>CM055895.1:22332461-22583543 GCA_029582155.1 Panopea generosa
GAGTATATTTGTTACTCGATATTTTGTAAATTGGTCTGCAGGCATGGGAAAAATATTACGTACGGAATATGAAACTTTGAGAAACTTTACACCACGACGCCTTTGCGAAGGCGTGACCTGGGGTCGTATTCACCAGCCATTCTTAAGAATATTCTTAGACTTGAATTCAAGACTGATTTTTTAAAATCACACTTGGAGACCATATTTTGAGATTAAAATTTGTAAGCAAGCATGGACACCTATTACATAGTCAAATAAACTCTCACAATTATTCAATCTGCCGTGGTAAACTAGATAACTAAGGGTGAAATTTGGATTTTCAAGCTCAAGCCTAAGACTATTCTCAAGACTGGTTGGTGGATACGACCCCTGGGCCGCTGGGTAGCAAATCGTTTTATGTATGTATAAAAACATTCAGTTTTATTATAAATTGATAAATTATTGCCCTCATTTGACGAGAAAAGATGTCCGACTCCAGCAATGTATGCAACATCCTAATAACTGTGTTTGTTTGTTTTTAAACAAATGTGTCTACGAACTTTTTGGACACACCTCAAATATGGTGATATAAATATTTTTCATAGGTTTTAGGCGGAGAGCCTCGATACCCCCAAAACAGCTATCCCTTTGTACGGAATGTTCCACCCGCCCGAAAAACACATGAAAGATATCTTTTTTGCATACAACACATATAACCATACTGTCTCGAACTAGTTATTTAACTGTTCAAATCGGGTTATTGGTGTTGGAATTGTTGCACTTGATTTCTTTTTAAAAATACACTATTTTACCATATGTGTACTCTAGCACCCACATTTTTCATTTGATCCTCACCAAACTTTCACAGAAGTGTTATAACCATGATATAATTCTTAATTCATGATATATTCATAGAATATATAAGTTCTACAACTGGCCATATCGGGTAATCAAACTCGGAGTTTTGGCCCTTGAATCGTCATGAATTGCATTATTTGTTGTGTTCTCTCTACCACCTTCAGCTTTCTTTGGATCTTCGCCAAAGTTACACAGAGGTCGTATAGCCATATCTCGGACAAGTTCTTGAACTGGCTAACTCGGACAATAAATGTTGGGGTTATGGCCTTTCGATTATCAAAAATTGAGTTATGTGACGTTGTGTGCACTCCAGCACATGCATTTTCCATTTGATCTTCACCAAATTTATACATTTATTATATAAATGAACCACAATATTTGAACTGGATAAATCAGGTAATTATTGTCGGAGTTGTGTCCCTTGACTAGTCAAAATTTGCATTTGCACACAAGCACTCGTAGTTGAAATAGCTCAAACAAGTTCTTCAACTGGCCAAATCGGATTATTATGTCAGAGTTATGGCCCTTGAATCGCCAAAAATGCAATATTTGACGTGTGAACTTTGACCCTCGCAGGTTTTCGTTTAATCCTCATTCAATTTACACGTTAGTTTAACAACGTATAATGTCTTGGAAGTCAAATATCATTTTAAATAATGTCTGAGTTATGGCCCTTGAATCATCAAAACTTGTGTTATTTGACCTACTATGAATCGTATGCACAGTTTTCATTTAATCTTTATCAAACATCACAGTAGTTGTATAACCATACTATTTCAGCTGAGAAATTGTCTGAGGTACGGCCTTTGCATTATTAAACATTTTTTCTTTGGCATTGTCTCCTCTGCCACAGGTGAGCGATTTAGCGCCAACGTGACCTTCTTGTTTATTTTCACGAGCATTCTGCTTGGCGTCGATGATTGGTAAATACGGCTGCAACGATCGATAAGAGAAGTATTGTGGTATTCATGTTTACTCCCTGTGGAAAAATATTGAACAGGTCCAATTTTCCAAATATATATCCATATTTTATATCCAGTTTAAGCGTTCAGGTTTATCTTCTTTATATGAAATATATTTACGTCTACGTATGTGACGTACGGCTGCCGTCAAGTCGGTATACCTTTACCACATGGAATACCTATGTCGTGATTAAAATTGTTTATCAAGTTGCGAAAGTCGTAAACCATAAAACTAACTCAAAGCACTCACCTAGGATAATAAATGAACCACACTGAAATTAACTACCAACACTATTTTAAAGACGTTTAGCTCCATTTTCAACAAATAACAGGTTATATTTGGCATTCGTTTTTATATAATTATATTGTTAAAAGAAGATCTCAGCAAAAAAAGCTAAATAGAACAAGAGGGTCACAATGGCTCTTAATTGCTCATCTGTGCACAAATCAGCCATTTATTTTTATAATTTCAAGGAGGGTTTCTATTTGTCGAGTATCGAGTAAGAAAAGTGAGATCTTATGGTGATATAACTACGGTGGCTGTTTGGTTAAGATCTAATGGTAACTACAGGTGCTAAAGTAGACACAATATCAAAAAGTGCACTTTTTGACAATTCAAGAACCATAACTCCGACATTAATTATCCTATTTAGCAAATTCAAACACTTGTTCCAAGATCTCAGCAAAAATATCAGTAAAACAAGAGGGTCACGGTGGTTCTTAATCACTCGCATGTAGTCAAGTTGACATTTTATTCTCAAAGAAGACCAGCGTTTTTAGCATAATCTCAAATCGTCCCATTAGAACAATTAGGTACCAAGTGTTTATGAAATAAAAAGGCACTTGGTACCTTTTTGCACCAATGGGGCGTTGTGATATAATGAAACTACTGTGTAAGTCTAAGGATGATCCAACGACAAACGCGAGTGTTAGCGAGTAATGTTGACGGTTCAAGGTCCATAACTCAAGACATCTGTTATCCTATTTTCGCCAGTTCAAATCTGATCCGAGATAGTATGGTGATATAATTACTGCACACGACTGATTAAAATCGTATAAATACAGGTGCTAAAGTTCACACAATATCAAATATGTAGTACAATGTTTGACAATTCAACCACCATAACTCCAACACTTATAATCCGATTTAGCCAGTTCAAAAAATATGTTGTAAAAATATTGTGGTTATATAACTTCTGAAAGTGCAGTCAAATCATGCAATTTTGGAGATGCAATGGACATAACTCTGACATTTATAGTCCAAACTTCAAGACACTATGATTTGTTTGTTTGAATATTTAGCGTCATTTTATGCCATCGAGACCTAATTTGGCCGTGCCAGGATTGAAACTCATGACCCCGGATTGATAGTCAGACGGACTAACTCCGCTAACCAGGCCCGGTTATCAATATAACTACTGTAAAAGAGCGCACACAATGTGTTATTTCAAATATTGAAAATGGTTGATGACTCGATGGTCACAACTAATTGATTCGAATTTGTAAAGTTTGTCTTAGATATAGTTATAAGTATATAACTACTTCATAACTTGAAGACCTGATGAAAACTGCTGATGCCAGAATGCAAACCAAGTCAAACGCTGTTTTTGACATTCAGTTCACAATTGGTAACTTCCCTGGATAGAGCTGGGACTAAAACCTTAGCGGTGAATTCTATTAAATTGATCTTGGAGCTGTGTCTTGGAACATTCAAATACGGAGAATATCGTTCAAAACATAAATAACAAAACAGTTTCTATAATATCTGTAAACTTTATTTCATTTTAATACAAAAATAATATACTTTATTATAATGTGAGAATATAATGTTTTATAAACTGATCCCTCCCAACGTTACACACTTGGTGTGTACACCCAACCATCAACAAGTGAACGAAACAAACACAGGTAGAGAGGACAGGTAGACAACAAAAAGATAGAAAAAGAGTATCCTTTGGTGGGTATTAACTTGGCAAGAATATTCTAACCCCATGTTTCGCTGTTTTTATTGCAAATAAAGTTCTCGAGGTTCCTTTTACAACAGCAAATACTGAGGGTTTGAATTTCAGTAACTAAGTTGAATACCCAATCCTGTTTCTTTTCTTGCATACACTCAAAATTTGTTATATCTTTTCTGTACAAATACTTTAATTTACAGCCTTCTATGAAATGTATGTTATTATGCCAACATGTGCATTTTATATGAGTTTAGTATTATCTCGAACATATGATCCCCACCTCTACTTAGTATCCACTTGTCTTAAGCAGCCATATTTGTTATTTCCCTTTATATGCTTTCCGAGCAGATTAAACTATAAAGCAACAACCTATCTTAAAATGCAACTTTTGCTCCTCCTTTGACCAGCTGCTTGAGGCAGGTTTGACTGTATCTTGTACAGGTTAAAAATGTCATATGAACTTTAAAAATACTCACTATGTCAGGAATTATTTAATATTAGCCTGCCTGCCTAGTGATATTAGAAATGATCTTAATATCCACTTAATAAAACATGCAAACCCAAAATGAGCTACAAAGCAGGACTTTTAGAAAAAATAACATGTGAAAATTTATTTGAATTGCCATATGTCCCTTCAACACCCACGATATCCGCACAAATATATCCACAAATATATATACATATGTTTAACATTTTGACAGGTACGCAAAACCAGACAACGAATAAATATAAATCATTTGTACACAGAACACAACATTCTTAAACATATCAATAACATCCACAAATAATTTAATTAAAACAGATACACATAAATAATTAAACATACAAACATGCAAGCACCAAAAAGGTAATATCAACAAATGATTTTTTTTCTTCTTTTACTTCTACATCAAGAGATACAAAACAATTCTATAAAATAAGAAATAGGTATATGCTATAAAAGCTATTCAAATTTTTGAAAATATTCATAGCTCCATTTTTTAGAAAAAACAATTTCATATATATATATATATATAATATTTTGATAATATGTTAAAAAATGTATGAAGATTATTCAACTAGTCAATACCAAAATTAAAGAAATAATCTGTTAATAAAAATATGTTTTCTGTTAGCATTTGTTTAATTACTATACTAGATAATTCCATCTTTGTTTATGGGACCTTTCGATGGGAAGACAATTAGATTGAGAGCAAACCATAAACACCACTCTCAGCTTTCAGGCTTACCTGGGTCTACCTTTGCAAATAGTATATCTCATATCAACAACAGGTCTAAAAGTTAAAAGAAACTTTTCAAAAACAAAAAGACATACAACAACTCTTGCAGTATAGGATTCTGAAAGAATGAACATGTTGTGTACAAACACATTTCAGCATTAAATGCTCGATAAATGTACATAAAACATTACAAACATAACAAACCACAAAAATATATTTGTAAGATGTTTTCTCCAAACTCTATAATAAATGAGAAAAAAAGTATTTCTTTTCAATACCGGTAATCAAAATACTATCATTCCTTTTTGTTTCAACAGGTAAAAATACATAAATATATACAAGCTTTCCAATGACCATCTCATGCCTGCAAGAAAATGTATGCACCAAGTGTCTTCTTGCAGACATGTTTGGTCAAATATATAAATGGTGTTAACTGCTTCCCCCCAAGGAAAAAAAGTAGGTCAGTTTGTCAGCTTATTATTTTTCTTATTTCATATTATTTTTTAACACAGGTTTTAACTCCACGTTGAGTAAAGACAATAATTTCTATCATCCTGATATCACTGTTGATATGCTGGCATTCTAACGGCAATGCAATCATAGAAAAAGAAAATGGCTACAACGTTTGCAGTCAAAGCACTCATAAAAATTACCGAAAATTTACATTAAATTATCTTTTTGTAGGCAAAAGAACCCGATGGCGCAGAGTTAGTCTAGAATACCATCAAATTGTAAAATTAACATGCACCACGATAATGACACATTTACGTTATTTCATTGTTTACAATATTTATTTATTTATACATTCAGTCACAAGATTCTGGAGATGAGGGCAGGAAACAGACCTTATAGCATTTATTTATTTGGCCTCATGATAATCAGAAAAGCCTTCTCTAAATTTATTAACAAATTATCTTTTTACCATTTTATGAGAAAAAATATGCATTCCTTCTTCTAAAACCCTAATGGGAGAAAACAGCTAACAATGATATTTTTAAAGTTAGACTGATACATTTGGCATCAACAACAACAATATGGCAGTGTCAAAAAACTCCTTGATAATTAGGTACATATACATAATTAATATTATGAGACTTAGCAAAGTACAATACTGGATATATATGGTATAAATAGAATTTAAGAATGAAAATATACAGTGTAAATAATTAAATCTTTCCAAAATACTGACAATTATTTAGACAAAGTTATCAAGATCTGCGAGTTCCAAGCATACACATTTTATAAACAAAAACAAACTTGTAAATATAACTTCAAGAAACTTACAAATGTATAAAAATCCATATGTACGATGATCTAGTTTCTACAAATTACATATGATTTCAAGTGTTTGATGTGGCTTTTATAACATCAATTTAAATATGTTCCTTAATTTGCTCCATTTTCTTTTCGTTATTTCATTATTACATGACATTGATTCTAGTTATTTCATTGGCAGTTAGCTAGAAATTCAGTGCAAGTCATTTCTATAAATAAATTAAATACAATTAAATAATTAATGAGCACAAAAGTTGCTGTTAAACACTTTGTTATCATACATCCATGGAACAAACTGACAATCATTAACATTCAGTTTAAAGTTTGACAACTTGGCTTTCAATGAACTACATTGGCTCCGAAATAAATAACCAGTCATACATATTGAGTTAGACCACATTTACACTTGCAAGCACACGCTTGGTTTTTATCAATCAGTTGTGTAGGTGTTTTTTTCATTTAACAATATAAAATTATATTGACCATACTGGTATTTTTTGCCACCACTCTTTTGGTAACTATTAACTACAAAAGTTCTAATTTAACACTAAAATTTTTTTAAATATTCGAAAAGTTTAGTTTAGTTTAGTCTACTAAAGCACATGTATGTGCTGGAATTATGACATGACAGTCCAATTGACACATATTCTACATTACCATACTGTTCCTTAATCTTGAATTAGATTTATTTTACAAAAAAAAATAAAAAAACATTTTACTTCTCTAAAGAAACAAAATTAATAAAAATATGCCTGTGTACAAGTTCATAGAAAAAAATTTAATACAGAAAAGCATATGAAAATGCAAATAGAGAACATTTTTAATATAAAATATACAAAATCTACATTTTTTTAATAGCACTTAGGCAACTCAAACATTTGTTCAGGACATTTACACCGTATCACGACATATATATTTCCAAATCAACTGGAAAACAATACCTAATGAACGTGAATATACATTGCCTATCTACTCAACTGAAGTAGATTTCTACGCTTTGTCATTAAGTAAAGCTTTCAAACACAAACTCTAATACGAGTTTAATGTTTAGACTAAAGCTGCTGCCTTTGGTTTCTTATTTTATCACATATAATGTCCCTGAAACTCAAATGAAGTGTTACATGACCTACAATTTATATCACATAAACGACAGTGAAAGATCATGGGCCAGTGGAAATCTAGCGTAAGGAATATACCACACACACATCACAATTCTATGATAGAAAGTTCACGGGTCACTGGAAATCTCTCGTGTTATGAACCTCATGTTGAATTAGATTCCTAGATTCATCACTGCTTACTTTATATCGGTGATAAACCATTATTTCATAAGACTCTTTTTATTTAAATATAAAGGTCTTCCCTCCACTAAATCTACGTGTTTTCCTCTTTGGCGTGCTTCGTAAGGTCATATGCCGTGGTTTACCTTGTCCATTTCTCAGTCTCTTAACGCTCGTTACACCGTCTAACTCCCAGTCAGAGTCACTTGATAAACACCCAGTGGACACTGTTGCCGATCGCAATGTCATTGAAGTGGACTTGAAGTTAATGAAAGAAGTATTAGACGCTGCACCAGAACTGTTGCCACTAGACGTAGACTGACCTTCAGTATCACAGCTTGAACTTTGAGATGAAGACACGCCTGAACTAGAATCACAGAAAATGTTTGAGCTTGTGAATGAAAGACACTGTTTGAAAGGGGATGGCATGGAAAAACTGAAGTTGGATTTCTGTGGCGACCTCGTATTGTCACTCGAAAGACTAGCAAAGAAATTGTCCGCATCTGAACCCACTCCTTCATCTGAAAGAACTTCACGTTTCAGGTCTTCTAAACTCTCTGTAAAATAAACATAATATTGTCTTTTATAATACTGTTAACATTTACAGAGATATACAATAGAAATATTTGCTATAATAATCAAATGAATTTGATAACAAATGTTACTTTCATATAAACCAAGTACAGGTTACTGCAGTGGTGAAGGTTGTTTTTATCTTTAACTGGATGACTAGGAAATAGATATAAGAAATCTTTATATATTACATACTTATATATTAGTAATATTCTATATAAAGCGACTATTTATACTTTTAAATACTGTAGATTTTTTAAATTCACTGAAGGCATTTTCTGTATAAAAAAATTATTAAATGCCTCAACTTGATTTCAAGTAACTTGACTTTAAATAACTCATTCTGAGAAACGCTTAACAGAATGACTAGCTGGGACCTATGGTAACATGAAATACTGTAGTGTAGAACTCATCCATCCCATTGTTTTATACCATCTTAATATCTTGTGAATACTGGTGAAGTTCATAAAGTATACACACGTACGCCATATTCATGTACAATGCCAACTTACCATCTGTTACAATTGACTCGTCCAGGTCATCTTCCCTATCTCCATCGTACCCCGACAGCACTGACTCGTTCAACTGTGGAGAATCTATCAGTGGTGTTAAAGCTTGAGACCTTGGAGTTTTTGGCGTACTTGTTGTTCTGACAGACTCATTCCTCAAACCCGATCTTCGTTTCTTCCTTGAAGGTGAAACTATGAGCTCATCATCGTTCCTGAAGCGAACGTGGATGTCTGGCCCATTGACAATGTGATGTGTGACACCAAGTAACAAACACAATTCCTTGTAGCTGATAATCTGTAACATTAAACATAGGTTTACAAGTATGAACATGAAAATGACATAGAAAAGAAAACAATTCCAATGTTTTTCTATGTATAAACATCAAAATGCACTTCACAACTGCATTAGATTGTAAATTTATATACAAGACTTAAAATAAACAGATTGTAAAGCAATGATTGGGTGTTCATAGTTCAGGGCCTATTGCAAATCATTCATTGCCTACAAATAGAATTTATTTATAGATATACTTCATTCAGTCATTCTGTAGACAGCATAATAGCAATGCTTTGTATAGTGTTAAGTATTGCTTTCAACAATATTTCAGTTATACAAAAATGTTGTTTGCATTAAATAGTATTATTACCAGTCAGTGGTACCATACTAAAATTTCATGCAAACTGACATACCACAAGTCTAGAAACTATCCTCTAAATGCTGTCAGCATGTCGAAGTTACATTTATAGTATAATCCTCTACCACTACACAACTGGTGATGTTAATTATCACAAACAATCTCTATATTAGGAATATATGCCGTGGTATTTACCTCTATCTCGCTGACTCTACAGCAGTCATCATCAGCGTATCTCTGCTTCACGGCCTGTAACGTAACATCCCGATGGTCAACCACAGAGCCTTCTAGGAAACTGAAATTTATAAATCGGCACAATATAGAATGCTGAAAATCAACTACTGATCTTATGTTAAATATGGTCCATGGTCCAAAACCTTTCAAGTTATAAATATAAAATATGCTAAGTTGATAAAGATATAGGCAACCTTGACCCAATTTAGCTCAGAAGCATTACACCTTGGTAATCAATTTCCAATATTTCTGGCATTCATCTGACATAATATTTTAAAGTAAACTTAAGTTATGGAGTGGAAACATTTCAGAATTGACAGCCAGACAGGGTTTTATATCATATGTCCAACCCCCACAGCTCCTTGCTCGAATTACATTATCAATCCATATATAACTGCATGTACAAAATATCTTGCAATAGGTCTGAATCTCCATATATATTTAATAAATGAAAGAAAAAATGTCTGCATGTTATATTTTGTACAGTTTCAGAGACAAGCTTTGATGAAGGTACTTTTTAACAACAAGACTCACCATTTCTCATGCATGTGGAAGGCACATCGGTTGAGATCTTCTATACAGAACCCTGTGGCTTCCTGCAGTGTACTTGGCCATGGATCCTCTGTAACAAAGAATGGGAAGTGTTATACAATGGAATGTACAACTGTATTCTAAAGACCTTGCACATGTAACTCTCTAATAAACAGAAAAGATTATTATTTTAAACATTTTGTATCCAGTAAATTTGTGATCTTACCCGATTCTGGCAGAAATTTGAAATCTGTTAAATTATAAAATCATGTTGTTGGCGATAATATGCATTATCTAAAAAAACTAACAAATGTTAAGTCTTTACAACTTACCCATTTTCATGAGAAGTCGAGAAAGTAGTACAGCACTGGCGGCTGTCTCTGCTGGGCTGTACTGTCCCATCTCTGCCTGCAGTAGGGCCAGCTCGCAGATGTATTGTGACAAATAGCACATCTGTCTGTCGTGACCAACTATTGTGTTGAAAATTTCTGCGAAATCTACACTTGTCGCGACTCGGATGTTTCCACGTAGTGTGGCAGTAATTTCCCCGATCATTCGAACAACATCCTCGTATTTGTAGGTGTTATCAGTCAACCATGCTGCCTCTCGGATGGTTATAATGTCAGAACCCAAAAACCTGTAAAACAATGGTAGTAATAGTTAGACATATGCGTATTACTTTAAAAATAACATTCATTTCTTTAACATTTAACAAATGAAAAATGAAACTGAAATGAAACTAACTTTTCATCAGCTAACAAGATTTTCGATGTACATATTTTAGTTATTGAGGGGCCACTAAACAAAAAACAGTTTTTTGCCTCTCATAATATATATACTATAATAAACGAAATATTGGCAAAGAAACAACAGCTGACAGACGCATATATGCTTACCTTGAGCATAGCACCATAGCCGCAACCCCAAGAAGTTGAAGTTTGGATCTGGATACAGGATGGACGCGGAGAAATCTGTCCACAACGCTCACTGACACGTGGAATGTATGTGTTGAGAACAGTTTCATGGCGGCTACCTCAGCAAGCCAGTCAACCAAGATGTATCTGGAGAAAACAGGAATAATTATTATATATTTATTTGTATGTGCATATATGATTATTCAAAGAATTATTCACAAGAAAATGTGCTTTATTATTTAAAACAGAACTTTAATACATTTATATGATTTTACATCATTAATTTTTCATTTAACACCCCAAAAACTGTTATCTAAAAAGTAACTGTATACCAATAATATAGACCGAAATTAATGCAAATAGTTTTAATAGAACTATTTATTGCTCACAGATTCCTTCACAACAGATAATGCCAGCTTTAAATATTTACTTACAAGAAGAAAAAAAAGTGTCCTCTTAAAGCCAGTACTGTTTAAACACAGGCTTATAACCTGTTAAATTATAAAATTGGGAAATAGACAATGATATAAAGGTACTGTTTAAAATAGGTTTATAATTATCATGTTAACAGATTTATCAAGGGAGGTAACCTATAAACGAAAATGTTGGCAACTTATACTGCTACAATGGTAGACAACCCACCTCATTGAGGCAGTCAGTTCCTGAGATCTCTGGAAACTCTCCTGAGTGTTGAGGGCGGGGACGGAATGTACAAACTCACGAACGAAGCACATTGCCTGGGATTTACTGATGCCGCCATACTTGGCGATGGCATAGTATTTACACAGTTGTAACTTTGCCTCTATATGACCTAGATTAGTGATGTCTCGCAGCTTTCGTATACACTCAAGTTGCCCAGCCTTATCTGATACCTGCGGAATAAAGATTTCAATTAATAAGTATTGGATAATAACGATTATATCATATTTATACAAATTCAATATATATTGATATACAAATTCAATATATATTGATATACAATGTACCTATATATTATGTTAACGGTTGTTTTGTTGTAAAATAACAAATATAGTTGTTGGTATTAACAGTAGACGCCCTGTCACATACAGAAAATTTACAATCAGAATAAATGGCAGTAAAAGCTTATTTATATCTTTAACAATCATATTTTCTTCTGAGCTTACTGTACACAAATAACTTTTAACAAATTTTTTACACTGAACCTTCATTTCAAAAATAGATTTAAAACCCCTAAAACACAGACATGCAAATAAACACTCGACACACTTACAGCTAATGTCGACTTCATCTGTGACCACAACATATAGGCGGCTATGCCAGAACCCTGATTAGCAGCCTGGTCGAGGTAGGTAGTAGTTTCTTCAAGGTTCTTCTCACTGTCTAACAACTGTAACGTCTTCGCAACACATACCTGCACCTTTCGGCACTCATTCTGTAAATAATGCATTTTCATTAATTGTCAAACATTTCTAATAACAATCGGTTATAAAAATAATTTATATAGCTACACATTAAATAATTAAACTAATAATACTAGTTGCAACTTCAAATGAAAGAGGCAGTTAAAAATATCTTATTTCAAGAACAATATTGTTTAATTTTAATCATTTGTCAACACAAATTTTTTCTCATTTTCTGCCATCACAAGATGATGATTTCGATGTATGTTTTTGTGTAATAAATACATGTACATGTACAAATGTAAAAACGTTTTTTAAATTTTCCTTGAGACTTGAGCCGGGCCCGATTACCTCAGTCGGTTGCATGTCTAACTATCAATCCAGGGGTCGTGGGTTCGAATCCCCCGCCCGGCAACAGTCTCCGTGATGATTGATATACGACATTGTGTCTCATTATCATTCGTCTCTCACCACTGATTCAAATGGGAAAGTTTTCAGTTACTTGCGGAGACAGGATGTGCTCGAGTACTGGTTAATCCAAGGAAACAGCGGTTAGGTTAACTGATTGTCTGTTAGCCCTGGATGGCATAAAAATGACGCTAAATATTCAATCAATCAATCCTTGAGACTTGTTATTTATGTTTCATCTCACATAATCGATTTTTTATTATTCTTTTAATGGGTATCAGGGAAGCTTCACTTACCTTCTCCAAATACTCTTTCATGTAAGTGAACACACACTGTTTACAGCAGGCCCCATTCAGGGACCAGGGAGGTCGTATAAACAGCCATGTGAAGGGATCAGTGGCGGGTGTAAGGGACTCTATGCGACAGAACATCTCGGCAGCTTTAATTCCATTTCTTGTTACTTTTCTACCATCACCATCACCTGGCACTGAAAATAAAAACAACATAAAATATGAAACAGTTATTAAATAAGTGTACAACATAACATGATGTATGTATGTAATGTACAAGTACACAAGGTATTCAATATAAATACCACCCCACCCTGATTTTTGTAACCCTATAGATAACCTACCGTAAGTAATGACATTTATAAGTGTAATTTTTGTTTACAGATCAAGAAAAATCAGTTGATAAGCCTGCCCTCATAAAAAAATGTATCTGGTATTGATACCGAACAAGAAATTTACAAATTACAAGAAAGGAGAAACAGATAATTGTGTTTTGTATAAATTTAGCTGTATATCTTGCCAATGTTTAAATAAAATAAATTCAAGATAATGTCAACATGAAACTCATGGAAATTGTGAAATATACATCTTAGACTAAACTTTGAAGTTAGTTTATATATAATAAATGTATATATGCAATACTTCTACAGAGTTGATAAGGTCAATTTTTACTTACATCCTTCATTATACAAGTAAGCGATGGCGAGTTTGACTAAGGCTTCAATGTTGCCCACTTTGGCTGCTCTGCAATAGAAACACAAGAAATTTTATTTTTAATTATACGGTTTGACTCAAGAAATAAGAAAGAGAAGGAAACTCCGACATTGAGATTTTGTGAAACTCAAAATGTATATGCAATGATAACAAACAAATATTGTTCAAACCAAAATCCTGTTGTTTTCGATCTATGAAGATAAAGATAACAAATTTCGCACAAAACTTCAAAAAACATGAATTGGTCAATAATTACTTCTTACGAATTGAATTGTATTAACTAATAATAATAATTAAATTTATTTTTGGATTGGAATGTTCGTATTTCATCATTACACATTTTGACATGTACTGTAATTGTAGCAAGTCTATCAACAGGTACTTTACCCCTGATATTATTTCATAAGACTCCTGGTATATGTTGGTACTTACTTGTCAAAGTGATGTAGATTATTTGATGATGGCCATGAATCCTGAAAGCTGACGCAGGCCCACACCGATTGATGATTGTCAATCAAATCACGGAAATATGGATGAACCTGAAATGTTTTGACAAATTTGTATAAACATACAATTTGTAAGTGACTTGTTTATTATACTAATGTTTACTTTTAAACATGTCTTTATTTATTTTTTAAACAAGCATGTTTATTAACAATTGCAAATTTGCATGTTGCCGGATTTCTAAAATTCAATAATTAATTCAAAACAAATTTTGACAATTTACTCTAGCCTAATAGCAATTTATGTCAAAAAAACATGTTAATATATACACAAACCTGATAATGTTTTCAACACTTCATTAGAGGTTTATATCTGATTTTTATGGTACAGACTGTGGTGAATGTACCTGAAGTTATGTGTAATAAACAGAAACAGACAAATTTAGAGAAAAGAGCAGGTGTTTCTGGTATGTTTTTCTCATGTTTACATTATCTGAATGATGTTGCTAACCAGAATACAAAATGATTATGATACCTTGACCAAGTGTTTGACGACTTGATAATAACTTGGTAAGAGAATGTGTTAAAAATTCTATACAGCTACGACCTCCTACTGATGATGCTAACACCCCTACCTGTCGCATGCTGAGCAAGTCCTTTGCATGTAAGGACTTCAAAAGATGGATGAGAATCTCTTCTGGAAGATTCCATACTGTTAGGGGGGTATGACAGGCCTTCAAATGTTTATGGACGGGGATGAACTCATTTGGTGACTTCTGCAGCCCACTCAATACACGCAAAACTGCAATATAAAACATTCATCATTAAACCTGCAACACTATACTATGTATATATACAATTTGTCAAAATACAATTTTGTTATCTACATGGCCTATTGTTAAACACCGGAAGTCGAATCAAAGCAGCCAATTAAAGCAAAAAACAATTGTTTTAATTAAACAGTTACAAAAACTGTGCCACCAGACAGTGATCTGACACCTGCTTTAAAAGCCTTTCAAATTAGGAAATATATATATATGTATAATATCTCATTTGTATCAATGCATAATATAAAAGTAAAAAGTCAATAAGTTCCAATAATCAATGGTGTTTTTTTCTGCTTTCCATCCAATAAAATAATAGCTCCATATTAAATTGAAACACTTTTCTCCATTCTGTCAATTAATATTAATATTAATATAAAATTTACACAAATGATTTAATTAGAAAATAAAAAGAGAAATTCAACAAAATGACTTACGATAAGAAACAAGCACCATTATTCCAATAAATAAATAAATAAATATGAATAAATAATATAGACGTTTAATGTATATATAACGCTATGGTTGACATTTTTCATACATGTACAAACACATGGTGTGCTAAAATTAGAAGTTGTTTTGGAATAAATCGTATTTGATTGGTTAATTACCCAAACATGTTATTACATGACGACCGTTAACCAATGAAAGTCCCCGTTACAAAAAAATCGTGTCAAAACGGGAATGCCAACAGATGCACGTTCAAACTTATTGCTAATATGTAAACTGCAATAATCAATCGATAAATTACCTATCAGAAATCAATAGCGCCGCTAAAGTCTAGGCGATAAGAGGCTTAACGGTTATAAATAGCAGGTACCGTTATGATCAATAGGTCAACGCAACAGTTCGGCGGATATACAACCAGGTCAAATCTATTTTAACGTTAAGAACTGTCAGCTTTGCGAGCACTGAATTTTATGTTATTAATTAATCTTGCATTATTATTTAGGCAAAAGAAGCTAAAATATATCAAAATGCATTATGGACTGAAAAATGGCCTATCCATACCGGACTGAGCAAAACCGGAAACCTAATTTAGCCACTGATTTATGATTTATTTCTTCTTCCTCTTTTTAAACAGTAAACTGCAATAGTCCCTCACTGTTAATAAGTCATTTTTTGTTAATTAATAAATTAAATAGCGAGTGCTTATCTAATTATTTGGGCCTATGAACTGATTAAACCTGTGGGAGGTGGGCAAAAGAGGCGGGTCAATTTAAAACCGTCATTCGTGGGGTAAACAATTTGAAAATTTGTGAACAAAATAATAGCTATTCGTTTTTCATCGCCTTGTCGATTTAAAAAAGTGAACCCTCTTTTAGTTTAACTCTGCTAGCGTACACTGTATCGGATAGATAGCCCCATATATAGCCATAGCATCACATTCTGTTTCAGTTTTCTTGTCACAAGAAAGAGCAAAATCAAATTGTTTCTCCGGTGTAAAATTCAAATAAAATACAAATTAACTAAATAAAACTTACCTCTCATCTTGATATATCCACATTCAATTCAAAAACATTTAAAACTGCAATAATTCACAACACTCTCCGTTCGCACACATTCACACAACTGACAATCGTACAAATAAAGATGCTAGACGCTGATTGGCTTACGCTATAAATCGTTTACAAACAGAGGGAAACACGCCTTCCCAGAATTCCTCGAGGCACTTTCAAAATTCAAACCTAAGTAGTTTTTGATTGGTTGGTTGATGATTGACATTACAGGAACAGAAAGGTCAATTAGCGGATTTTGTAACTCCGTTAGCAAACGGATTAATGCATTCCGTTATAATTATTTTAATTCAATGCAATGCACTTTCAATACCTCCCTGACACTTATTGTTGATATATTTTATATCTGTCCATAATAAAAATAATTTTTAAAAAAAATGTTTGAGCCTATAACGTTTTTCTCTCTTTTATTTATATCGTTTTAATTGTTGTTTTTACATCCGGTAGATATTTCATGAATCATTAAAACTAGTTTTAAAATGGGGGAACGAATTAACTCGATTTACACATGTGAAACACATTCAGAAACGTCAGGCTCTACCATATAGAGATATATAATTATATAACCACTAACATCGAGAGATTAAATAAAGCTTATCTGTGTTTTTCTGTTATAGGCTCGGTGCGTTTTATATGTTAAATATTTTATATTTTATATATAACAGGTTTTAATGAGATGAAATGAACATATCAATGATAAGGCTACTGCAGTACGTGAACATTTCAAATATACTTTTCCATTGTTTTTCTGCCTTTGCTTTATCGTTGATTTATATTAAATATTCCTTTGTTTTATTATTGATTTATATTAAATGTTCCTTTGTTTTATTATTGATTTATATTAAATGTTCCTTTGTTTTATTATTGATTTATATTAAATGTTCCTTTGTTTTATTATTGATTTATATTAAATGTTCCTTTGTTTTATTATTGATTTTGTATTAAATATTCCTTTGTTTTATTATTGATTTAAATTAAATCAATTATTTACCCAGTCTTGATACGATAGTAAGGTATCGACTTATGTAAAATAAAAAGGCATGTCAGAATTAGGTTTTAATAAATGACACTACTATCTTAAATAAACAGCATGTATGTCATGAAGCATCAACCGGCATTCTTGACCCGCCGGGTCAATAGGTAGACAACATGCACAAAGTATAAAAATGATTATCCAGATTACGCGTGCGATTATAGCGAAATGTCAACGTCTGTTGTCATGGATATGTATAAATGCTAGAATAACAACCTGCCGCTCTGTAAAAACAGAAGTCAAAGTCGTGCAGATTGGCACGTGTCATTTTTTGCACTCTGCAAATTATAAAATATGCGGAAAGTCGCATATCTTAGCAACTTCAAAGATTGTCGGTTTTAAAGAGTGACAAAATCATCACCTGAAAATATTTTCTTTGTGGCATCCCTTTTGCGTAATATGTTTACAACAATGTCTGCATGCTGTGACACATAAAAGATAAAACCGCAACAACTTTCATAAATGAAGTCGCTTTTTAATGACGTCATGATTTATGGCTATTTCATAATTCCTTTCATTATATTCCATAAATATAGAAAATTATTCAATATAGAATAAATTTGAAAGAAAATGTGTTTTAAAAACTGCATCGATAAAATGACCTATTTATTTATTCTTAAATCAAACGATGTTTGTGGTGTACGTGGTCTAGTGGCTGAGCATCGGACCCATGCTCGGAGGGTCGTGGGTTCGATTCCACCGCCACGGCTATGTGTAATGTCCTTGAGCAAGACACTTTATCCGCATATGCTTAGAATTGGTTCTACTCAGTATGATCTAGAGCGTTATCAAATAAACAATGTTTTGTAAAAAAAAGTTGTGGCTATGTTCGGATGGATGATTTGGAATGTGCATGATTGCGAGCGAAAATTATAATAATGGAGTTACAGTGGTTCTATTGAAGGAATTACTGTCAGGGGCGTAACCGGGTCAATTTAAAAGTTTAGGCCTATACTTTTAATTGGGGTCCTCTCCAGATTGTTTTATTGATTTACCGTGGAAAGAAACTATTTACGAATTATTTTCTTCCGTTTCAATCCTCTTTACTATGTATGTTGTAGAATATGTTGTACATAAAACCAATTAAATCAGATTTTTTATGAAAAAAAGAGTAGGATCGGGCCTGTCGTTCCTACGTATAGCTGCGCCGCAGACTGTCACTCTCATTGGTATTAAATTTATGGTTCCAGATTTGTGTGACCTGTGTGTTCACGGACTTGTGCATTTGCAGTCAGGATGGTCAGCTGTTTAAATGGCCGGGTCAGTAAATATATCTCAGTGTGCAATACTAATGTATTTTACTCGATTGTGAAGTAAGCTCAGAGCTTATAATATGGATCACTTTTGAGTCCCATTTCCGGACAGAATCAGTACTGCTTTTTTAGATGCAATCGTGTCGAATATGGGTTTGAACCCGCGACGTCTGGCATGAGCAGGCCAACATTCTCTCTACTGCATAACCACCTCGCTAAAGTATATCTTCTTTATGAAAGAAGTTTTACTTGATTTCTACACTGCATTTACAAGGTATATAGTTTGAAGGTCTGTCATCCAAACGTACGAACAAAGTTGTTTCAAAGAGAACTTGTTTTTTATTAAATGAATAGGGTTTTACGGCATACCAACACATTATAGCTTATTCGATGCCAACAGGAAGGAAGATTCCAGGTTCACTCTACATGTACAAAAACAAATTAACATACAGATTAAAGTCATACATCAACAAATGAATATGCAAATGAACCTAGAACATTGATACCTGCAGAACTGCAGAGTTTCAGCAAATTCTATCGTATTACTCGATTTGTCGCTTCCTACGACATGTATGAGCCACAGTGAACCTATTCTTGCCATCACTCATATGACTCCTTGGAACCACACAGGGGTTGATAATTTAACCACAATAGTGAACATGCCAAAAATGATAAAATGAACATGACACCCATTCGGAGGATTCCTACACCTCTGCAGGGTTCGGCAGTGATTCTATTCTTAGCCGGAACCACACGGGCTTTTTTTCTTTTTTTTTTAAATGTTGATTGGAATTGATCATATATTTTGGTTGGGATTTCTTTTAAATCCTTCTGGAAGAGGGACAAAAGTCACAGGCTCAATGACTTTGTCGGTACATATTTTTTAAATCATATACTATTATTATTATTACATATTAATATGTTTTAAATATAGTCTCTTATAAGTCTTTGAATGGCATGGTTATTTGTTAAATGTAATGTACTGTATACTGTGTATTAACCATGATGAGACTTAGATAAAGAAATGTCTATCTATCCGTCAGTCTTTTCGAAAACCGCAAACAATATGCCACCGTTCCACTACACCTTGTTTCTTTCTAAGAGAAATCATGGAGACAACTACTAGAAAAACAAATGAAATTGATAAATTAACTCGGACATGGCAATATAAACATTCTTGTTTTGAAATAACTGTTCAATTCAGTTCCCCCCGTCTTTGATATACCGCAAAATTCGATTGACCGTTAAAGGTGAATGGGTAATATTTAATTGGGGTAATTAACTACTTTGTTATTCCATTAAATCAAGCACATGTGAAGCCCGTCGCCAGGGTGGGTACCACGTGTCAATAATTAGCAGATGTAAGTATTTGAGTCTAATAAGCTAGTGTGTGGTCATTAGATAACAGACAGGCACGCGACGACCCCCCTGGCGCCACTTGATGGGTATTAGAATCTGCAAATTTCGTTAGAAATATACAAACTCAATATATGCAACCTGGTCTGTTATGAACACATTATGATATTTCTGGTAGGGATGTTTGGCTAAAGGACTGAACATCTTTATGTTATACATATTAATTAATATTATGACTTCTAGGATTCAAAGCATTTATGGCGCTCGTGGTTACTTCAGAACTTGTTTAAATATTAATTCTGTATATTTCACCAAGAGCTTCTATAGAATTCCTTGATTTTGTATACAAGCGGATGGCAGAAATGGGTTTATTATACACAAACGTATCGTTACTAATTCATTTTCAATTTTAAACACTTTAAACGTTTTCGATACAAACATAAAATCACGTTACAGTTTTCTTTGTTAGTACACAAAGTCGCAATTTAGCAGATAAAAGTAAGTGTTTTATTAGCGGTTCATTGTTCCGTATCTAAATTGACAGTTGTTTAACGGTTCTGAAGGGTTACCGAACGACGAATCAACTTCACAATCTGCCTCGCAATTGATTAATATTGAGCAAATTCAATTGAATAACCGTTTGATGCTGTTTCACCGTGATCAATTGAAGCACGAGCACCTAAAGTCACGTTCTTGCGACAGATGCAACTCGTGCACAAACAAATAGAAAACTTCCCTGCAACACATTCTTATTTTCCTGCAACAGATGCATATAATGAACCGCGGCTAATGTCAGTTACGGTGAGACGACTATTTGATAGATATAACGGGCAGATAGGGGACGGCCCCAACTGTATATTATACATGCACAAAGGGCCTGTCCCGTGTACAGACAGATGGTCAAACAGATGAGGGGGTTGATAATATCGGCACGTTTATCGATACAAGACAAATAATGCATTGTATATATATATAGCTCACACGAAGATAAACCCGTCCCCCAACGTGTTACGCCCACCTGAGACATATAAATATACGTTATATGTTCTAATCTGGGTCCAGATGATTTATATGCTATTCTGATATGTAATAACAATAACCTAGTTTAAAAAATAAAATACGCATGACTGTCTAGATTAATTACAAAATTGCACCCGATTACTTTAAAAATAAAATAAATGTGGAAATGTGTTCCTAGAAAAATGTCCAAATGTTTTGAACGATCCTTAGCAGAGATTCCAGTTTTGGTTTCTTTGAACAGTTAATAAAAATGGGATACTACTACACCAAACAGAGTGTTTCTCTAAAAAAAATTTAAAAGATAACCAACGAATGGCAAGTTTGATCCAGTCTTTTACAGTTTGTTGACATAAATTGTCTCAATTACTGCTAATCTTTTCGTGTTTATTCGGAACATTGTAGTAAATGCACACATTTCTATTTACCAACTGACAAGAACAAACAAATACAAAGTTGTACTGCAGTGCAATTTTCTTAACAAAGCAACTTAATTGCTCTGCTATACATCCTCAGGTTACGTTTTAAGGAAAACGAATACTCTGAGATTAGTTTGTTCGCGTGTTTTTCAGATTAACAGGGCGGTGAAATTTTCTATTCCACCAGGCAAGGGTTTCTTTGTTGGAAGATCAGGATCTAGGCAGTCCTTAAAAAATGTTTGTTTGCTGTGCTCCGACACAGTCATATTCATGTGGGTAGGTAATTTTATTTGGCCAGATTTCGATTTGCATATCATTTAAACAAAAAAAAAAAGAACAGAAATCATGAAAGAAAAAAAAATGCTTTAAAAGTCAATAAAGAAGTTTGGGTAGCTGCACAACATACACTTATTTCTAAGGCTGGCTCTGCGTTTATTTTACAATGCTCTATTTGCTAATGAACTCCTTCATGTTGTACAGGTATGTTGACAACCCTGTATGGTAAGAAATCATTTTAACCAATTATTCATCTGCATCAACAAGTTTTAAATTAATTCTAACTTCATTCTAACCCTCTAACCAAGGATCGGAGGATCGTGGGTTCCATCATCCATCTTGGTCATGTGTTGTACCAAGGTAGATTTAACATGTAATTTGTCTAAATTGTAAGAATTTTTTCGTTTCACAATCTATGTAAAATATATATGTTTAAACTAATTTCAAAGCAACAAAGAAAATATTCACTTTATCATCATTTATATATTATGCTATATATGTCACACAATTCTATATTATTATTCTTCTTTTGAGTTTTTGTTCTGTTACTTGATACATCAGTCTGTCCTATTCAAAACATTCGCTCGTTTTTGCAATACAGAGAGCGGCGGATCCAGGATGTCATATTAAGGGGCCAGAGTAAATTTTGGATATCCTGAATCTCATATGCATGTGGAGTGGTAGTGGTTGTTGAAATTAACCATACTATGCTGTCTAATCCAATATCTTTGATGATTTTACTGAGTGCAACATAGTTTTAGTGTGCATGTGTGGTAGGGAAGTGGGGGCCCATATTTCTATATTTATGTGTGTTGTTTTTAAAATGCATATTTCTACAGTGGATTGTGTGCTATGTGACAATTGCAGCTATTTAGGTAAATCTTAGGTAAATCTTAGAAATTTAGAAATACCAAATAGTGACCCACTCCGTTGCCTTAAGTGAACTAAATAAAAATATATTTTTATAATAAAAGTAAGAAATATTGGCATTACAAAGATAACAATATGGATTCAGTGATTCGATTTTAATAATAATTCATGTACTTATATACAATTTGTTACAGTATGTACAAACATTTCCTCTCATGCACAACTAAACCTTATAAATAAAACAGAATGTGCCGCTGCAGTCATGTTTTTTGACATTTAATGCAACTTTGAGATAATGTGTATATATATATATATAGAATATCACAGAAACGGATATAACAAAAACATCAATGTTGGATTCAAATTGCAAAATTTGCATAAACAATGAGACAAGTTACAATCATGCACGGTTATTGTAAATATGAAATTGTGTCTTTAAAAATATGTGACCAGGCAGTAGTTAAACAATGGACGGAACAAGTTATAATAAAATATTCATTGAAAAGTAGACACTACCGGTAAACAATTTTTGAAAAAAAACACATCATTTTCAGGTAATAAGAAATATGGACATTCACACTAACAAACATACATAACGTTCTGACCTTTTCTTGTTATAGAAGTTGTATTTCAAGTAAAACATTTCAAACAATAATGGTTTTATATGATGTACATTATCTGTTTCAGTTGAATTCACCTCAAACATTAATAACAGTATATCAGGAAACACATGCCTTAAACAACAGATTTTTAAAAAAAGTAGAAACAAAGCATTTTATCATCATTAATAAATAAAAAAAATGGTTTGAGTTTTCAAATCTGTCAACACCTGACAAAAACAATAATATATTGGAAGATTTTAAAAATCCTGATATACATGTAATTTCTTTTAAACCTTACATATAAAAAAGTATTTTTGAATACAGTAAGTAAGTCAATAAGTTAACCTACTTATTATTATACTAATTATTAGTACTGTATTTCTTTTTTTTTTTTAATAAAATCTGCTTTAATGCTATAATGTCGTGAACATATCAGAAATTGTCACAATCAAAATTAGATTGATAATAACAACAAAATTTATAATTTATAAATATTTTTGTATTTATTCTTTAACAACCTTCTTTATTCAAATATATTTTTCATTTTCAAACATAATGTTTTCCCATTTTTACCATTTATTCCTTAAATAATTTCTGTTCAACTGTCAACATCAGAAAACAATTAGCACACCATTTATATAAAAGCAATTATACGCTCTCGTCCTCGACCGTCTTGGAACTGAGGTTGACTGTGACTCGTCGTAGTGCCGGTTGGGTGTGGGGGTATTCCTGGTTGAGCCTGTCCACAATGGCACTGAGCGCCTGTATGCGATCCACCTGTTTCTGATACTCAGACTCTAGCGAGACCTCCGTCTTACAGATACGCGTATATTTGCCATCTTTTGCCTGTTGGTAATACTTCATCTTCTGTTGTCTGCCAAGCAACTCGGTCAAGTTCTGAAAATAGACAAAATGTTATTTAACCATTGGTGAATGTTACAAAAAAAAATGAAGAAAAAAAATGCTTTTGATAACAAAATACATATAGCACAAAAATTCCAAGGCAACATTGAATAGTTCATAGAGTTTTCTCTGTCTTTCTGATAAATAATAGCTCAATAAAATGACAACAAATGTATAATTGATTATACCAATTTTTGTAAATTTTCCATAAAATGAATTTTTATGTCCCATGCTCAAATTTACCCATAACTCTAGCTGGATTCCGTTTATAATTAGACTCTTCTGACCTTGTTTTTTGGTTGACAATCCTATCACTGTATATAATTTAGAAATCAGTGACGTTTAAATATGACTTTCCTGACCATTGGGAAAACAATACAGGCCCTGACCAGAGCTTTGGGCTACTTGCAGACAGATCTGGATATATAGTCACATGTTTAACGTTAAAGGGCTGACTTAACTGCTTTTAATATGGACATATGTTAAAAGACATTTATATTTGAAATATTTAAATATTGTAAACATCCCCTTTTTCTTACAGCAAACAAAACACAAAACAATATGATGAGATAGCAGATAGCACAGAAAACACTTAGGTTTATAATTTACATCTCCTTCACAACAAAGGGTATGGGTCAAGTTGTCAACATCACATGTGAAAAGTATCAACATTCAGTAAGCCACAATGTGGCCACCAGCACTGGAGACCCAGCTTCTGATAAATCCTATTTGCTCTGGCTTAGTTTTTAAGCCAAGTATTACTTTGACAGGTTTTCCATCTATATCTGCTAAAAGCAACATTTGCCATGTAATACTAAATGTAATCTCATAAGCCCTAGTACATTTTCTTCTTCAAAATAAACACTATCCAATCAAGGCTTACTTAATAACAGTAAGATAACAATTCCCTCCATTTAAAATAAACCGCTAAAATTGGAGACATACAGTTATGTTAATACCATAGCTATCTCCCACCATTTTTTAATGTGCCATCTTGAAGACTGGTTTATCTCAGGGGGATTTAAATGTTCAGCTAATTTGTCAACATCACAGATATCAAAGATAACGCCATTATGGCCATTTCGGACACTTTGCCAAATCTTCATGCAATCTTTTTCAACAATTACTGTCGTGGCCCATTTAAAAAACCACCAACTGAAACTTTGCGCCTTTTGGCATTTTTCTATCACCTGGCAAATGAATAATGTGTCAGCAGAAGCTTTGTTAAAGAAAAAATTATCACCAAGTGTCATCAGAATCAGTCTAAACAGAAAGATCATTAATTCAGTTACCAATACCCTGTAGCAGGGTCTATATGGGTACTACAGTTTATAAAGATCACTTTGACAGTTTCGCTAGTTTGGTGTTATTTAGGGGGGATCATTATGGGTAACAGATAAACATGTCAGTGATAATTGTGTTTACAGTTTTATAGACCACTGCAACAACATTTATAACACCTTCACGCATATTTACATGCTGTATGCAAATTGATCAACCCACTTGGTATTGATTTATTGGAATTATTGGCAAAATAGTGTTTATGATCAATAAAAGCATCAATAGCATATGATTGGTATATAATGATGTTTTTATAAGATATGCTAAAGTTCAATTAAACAACATTTTGGCACTTGTGTTTGGTAATAATTATGTCATAATAATGATGTGTGTAATTCTGAAATTGCAAATATCATAAAAGCAATATAATTGTGAAAGATATATAAAAAGAAAATATACAACTATCATCAAAGTATCTTTTATTTGTATTATGTTATTTTTTTTACTCGATTTATTTTTCATTCAATATTTTTTTGTACATGTATTTTCAAAAGAACGCAAAAGTCCAGGAGACAAAACCTTTGTAGAAAATATGGCTCTGAGACCAAAGTGAATTATTTTTTTATCTGGCACGTAATCATTCATGTTTGGCTGTTAAGTAATTGAATATAATCAAAAGTTTTTAATGAATGAGGACAAAGTATTTAAAACAGTTAATTATGAATGTTAATATTGTATTCGTTTAGCCTTGCAGAGAGGTTTAACAAATACAGATATCTGATTGTAGACATAGGGTAATTGAGTGAACTCTTTTCTACAATTATTTACATAATATTATATATATTATCCACACATGTGTAACTAACTAATTATGACACTGTTTCATGTGAGCTCCATCATGTAGTACTGGTAAACTCAAAGCTCAGATATTTTCTGAGTCACTCTCAAGTCAGTTTCCTGGGTAGAACTAGTACTAGGGGTTGTTTTTTAAAAAAACACCATCCTGGGATCAAACTCTCTACCTTCGGCATGAGCAATGAGTCCACTCTTAAGTAGCAGACACCAAATTGAGGTTTTAATAGCTCACATCCTTTCTCTTACAATTCAAATACCACATATTGACTGATGTATTTGCATTTATCTTTCAAATTGCTTTTTTTTTTAAAAAAAAATCCTTTTCAGTTTTGTCACCCAAAACCTTTGTTACTGTATTATAAACACAATATCATATTCAACTGTTATAATTGCTGATCTTGACAACAAAATATGTAAAGTAAACTGCAGACGGCATCATGAAGCTCAAAAGAACAATACAGCAAATTATAATATCATAAACTATTTCTGCAGTTCTTTTGAGGTAGCTCTGCTGGACACCAACAAATACCAACTTCCTAATCCCTAATGATTTTCACTGGTGCAATGCCCACCCCGGGCAGATGCAGGGGGTCGGGGCTGTAGCTTAATTAGGCTGATAACTTCAAAGCAAATGATCAGGTGGGATGTGAAACATGATAGATAGTATAACAAAGGCATTCCAATTGTGTAATAGATGATAAAGTCTGCGAAATTAGCTGGCTTATAGACAACAAAGGGTCGACTGAAGAGAAATTTGAATTTGACACGTTTAATCATACATTACTGACACTTCACTTAAACATTAAGGGTTTCCAGCAAGGAGCATGTTTTACCAACTTTAAGGATCTGGCTCTGTGTTCACAAACCACCTCAGCTTGAGTTTATTCTCAAGCTGAAATTTTAAAATTGCTTAATGAGAAAACTTATGGGAATTATTTGTATTTAAAATGCTCTTCAGATAAAAGGGATGTATATCTTGGAAAACTTGGTCCATCAGTCTGAGAACATTGAACCCATGATCAGAGGGTTGTGGATTCGATCCTCCACCACGGCTATGTGTAGTGTCTGTTAGCAAGAATAACTTTTTTCATAATCAAAGTAAAAAAAAAAAGTTTTAACAAAACTATCAATGTTATAATTAACAATGATTTTCAAAATATTTAGAAGTAATACCGTTAGTTTTATTTGAAAATGAAACTTGAGTTTGAGGTATACTCAAGTCAAAATATTTCTTTTCACATTTTACTTGCTGAAGTTCTAACATATATTTTTTATTCATGTTTTATAGGGAGCTTTTTTTTTTAACAATGATTCCTCACTGCCTGGATGTTATAACAGAGCAACCTAAGATTTAGTTTGTATTCATTTATTTTAGTATGAACACATA
The DNA here is from genome assembly GCA_029582155.1 of Panopea generosa. Lineage (NCBI taxonomy): Eukaryota > Metazoa > Mollusca > Bivalvia > Adapedonta > Hiatellidae > Panopea > Panopea generosa. The sequence continues at coordinate 22,360,220 of CM055895.1, forward strand.
CATAGTATTTGTGATTCACATTCAAGTAATGAGTGCTTTTTTTTATTTTGTATTTTGAGGCCATTGAGTTCAGCATGGGATTGAACGGATTGACCTCTGGCATCAGCATCCAACACCCTATCCACTACCCCACTAAATGTAAAAGTTAGCCATTATAATTATTTTGCATCAAAATAAAGTGAAAACAGTTTAAGTACCAACAACCTTTTGTCAAAAGCATGTAATAAATAAAACTAAAATCTGTTTTGATAGTAACACTTTGCATTCTATGAATGTGTATGACTAAAAATGTTATAAAAATGTAGCCATACAATAAAACTACCACTACACACACTCTGGGTATTGCATTGTTATCAAACTAAGAAACCATATTATACCTATACAAATACTGGACTGATAAAAAGGGTCTGTTAAACCCCTGCCTGTGTAAAGGGACTGAGTAAATATTTGTAGAGTCTATCATTACTTACAATCACTATGGTGAAGTAAGCTAAAGGGGTAGAAAAGGGTGGGCTAGTATAGCCCCTAGAATAAATCTTGTTGTCAGGGAGAGGTATATTTGTACAGTGTTACATGATATAATCTAGTAGAGAGTGGGAGACCCCTTCAAGTGTGTAATAAAGGAGTGAATATTGACCAAAAGATAGATATACATAGCGTTTTAGTTTTAATATATTAATGGGGGTTGAACTGAGTTGTTGATTTTCATGATCCAAAACTGTATAGGCAAAGAGAAATCAGAGTCCATGATTCATAAGCTAACACAATGGAAGTAACAAAACCAAACCCTACCTTCTTTATGATATTCAGTTAGATTCTACTTTTCTTTAACATGCTCTGATAATAAACTACCATATAAACAGTGTAACAGGCCAACATTTCTCAATAGTTCTGAATTTACTTTTGTTTTTAATGGGGTTTAACACTGTTTTTTAAATAGATTACAGGTTAAGCAAGGTATTCAGTTTTATCCGTGGATAAAGACCTCACATCTTGACAATTTTTTCATGTCAAACCGACAACCTCAGAGATGAGAGGCACGTGACTTTTAAATAACTTTGCTGACTACTCTGCCACAAAGAACCCACTCCCAGAAACCCAGGAAAGGATAATAAACACAATGTTACCTTAAATGGAAAATAATGATAAAGATTCTGAATTGTTCGATATGGTTGTTCTGATATTGCAAATATCATATTTGTTGCTTTTGGCAAATCATCTTTTCTGAATCTATAAAATATTTTCAGAGTAAAATGAAATCCATCTTTTCAAAAGTTACTCATTACATGTTTACAAATTGGGGGCCATCTCAAAATGTATATTTGACCTAGTTTAATTTCAAATGACCATCTTCCAGCCTGAAGCATATAAAAAGAGGCATAAAAAGTTTTATGTCATCATGCATGACAGTTCATTTATCTATAACTGCCCCTGCTGCCCCTGGGCGTCTGGACACCATCACCGGGAACAATGTAGAACGACCGTTAAAATTAGCGGCAAATTCAAACTAAAGTATACTGGACTGAGCCAATTAAATATTTACACAACTGTTAACTTTATTTCTTTTAAATTGATGTATTTGTTTGATTTTATTGGATGACATGTAGATAATGCTAGAGATAAGTCTATATTGTAGACACACTATAATTTGATTTACTAAATAAGTGGGACTTAATTTTTTATTTAAAACTTAACAGGGTAAAACTGCTACTGCATGAGCAGCAAAGACCGCAGCATCATGCAACTGAATTATGTCATACTATTCATACCATAAACCTTTTTTTTTTATTAAACTAACAATATTTTTCTTCAGTTTATATTCAAAGTCGGTCATTCAGTCATTCATTACAATGTGATATCAACATTTAAAATTCCTTTTTTTTTGTACCGGTATTTACAAAATCAGCATTCTTTTCAATGACATCAACCATCATACATGTACGTTAAACACCATAATGAAAATATTATTTGAAATATTATGCATTTGGGTAGTATTCAGGGCAAAAAAAATGGATAAGATAAGGACTTATATAGAAAGAAGACCGCGGCATGGTCTAGTGGTAGAGCATACGCCTAGCATGCGGAAGGTCATGGGTTCAATCCCCAGCCGGGTCATACTAAAGACTTTAAAAATGGTACTAGATGCTTCCTGGCTTGACGCTCAGCATTTAGAGGAAAGTTCTAGGTCTGGTCGGCCCGGTGTCAGTATAATGTGACTGGGTGGGGTATCATACCATGTGTCTGCGGCATGATACTCCAGTGTGACAGTGCTTAGAATACTGTCTCAAGTAGACACCGTCGTGATATGACTGAAAAATTGTTGAAAGCGACGCTAAACACTGTACAACAACAACAACATATATAGAAAGATAGGAAAGGATAGGAAACTTGCATCTCCTGAATAAATGTTGATAAAATAGCACACAAAGGATTAATTATTTGGCAAATTAATTATTCATAACTTACAGGCAACAGATTTCTTGTACATAAAATGTAAGTTGTATGCAATTTAAGATGTTTTAAAATGTTTTGATGATGAATATTAATCTTGAATTAAAGACATTGAGGTTTGAAGTAAAATTTCTTGTAATTTGTTGTTATTTTAGCTGCAGTATACACATTTTGTAATCTGACAGAAGTATTTCAACAATTTTAAACACAAATTGTTGGGAATTTTAAAATTTAGAATTTGCATCGAGAACAATTTCACAAAAAAATAGCTACTTTTTCTTGTAAAAATCATAAATTTCAAAGATCATTTATATGAAAATGATGTTTTTTACTTTACAATTGGTAATATTGGTAACAGTTTCTTTAAAGCTTTGCAATTTTTAAATTTAAGTTGGATTTTTTTAAAACCAGAAACATATAAATATATAAGTCATTGTTAAAGCCAAATAGTTTGATGATATTAACTGAAGTAGTGGGACTGGTTAAATCTACATAAAGTAGTCACATGGTTTATAATCCGCTGACCCAGCATAAAGTACATTGTTCTGCTTACACTTGCTAGCCTAAAATGTTATATCATCTGACAGGTTACCCCATTTTTATAGCCAAGTAACAGTGAATTTGACTGAACTCCTTGAAGGGTATGATAGATTGCCACAAAAGAGGGCCAATTCAAGCATTTTAATGGGAATGAATTGCACGGTGATCAAGAATATAAAATGATATCTACTTTGGAAATCATCATCACCTTAAATAGTATCCTATTTCATGGCATTCACAATTCCATTAAGTTAAAAATAGTACTGAATCAATCATGTGACAACAACAGTATGTCACCTTATTTGTATATGTGACTTCTTACAATACTGGTAAACCACCATCAAAATCATAAAAAAAAACAGGTACACTTTTTTATTCTTTGTTCCATCAAGTCCCTTCAGGGGACAAGTAAAAAAGTAAATTGATGAGTTGTTAATTTGTTCCAATTTACCCCTTTAGCAAGATAAGCATCTTTCCCACCCTCCTCCATTGTCAGCTTGACATTTTATTCCTCATTTCCTTGTATGGCCATTAAAGTTGGTCATAAATTTGTTAAAAGATTTGTTTGTGTCAATATTAATTGCTTTTTTACAAATTGAGATTTTATTGTTTAAACAATTTTTTGAAAAATGTACAGTTATCTATGATCTACCAATGTTCACATTATGAGAAAGTTTTCATCTTCATCTTAATGGTCAATCTGGTGCAATAAAAGTGTCACAGCAATGTTAAGATATAATGTACATACAATCATATTATACACACATACCGGACTGGTATATCACTAAAATGCAAATATCTAAACTTTATTTTATACTATTCAAATTTATTTTGAGCTTGATTGCGATAAAAGTTATATGAACCAGTCCTGTGTCCCCTTCCTGGGTAGAACCAGTACTGGGTGTTTGTTTTTTGAGAGGCATCATGATGAGCTGGGAATCAAAATTGCAAATTCTAGCATGAGTGGCCAACACTCTATCCACTGCACTACCTCCCCACTTTAAATTTAGTCATTTTTCATGCAATGTAGTTTACCTAAACTTTATATGGCCTTTTCAACCAAGTTTATCTGTTGATTAAATAAAGGTCGAAAAAAATCCAGAAACCACCAAATATTCAAATATGAAATTCAATCCTTTCTGTTCTGATGGTGGTTTTAAAACATATGAATATATACCTTTTGTTTGATTTCTATGAGTCTGTCAATATCTCCGTCAAGAGTGTCAGAGTTGCCCTGTAAGTGCTGAAGGTTGATTTGTCTTTGTTCTAGCTGTGAGGTGATCTCAGACTGGTCGTCTCGTAATTGTTGAAGTTCACCATCACAAGAGTTGGCCTCCTGTAAGAAATTAGAAATCCATGTACATTTCAGTTTTACAACTTATCAACATATATTTAGTTAATCTGACATCAACTGAAAACTCTCAATCTACAAACAGGATTTAGCAGAAAATTGCTGAAATGCTCAAACAGAACAGCATCATTATCACTATTGTTTAAACTAATTTATACTATTTTTTATTAAGTTTGATTGTGAAGTAAACTCAGAGCTTATCTGAACTACTCTAGAGTCCACTTCCTGGGTAGAACCTGTACCGAGTATTGTTTTTTGAGAGGCAATAAGGTCAAGCTAGGGATCGAACCTGCAACCTTTAGCATTGGCACCAAATACTCTATCCAATGCACTACCGCTCCACTTTTCAATTACTATCAATATGACTACTGTTGAATATTAAATATATTTAAAGAATATTGTAGGTTGGCCATGTCGGCATATCAAAACTTCCATTCGTAGCGTGATCATAAATAAGAAAGAAAGTTTGGTAAGTGTACCGTTATAGTTTGTTTGATCTTCTTTCTGGTCTCGTTCATTTGCCGCTCAAATGTTCCCTTTGTTAGCACCTTCTTGTTTACTTTTTGCATGGCATCACCACGAGTGACAATTGTGTCACGTCTACAATACAAATGCAAGGTACATGTATATCACATTTCATTATCAATCTATATTTTGAATTATACACACTTTTCAACACATCACACTTATATAATTATATGCCAATCAGCTTTAATGGTGGAGAGCAACATCAGAATGGATCTGAGTAGAGCCACTGTCCTTCCACAAGTATCTGGCAAATTTTTCTCACATAAGTGTTGAGACCAAACTGGGCTAAAAAGAGTAACCTCAGCAGCAAAAGGTTACTTTGAGATAGTGTCTTAGATGACTTGACCAAGATGATTTATACCACATTTAATCAAAATCTATGAAATATTCACAGAATTACAGCAATATCTACATAGTTTACATAGTTCTACATAGTTCTACATAGTTCTACATAGTTCCTTCTCACCTTGAGACCGCTTTTTCCATTTCCTGTATCATCTTCTCCTGCTGTTTCATTAACTGTGAATATCGAACCTGCATGCGATGTATCTCAGACCTCATCGCCCGCACCTCACCCTGACCAACCTCCGAGTCCACTGCTGCACGGGTCTCACGTGCAAGTTGTGTCTTTTTCTCCCATAACATGATCTGTCGCCTATAAATTTAAAAGAATGTCATGACATATCAAATTGAACTTTGAATATTCAGGCTGTATATTTTGCTCAAATCAGACATGAAATATAAAACAAGAGATCAGTTAACTGAGCCCAAATGACCTTAAAAATAATTCTTATAATCATTTGACAAGGTATATAAAAATGTAATTACGAGTATCCATCAACAGGTACTCCTCATAACAATTTATGTTGTCACAAACAACAGTAATTAACCAGAAATGTGTCTGTTGACATGAATGTCCCAGTTATTGATTAGAAACAAATTTTTTACCAAAAATTTAAGTCGAAAATCGGCCAAAACTTCTGTTAAATTTGACCAACATTTACAAATATTAAACTTGTATAGCGAAACACACGAAATATTAATTAAATACACAGACCCCTCCATAAGTTATTCATCAGCAAACCAATTTTTCACCCCGGAGACATGAATGTATGTACAAGTAGCACTTAATATCACTTCACCATTGGGGCATAAAAAAATTATTAGATTTGAAGGTGGACAAGACATCATATACAATTATCGTAGTCACATAATTTTTTTTCTATTTTATACACTGTTGTAAAAACTCCTACAACCTAACCCTGGGGATCTGAACTGATTACTTAATTCTGCAGTCACATCACACAGGAATGAAGTTAACTCTCAAATGCCTTGAATCAACACCTGTTCCACAAAAATGATTTTTCACCAGGCTTTGTGTCAAAGGCAAAGTTCTGCTTATGTAGTTGTGACCAAGATTTGCAGTCAACCACCAAAATGATCATATGTGACAGGGGCTACTTTTTATTCTTCTAATTTCATTTTCATGCATTCTATGTTTATAAATCTGTCCTTTATATAGCATGAGAGTAGTCATGAATCCTTAACTGGATCCTACTCATATAAAGCTATCAGTTCATGTATGTAAATTTGTCCACCCTGTCCAGATGTGTTGCATGTAATTCCATAGTATATATGTCATGGTCAACACCAAATTTATTGGTTTGGAAGAGGCCTTTATATTGTATCTATGGTTTGCATTGTAGCTAGGCGCACTCGCCATGGTCTGGTCTGTACATTTATGTCTTCGTTATTCACAAATAATTATATATATATATATATATAAGCAGCAACAAATCAAATAATAAACATATATTTTGAACCTTGTATTATGTCATTTCAAAAACTGTTGTATAAAATAAACAAAACACTACAATATTATCAATCAAATAAGGAAGGCGTATGAATATTTATAAAAGACTGGCTATCCATACTTTGAGTACTTTGATATAAATATACAGGAGCACTTACTCTGCCTCTACAAGACTGTTCAGCAGACGTTCCTTCTCCTCTTTGAGGCCATCCAAGTTCTGCTGCATTTCTATCGAGTCGTGTTCATGTGTCTGGAAATAAAAACAAAAAATATTACTGGCAAGCATGTAAAGTATAATCATTACGACTATTTAACACCAGAGTGCTGACACTAAATTCAAGTCCTTGTAATTCACAATAATAATAACATGCACATGTATGTAATTTTACAAGCAAATATCTAATTTTTACCTTTGATTTATAACTCCAAATATGAAATTTAATATTTTAAACTGCGGATAAAACATCTAAAATACTTTAAATCTTAAATCTAAGCAAAGCAGCCAGGTAATCAAGATTTTAGACTGGTTCCAGTAAAGTTGCATATGGTTTCATTGATACTGATAATACAATAGGTAAATGAGTTAAATTTAAGTATTTAAGTAAAATGTTAGTGAAACAGAAGCCAGGTCAACAGAACAAAGCTCTTATTAAAGAAGAACCAACTATAGTCAATGGAAATATTAAACACAGTGTATTTTACCAACCTTCAGTCCAGAGAGGAAGTCATTCTCTTTCAGTATATTCTCCTGCTGCAGCATCACCTGTGCTCCCTTCTCCTTGTGGAGGAGCGTGTTCAGTTTGATCATGTCGTTTTGCATGTTACTGATGCTGCGCTCTATCTCATATGTCTCCCTGTTCTGACCATCTATCTCACCTGCAACACAAATAGAATGATTGGGTTAACTATAGCAACAAGAACTTTGTATTTGAAGCAAACATACAAAACTCTATAGAGCCAATTTTGATTTCATTATATTCTTGCTATGTAAACAGTTACCTCTATTTTAAAGAAACTTTCAGTCCTTAAAAGTCATATTCCCATTTTTTAATTTAACAGTAAATCGGCTGTATTAAGCAGCCATCTGCTTTCAAAGGTCAATATGGTAGTCACCTCATACAACAACCCTTTTAACAGAACATGACTTTTATTTTTTATGATATACCTAACATACAGGAGAACTTCAATGGCTCGAACCCGACCAGACAGGACAGTTCGAGTTAAGGGTTGTTTGAGTCGAGTATTATTCAACATCATACCGTACATGTACATGTATATACATCGAAATAAGAATTTGGCCAGGCCCAGATAAATAGTTCAAGCTATATGTGGTGTTCAAACCAGTCATTTTTGAGCCAACGAAGATCTACTGTAAATACAACGCCATTTCTACAGTTTGACATTGCCATTTTTATAGCCAGAGAAACAGTGAATTTGATTTAACTCCTGGAAGAATATATCAGATTTCTACAAAAGAAGACAATTTTAATCAGCATATAACAAAATTTGGTTAAGTTTTATATTTCGACACAATAGGCTTTCTCAACCTCGTTTTCTGCCATAAAACAACTTGTCCAAACTTATATTTCTCCATACGCGTTCAGTAACCTATAATCCAGTCTACAAAGATGGATACCTTTGTTCAATGTATTTTTATAACAACTTGACTGACAAAAAGACACAAATAATATTGCTACCTTCTGTCCTTGCCTTCTTCTGCGTGATTATGGTGAGCTGCTTTTTAAGTTTAGTCACGTCTACCGACTGGGCGTCCTTGTCCTTGCTCAGACGGACAAGTTCCGTCTGCTGCCTGAGCCACAACTGCTGAAGTTCAATAATCTCCTGCACCCTCGCATCTATAGACTTCTGTAGGGAGTTGATGTTGATCTCTAGAGGACCCAGTTCTATACCCTGATGCATTGTGGGTAAAAAAAAAAAAAGATATATATATATGTATGTAATTGAATTAAATGCATTATAAATACATATGTAATAAATGGAACGTATACCGTTGCATATATCAACTTTGCATTAATTTGTATCCACTGGTATGGCACAGAATTCATAATAAAAAAATGTAAAACAACATTTTTAAGACTTAGTATGATTAGTGTATATTCATAATTCTCATTAAATGTTATACAAGGAACCCTGTATTAACTGCCAACTCTGTAAGGAAGGAACTGTCATCACCACCTAGTTTAAACTTTTTTTTTAATACATGTACAGAAGTTGTGAAACTAATTTATTTATACAAACTTTATCTCAGATTGGGTGTCAGGCATATAATATATTATGCTCTTTCCTTTGACAGTGCCAAAATTATGATTAAGGTCCAAGTTCCCAAACACATCAGTTTTACAGGAACATTCTACCAAGAAAATGTTGTTTATACTGTTTTTTTCCGCACTACGCTGCAAAGCGCACACACATAATGGTACGTGGCATTCAGTTACTGTATTGATAATGAACCAGCTCATCGCTCAACTGTGGTACTTCAAAATTTACAAGATTTGAACGTTAAAATTCTACACACCCTCCCTATAGCCCTGACCTTGTGACTTTTGGTTGAATCCCTATCGTGGATATCAAGGAATGTATACCAAACAGAGTGTTTAAAATGCATTTTCTGAAAAGACTAAAGCCTGATAAAGTGTGTACAGATAAATGGAGAATATTTTGTGAATATTTACTATCAACAAACAAAGGCATAATCATTACAGTACATTAAATTTAATTAAATTAAGTAAGATGTACATGTCATACAAAGATCTACTTTCTTTATCGATCTATCAAAAGTTTCATAGTAATGCACTCACCCCGGCTTTGCTGATCATCTGTTCAAGTCTCTTGTTATACTGATCTATGATGTTTTGCTTTCGTTCGATGATGGCGTTTCTGTGTATAATCTCAGTGTCGCTCTTACTTATAATTTCATTTTTTTGCGCTATCTGGTTGTCATAGTCTTCTGTTATCTTGGCAAGTCTTTCCAAACGGGCCTTCACATTGGCAATTTCTAGGGTATTTTGGGATATTTCATTTTCGACCTCTGCCATTTGTGTTTCCTGAAACATAATATTGGCAAATTAAAATTTCAATAATAAAGACAATGAAGTGGGATTTATCATATTTAAACAATTACTGCTTTTCACACAAATGTTTAGGCTATGATGCTTAATGCTTTGTTGTCATAAGGTAGTTGGCTAATTTTTTCTCCTTCAAAACTGCTGATCCCGAAATTTAAATTGCACAAATTTTATCCGAAATATTCTCTGAAACATAATACAAATATAGCATACTTCCATCTGAAGATAACAAGGATAAATAAAACATTAATTTGAATATATTTAAGTAACATTTTAGAGAAATATATAAATAAAACCATGTTTAGTATATATTAAAGCACAAGTTGTTTTCTTTTTAGAAAATTTTAAAATCTAATAATTCTAGCCTAGTTCTCCGTATGTAGACCGTGGTAGTATTGCTGAAGAATGGTTTTATTTATTTTATTTTCATTTCTGAATCAGGTATTTCACAGTAAAGAATGATATTATTTCTACACACATTTCAATGTTTCACAATGCAGGTACAGAGTGAGTCATCTGCAGCATCGATAAATCCAAATAAATACATGTTAAATGTCGACTATACGCACCAGTTGTTTAGTAAGATCTCGTTTCTTGTTTGTGAGTTTCTTCGTGTATTGCGACGCCTTGTCCATGGTGAGCTGGCTCCTCATCTTCTCCATGATGTCGTCCTCCAGCTTCACCTTCTCCAGGTATTCTCTCTCTATCTGCTTACGTAGGGCATTCAACTCATTCAAGCGCAGTGACTTGTCCTGCAAATATGAATAACAAAAGAAATATACTAAGAGCTTCTCAGATTTTAAAATTTATATAAACCTTATGCACCTAAATCGCTTATTTATGAAAAACAAGCAAAAATGGAAACAGACAAAATTAGTTCAACAGATCCACTGACCAACACTTTTTAGCAATCATTATGATTTGAAAGAATCAGGTTGACACTAACCCACACCCACCACACCCCACACCCTGTTCTCCCATTACAGTCTGAACTCTTATTCAATTTGAATATAAAGTTATCAACTAGCACTGATACTTACCACTGGTGTAACAATAACATTTATACATTTTAGAAAACTGACTTTATATAATCTCTTTTTTTATTTCTCAAATAGATATTTAATTGAGAAAAAAGTATATGTAAAAATTAAACTAATTTCATCTACATCCAAAACATATGTTTTGACAATAACTGAATGAAGGTATAATCCATTACATTTTTAAAATATATTTGATAACAAGAGCACTCTTAACTATTTGTCTAAAAAAACAGTAGCTGTCAGATGACTGAAATTAGACAATAATAAGGCGTAGGCTATGAAAATCTAACCAATTTTTAAGTATAAAAAGGAATATCATTCTAGCAAAATACAAGAAAAGATATGACACTTTTCCCTGTAAGTTAATGAACACACTAATTAATTTTCCATTGTATCGCAATAGTATTTTAGTAAGGAGTTTTCTAAAACATTTTTATCAAATTTCTAAGTATAATAGGGGCAGTAATTCTGTCTTAAACAGTTATCCCCTTGTTTCCTAATGGGAGTGAAGGCATTTGTGAAATTTCATCGACGTACGACTAGTAATTATTGAGATATGAGATTACTATAAACCTTAAACTAAATTTTCTAAATATTGAATAGGGCATAACTCTACCTCAAATCGAATTGGAGTTATCCCACTTTCCCCCTTGAACCCTTTAACGGTAGTAAACACACATGATTATGAAGTTTCATTGACTAGCTGTGATAGAAGCTTCTTATAAACTATGAACCAAGTATTTGTCAAGAATAAAAAGTGTAAATTTCAAGCAAGTTATCCCATTTATCCCCTTGAGAAAAAACATCAACATTTTTATTTTTTTTAAAAATGGGAGGAGAGGGTTCTCAGGCTCAGACAGGTACTCAAGTTGTAAAAAGTGCAGATTATTTATTTAGATGCTCTAAACGCTGACATGACCTTTATCAAATAACCTTTAACTATTTCAATTGATTTTTTTTTTTTTCTCTAAATGTTTACATGTTTATGTTTTGTTTTGGCATGATAAGAATAATATGTCTCAGTACAAAGCATAACACTTCAATTTTATTGACTGCTGGCTAAGTGACAGTCCTTCACACTTTTATTGAAAAAATTCAACAGGTCAATTCAACAGAGGTATTATATGATTATATCCCTTTTATTGCCCCTGTGACTGTCAATTTAACCTGATTTACTGCAAATTTCAACAAATTTGTTGAAAATGGCTTTAATCACATATTACTGCCTAAATTTGCCATTTCTATACACGGGGCATTACATAATAACCACTTAAATGTTCATCCCAATAAAAACAGGTAACACAGTATCAACATTTAACTTTGTCCAGTTGCCTTTAATTTCATGTCTGTTATTTATTGTTATGGAAATATAATTGTTCAATCAATGTAGGCTTAAGTGTGATTTTGTTGCATGAATTGCCAACAAATTTTCATGGAGAAATAAAGTGGCAAATAGAAGAAGAGGTTTGAATGGGTGAAGAGGGTAACCATTACATCACATGATCAGTATAAAGGGTTGGTTTTTCTTATTTTTATGAATGGGTTTTGACAGCATTTTTAAGATATACGCCAGTCAGTTTTATTGGTGGAGGAAGACCCCTTATGTAAATACATGAATTTGAGTAGAACCACCGTCCTTCCAAAAATATCTTGCATATTTCTCACATTAAGTGTTTGGATCAAGCAGGGCTTAGACCCACAACCTCAGAGGTAACAGGTAAGTGATCTTGAAAGAGCACCTTTGGCCACTTGATCACAGTGGACCCAGGGATGCATTATTAAGGTTGGTTTTAGATGAAGAGACAATTCTGTCAATATCTACTTTGACTAACCGTCATAGCTCTGTTGAGACTCTGTTCTGTCTCATGCAGGATCCTAGTGTAGGTGGCATATTCAGCCTTGAGAGCATCGTGCTTGTTCTGACACTGCGTCAGCTGTTTCTTCACCGTGTCAATATCACGTTCAGTTTTGTTGAGAATAAGCGTCAGTTTCTCATTTTGTTCCTGCTCTTTCTGTATGGATTTCTTATAACCCTCGATCTCAGTCTCCAGGGACAGTACTTTTTGCTGTTGTTGCCTGTACATTTAAATTAAAGTAGTTACTCGACTAAATCTCAGTAATAACAGAAATCAGAGTCTCCAGGCACAGTACTTTATACTGCCTTTCTATGGTTATTTAAATTATACTTATCACAAAACAGAATATCAGTAGTAGTAAGAGATCAGTCTCCTAGGAAAGTACTACATGTTGTTATTGTCTGGATATAATAAACATATATATGCTTCCTATATCAAATTGTCGAGATATGAAGGGGCTAACAGCTTTTTAGGACAGCCACAGCATAGCATTCATTGACATTTATTTAAACACTAAATATTGTATTGAAAATTGAAAAAAAACACATTAAATTTGATGAGGTTTCATACTAACATTAACTAATGGCTGTTTTTCATACCCTCTTTTGCCATCAGGAAAGAATAAATGAAATTGTCACTGTCCTGTATGTACTCTAAATCATAATGATTTTAATGATTGACTTACAAGAGTGCCTCCTGCATGGCAGCGTGTGCCTCATCTCTTCTCCTCATACCAATCAAACTGCTGTTCCACTGCTGGAACAACTGCTTCTTCTCCAAGCTGATAGCCTAAAAATAGCCAAATACAAATTATGAGTATTAAAATAACATTAATAATTGAAAAGAAAAAAAAAATATTCAAGACTTTGAAATAGTACTGGTGATAAGCAAGACAACTCCAAAATGCATTAATAAATCGAACGAACTCCTAAAGAAAACATTATTTTAATATTGAAACAAGAACTATGCAGAGCCTAATCTTTCGCATCAGAAGTCCTCAGTTCCCGAGTCAGAGTCTATTTCAACTCAGTCCAGCTCAAATCAACCAATCAAAATTCATGTTATGTTTCCATCAGTTGGTGTTAGCTGAACTCAAGAATTTTATAATCTTGGGGTCTGGCTTCTCTGCTTGCTAATCATATTGTAAAAAAGAAAATGATATTAGAAATACAATACGAATATAACACTAACCTCAATTTCCATGTGAGCCTCCATCAGTTGCTCCTTGGCTGCCCTCGTCTCCTCCAACTGAGCCGTCAGCTGAGCCTCGTACATTGCAATCTCCTCCTTCAGTTTGTCCACACGCTCTACCAGCCGGTCGACATATAAATCCTGAACAGACAAACAAGATGATATCAGTGAGATTAAATTAATGAATGCTTTCATAGTACAAGAGACATTTTTAATGTGGTTCAACACTATTTTCAACACATAATAGGTTATATTATAATAGCCTCCGGTTTCATTGGTGAAGGAAGACCTAAAAATCATTCTGACCAGCACCACAAGATTTCTACAAATTACAGACCAATTTAAAGTTTTTAAACCAATCTCAACTCAAACCTTTGACCTCAGTGATGAAAGATAAGTGGTCTTGAGATAAGACCTAGGCCACTCAGCCAAAGATGACCCAGTATAAATTATTAATTGGGTAGGCAATAAAATAGAGCAACTATTATGATATCACATAATCACATTTTCCAATTTAAACATATGATTACTGATGTACCTGTTTCTGTTTGTCAACCTCTGCCTTTGACACTTCAGTATCAGCCTTTTCTGCAGCACGTCTCATAATTGCGATATCTGATCTGACATCTTCCTTGGCATTCTGCATATAAAACAATCGCAGGGCCAGGTTTTCTACCTCTGACTGAAGTTCTGAGCCTAAAAATAAAACATTTGTTATTGTAGTGTATTGATTATAATATGAACATTTTCACTTAACAACTCAAAATTACTGTATACTTGAATATTTTCGTATAATTATCAAGACATTTTGTGTGCAGCAATGTTTGAGGTCATATATTGAAAGAATAACTTTTCAAATAAAAATTATATTTCTATGATGGTTATTATATTCATCAATGGGGCAGTAAAAAATGGGTTTTATGCCATCTTTAACATATGACATATACAGCATATATTGTTTTATTGGTGGAGGAAGACTTCATTTTTGTAGGTAACTAGCAAACTTTCTCACATTTATGGACCCGAGATGGGCTTGAACCTTCAACCACAGCAGTAGGAAGTGAATATTAGATGACAGTACTTAGGCTACTAGGCCAAGGTAGACCCACAGCAGTAAATAAAGATATAGTGAAGTAAAAAGTGACACAGTTTAATCAAAATGGCAGTTCATATGAATGAATACTAGTATGGGCTTTTATTGAGGACTCTTTATAAATTTTATGTAACTTATGAGACCTTATACTTTTGTGATGTGTAAAATTAAGGACATTTGCAAACATACCATGTCACAAAAGTAACCATTTATACAGTAGCTGAAAAAGAATGTTATACCCAGCTCAAAAGATGAAAATAATAAGAAAAAACAAGCATTGTAGACTAGAACCAAATAATTATCCATTTAGACCCCGTATCCCCTCATTAAAACCCAATGTCACTTACTTTTCTTTTTCTCGGCATTTGCATTATACTGGAGGTCCTTGTACATGTTGCGAACATCTTCAAGCTGCTGCTCTTCTTGTGACCGGACCTGTTGTATCTCTGAAAACTCGTCATGTCTCTTTTCCAGCATCATCTGGAAGCGGGCCAACTCTTGCTGGATGCCGTACAGATCCACACCAAGGTCCTCGCGCTCCTTCTTACGGTTCTTTAACGATTCATCCTAATGGAAGACATAATGGATTGTGTAGAAAGTCATATTTCCTCATTGTACACATATTTGGAGAAAGGTTTCAAGCTTGCTGATTTACAAACCCAGTGGGGTGTTGCAGTATAAAAGTCACTCATGGTTTTGAGGTTTGGATAGAAAATTTCATCCCGTAGTGAATATAATGTTCATTTTCAAATTTTACCCATAAAAAATTCTGCATTTTTTTTCTTCAAGAAGTTATCTCATTTTATATTGATGCAATATTAGAAATGTTTTTTGTTAGATACCAATGAAATCAGTACATATTGTCGTTGAAGTTTCCTTTTTTCAATATAATGTGTATTATCTTTAAGAAAAAGACACTTAGACTTTGAAGACACTTATATCATTGATTCAAACAAACTTAGTACATAATAACTTACCAATTCCCTCAATTCCAACGTAACTTTCTCATCTTGTTTTGACAACTGTTTCTTCAAAGCAGCTTGGAACCGTTTCATCAATGGCTAAAATAAGATAAAATAGAAAATAGTTAAGAGCAGTAAAAACAATAAACAATATATCTTACTGGTTCAGCCATGAGCATATATAGTAAATTCATATATAAACTTGATTGCTTTTTTTTTCTATTTTTAATTGTTCAAAATAAAATGACAAAGAGTTGAAGTAGGACAATAAATCCTCAATATACATATTTTCATTTTGAGGTTTTGAGATACAGCAAGAGCTTTTTTTCTGGAAATTGGGAAGAGACGTAAGCCTTCAAGATAAGGAAAAAAACAGCGTGATTGAGTAGAAATTTTGATTTTTTTTAAGGCTTTAGCAAACTGGAAAATAAAGTGTTACTCTGTTAAGATCATGTTCTAACCATCAATAATTAGATATAACAATAATACTTCATATCCGTTTGGTTTTTTATCCTCTCAGTTTTGATATTTTTTCTTAATTTTTGGAATTTTTTTGCCTCAAATGGAAAAAAAACATGATTTTCTAAATGGGAAACCACCGAATTTCGACCTCTGTTTAATAAGGTAAAAAAGCCCTGACAGCCAAACATTTAATATATGATGAAAGGATTCTTGTGAAATATATAACGCGGCTAGGAACAAAATAAAAATCAGACTCAGCTTTAATGAACTTGTTCATGAGGGTTAATGAATGCCCCCTCACATCCCACTGCACTGGGGTAAGCAGTATTTTTCTAACAACACACTAAATGAGCCCCATGATTCGAAAGAGCCAGAAATAATAATACACAGAGTAAAAGTAATATTAAGACTTATAATTTAATATCTTATAATTTTTTAGCATTCCTTCAAAGCACAGAACACAACCAAGAAAAAAAAATTCAAATATATTTTTAACACTCTTCAATAGTGGTTATCACTTTGTCAACTTACATGGTCTGGTTCCAGCACAACCATAACATTGCTCTCTGCATCACTGCCTTCATCTGACATATCTTCATCTTCCCCTTCTTCTTCATCATCGTCCGATCCATCACTGCCACCCCCATCTCCACCATCAGGTGGTCCCATACCCTCATGGGCCATTAAATCACTAATGTTCTGTGTGACGGGGAAATCATCCCCAATAGGCTGGTCCCCGTACCCAGGATCTTCATCCCCACCATCCCCATCATATCCTCCTCCTTGGACAGGGACTGCAATATAAAATACCAGAAAATATAGAATTATGACCATAATATATATATACTGTCAAACAATGTTGCTTTTCATTTTTTTAAAAATCATTTTATATAGATTTTACACTGAACAGTTATCACATTATCACATATCAGGCTATTATTTTCAAATAAAACACTATATCAAAATTAAGAACACTGCAAGTTTTTTGTTAGAATTCATTTTTAAGAGATGCTGACAAATATTAAGGATAACTAAGGATGAACCCCTTTTCACTGGCAGAGGAGAGGACAAGGGGTCCAGGCTATCTTTGGTCAACACAATCAAAATATATAAGACCACACCTGACCATATATCCTGGATCTGCATTATGCGTTGAACAAAAAAATATCAAATCAATGAAGACTTCTGAGTAATTGACCCTATGATTATAGCAACAAGATGAAAACACCATTGTTCCAATTTTTTTCTGTAGTATTTTGTAACAGGTTTGGTGTATATTTTAAATATTTTTAACATGCCATTCCATAGCTAACATAAAAGCATTATTTATGTAAATGTTATTTTACAGTATGAACATCTTGTGTGACATTTCATTTTAAGACATGACAAAGAGGTCAATGAAAAAGATCAAGGCATTATGACAATCTCTAAACAGGTCCTTTTAAAACTATAAATGTATATGTTTAATAATGTCTCACAGAAATTAACTTTGGCAGCACTAGGACTAATGGCAGATATTTCAGATCATCAACAAGAGTTCCAAATACCAAATATCTTCAATGTGCTTTTCAGGGAAATAGTGTTTAGAAAGTATATAGGAATATCATATATACATATATCTTTCTATCATGCAACATGAAAAGTCATATAAAGAAGACGTTTTAGCTGTACAGTCTAACCTGTATTAAGCAGCCACCCAACAGAAATGGCCAAACTGGCTGTTTAACACAAGTGGCAGCTTAATAGAGTGTCCATATTTTTGCCGAAAAGCTGAAGTCATGAAGTTTATTGTGACAGACAAACAGTGATCATACATGCATGGTACATGTACCATGCCCATGCCTGTAAGTTGTTTGGAAATATGTTCTAGGGGTAAAAGAGAAAAATCCACAGGAAAAAAATATTTTAACTGACAGTATTTATATAGAAGTACATATAAATAAATAGTTTATATTATTTAATTAAAAAATAAATCCATATGAATTTTTCATTTAGCAGACGCCATAAAATCCAGTAAAAATGTGTAGTTGTATTCTTCCATTATCTCGCAATTACGTAAGGACACATTCTGATTATGTGTTTTATCGATACATTTTAAAAAAATTCAGACGTTAAACCGCTCTTACACATTCACATACAACATAGCAACCAGCCAAAAGGTGCGACCACTAAGTGATAAGGGTCGGCCACTAAATCTGACCGCTTACACCTGACCGCTCACAGGTATTGTTTGGGATGAAATAGACTGGCCGCTGGCCGCGTTAAAGAGGTGACCATTTAATACATGTACTTTATATAGGCAATTTACACGGGAGGATTTTGAAGTGGCCGCTTAACACAGGTGACTGCTTAACACAGGTGACCGCAAGGACAAGTTAGACACCATACAGAAAAAATGTTACCTCCATCAGCATCCTGCTGCCCACCTCCAGACTGTGGTCTTGACAAAGATTTGGCTGCACTAACTGGACGAGAACCTTTCTTTGAGCCTGCTGATCCCCTTGATGCAGGCCTGTCTACAGACCCAGCAGTTTGTTCCCTGTCCAGTGCAGCTTCAGGAGATGGTGCTTTCTTTTCAGCTACAGATCCCGGTCTACTTCCAGCAGACCCTTGACGAGGTGTACCAGCTTTGGCAGACACTGGTCTAGATCCTGCCTTAGCTGAAACTGGTCTCGAGCCAGCTTTTGATCCTGAATGAGAATGGATAACTTTATCAGAAAAAGTGCAAACAATTTAGTATTTCATGTCAGATATATAGTTAAAGATTAACACATTGCACTTTTAGAAATGAATACTTATCTATTGAAAGTTACTTTAGAATACAAGTGACAAACAATTGAGGATGAGAAAATTTGAAATGAGACATGTCACTTCAGAGGAACAAAATGTAGTCTTATATATTAAGTTACCCTAAAATCAACTATTTGAAACAGATAAACAGGACAAAATATCTTTCACAACTATATCTCTTCGTTTCTCCTGACATGCCTCACTGTCCAGAGCAACTACCATTAGATGTCTCACATCTGACTATAAACAAGTAAATCAGAGAGGTATGCAGAACCTCTCAATTGATATATTAACCTTCCAATCACACTTCAGCTCTTTGGAGTATGTAACCAATTAGCCTAATCAAATAAGGCATGGACAGACATTTTTTTTTAATTATATGGATTTCCCATGTGCTACATCATATGGGACATGCACAAATAAAAAATCGCCATAAAGGCTCCTCAGAGACTCGGACATGAAATATGTGATCTAATAAGTAATCAGAAGGAAACCCTGATTTGGATTGCTCCTTTATCTAGTCTACAGGACCGAGGTGAAGCAAGGCTCTATGCTTCAGCTCAGTCCACCCAGTCCACACTGTTGAATTGTTGTTCCATTTAACAGTTAATAACAGATTAATTAGAATACTGGATTTAAACTTTGAAAATTATCTAAATTCTTACATTGTAAGGTTTCAATTTTTCAGATGATGAAAGAAATAATAATAATGCATGAACAAATTGGACATACTAACGCAGTTAGAACAAGTTCATTTTAGGTCCACAACATGACTAGTCCCACAGGATATGTAGGCATGAAAATTGTTTTTTGAGGCCTATGTTGGATACATGTGCAAATAGCTGTTTAATTTTTTTGTTAAAATTATATAAAGTTTGTCAAGTGTATAAATACACAGTGATGAAGTACATTATATAATAAAAAGATAGTAAATCCAATTGACTACATACCTGCAGCAGATTGTGGGCGGGAACCAGCTTGTCCTGAAGGAGGTCTAGATGTTTTAGCTGGTTCCACATTATCAGCATCCTGATCTTCATTAACTTGACCAGACTTTCTGGATCCACCAGATGTTGGCCTGAAACAGAATTAAGGCAAATTTATAAAACTTGTCAGTTCACTGGAATTTAAGTACATGTTTTATTGTTTTCTGAACTGCAGAGTAATAGAAAGTATTTTTTCCAAACTGCAGAGTTACAGATTACATTTTTCATTTTATACATTTATTTTACAAAGACAGTACAGTTTAGTTTAAATTGTGGCATTTCCTTGTCTACTTTCCCATTTTGACAGTATATCCTTCGGTAAGTCATTTGCTGTTTACACATCACTGGTTGTTGAATATGTTCTGCAGTGAATGTCTAACTGAAAGCACATACTAATTCATGTTCCTGGCCATATCCCACCACATCCCAAGGAAAGACAGATTCGTTCAGACGCTGGTTCGAAAGTTAATCCTCATCGCCATTAAAGTGACAGCAGTCACCCATGCAAGTGCTAACCCCATACTTCATAGTTTAACTTACAATACAGTCAGTGCACTTCAACCATGTCACTGTTAAAACTAGCTTAACAGCAAGGCTGTTGTAAGTGACCTATGTACATTCACTACAGTACGAAACTGTAAAGATACAAAACCAGAATTCTGCCATTGCAACATGGTTCTATATAAATAAATAAGGATGTACAGTAATATTGTGTTGAACCAATTTATAAAAAAATACAGGAAAATATTATTATAAAGACATTGCGTCTTCAAAAATGTTTAAGAGTGTGGACTCTGACATTGGACATTTCTATACTGGTCATATCTAATACAGTGAGTTAAAATTTTTCAACTGTAAAGAATGGCATAAATACCAAACAGTAATAAGGTTACTTAAGTGTGCTGAATAAAAAACAGTTGCCGATACAAAATGCAAACAAATACTGATGCTAACGGAAGTTGGAGCTTTGCACATGTCTTTCCAGATTGATATTATATGGGCATTCGCAGTAATAGGTATATCTCGGTATTAGGTATACAAGGGATAAATTTTAAATGTAGCATGAATATTCTGTACAGAAATGACAAGCAGAGGTTGTTGTTTTTTTACATACGAAACATGTTAAAATATATCAAACTGTTTGAACTTTTTATGAACTAACAGTTATTCTCAAATATCTAGTAGCGTCATTTTCAAATAGGATGTACTGAATTTCTTGCCATGATGAATTTTAAAAAAAATAAAATGAAAGATGTCAACAAATAAGATTATCTTTTATTAAAATGTTACGTTTGTTGATTGTAATAAGGCTAAACTTAAGAACATATATCTTAATATCTATCTGCAGATATTGAAACATAAATTAAATCGATTTTTAACTGTTTAAAGTTGTGGAAAATAGCATACCTGTCTTCTTGGTCCGCCATGATGTTGATTTGTTGCTATGCAGGAAATAACATTACGGTGTATTGTGGGAAATCTGTTACCCAATGAAATATCTCGTTACAAATCAATATTTTGGTTTAACATTCGGTAGTCCCCTAAATTCTTCGTCTAATTACAACACTAGAGAGACTGCGAATTATTGACATTATCATCAACAATATGCTGTCAGTGTGATTTGTATGGGGGAAAAATCACATACCTTGTTGTTGGACTGGTGATATACTTTATAGATCCATATGGTAATAAATGCTCTACTCTAGAAGCACTGGTAAAGTGAACCATTATTATGTATTAATTTAATTTGTTGTAAAAATAAAATAATATGTGATTCTTTCGTACAAAGCAACTTCGTCCTGGACACATGTGACACTGTCTTTGTCATTTCGAATGACTAAGAAATCAATTTATTCTCTATTTGGCAAGAAAACACTACAAAATTCAATTTGATGTGTAATATGAAATAAGGCACAGCTTCAAAGGTAATTTATCAAGCTAAGGTTATTCTCAAACTGCATTAGAGCATTTCACAAAATATAGTTATTGATAGTGAGGAATATGATAAAATTGAAGTCATTTCAGGGGTATCTCAAGACCTTGCCTGGGCCCTATCTTATTCCTAACCTGCATTAACAATCTGCCTGAAAGTATTAGTGGAAAGTATCACATCACAAGTAAGGCTATTAGCAGATATTACTGCTGTATACGATTAATGATGACAAGACTGACAAAACTTCTGAAATAGGAAGTCTTTAGGAGTTTCATACTGATCAAAATGTGAAGTTGTCCATATAACAAGGTTAAAAAACAGAGACATGCAGCATGCTGGACCATGAACAATTATTTCCATTACTCCAATCATTGCTGACATATTAGCAGACTAGATTCGAGAACCTTAGAGCAGCGTCAGGCAAATGCGCGCCTATTCCTCCTTTATAAGATTGTGCATCAGTTGGTTGCTATCTCCATACCTCATTACTTTAATCTAACCGCAGGGTGTCCAGGTAAATGTCACACCACACTAGGGTTGACCTCTTTACTATAGTACAGTGAAACTCGCTACCTGCACATGTTGTATAGCTGCAAGACCTTGAATCATAAAAGCTTACCATAAGCTCTCCAATCCATGAGCATTCTGAGATTGCTTTGAACCTTTTTTTTTATCTTGTCAAGCTATTTTAACACCTTTTACACTGTTTTTTACTCTTGTGTTATTATGCTTTCCTTTTCTTTTTTCTTACTATCTTAAGACACACGCAGCTGCTCAATTATGGCTGTGAAGGCATGTGGCAAAATATTGAGATAAAAATTAAATGCATGTATGAAATAACTGGTATACTGGTTCCAATATGTTTAAAACATAGAATTTATAAATTTTTGACAGTCAATGGGAAGAGGTTATGACGTTACAGGTCATAAATGTTTATAATATGGGTCATGATCTGTCGTAAAAAATTTAATATGCTACCAACATTTTTTTTGAGTGGTTTCCGTCTTTTACAAATTTAGTGGGAATTTATCAGGACTTTTCAAGCTTTTAATTTTTTTTCCCTATATCATGCCCAGTTTTTAAAGTTTTGTAATAAGTTTTATATTTAAAACAAAGAAGTCATTGTGATCATGGCTGTTTAGTAATTGAAGGTCATTATGCCTACTGTGGTAGTAATGAATTTTATGTTTGGTTTGGGTGGGGGCGGGGTCAAGCTCACTGTAACAATGTATTAAAAAATGAATCTACTCAGTGTCTTAGTCGGTTCAGATATCTCAATCAGTAACATATTTTGTAATACAACCACGAATCTCCCACCTTTGTATACAGTGATTTACAGAGTTAAGGTGTCTTGGGTGTGCCTAGCAGAACTCTGAAACAGTGATTAGGTGCACTATCACTATATCACTGAAATGTTGTTGGAAAGGGCACAACACCAAACTATATAACTTTACTGTTTTTTAATGATTAATTCCCCAGTGTTTCATTTATTTAATTCCCCAGTTCAATTAAAAGGTTAAATCAATGGCTGTTTTCATACCATGTGGGTTTATTAAATAGCCTCCTCGTGTACTTACATATGTCGTCTTGTGTTAAGAGAAATTGTATGATATATGAATACATGTATATGAAACATGCAGATATTTAAATTCTAAAACAGCATTACATTTAAAGCATAAGTTCCACTCCAAAAACACTCCTTAAAATTACAGACAGTATTTGTTGGTTTCAATGAAACATTTAAATTTATAGTTCATCAAGGGTCCTCCGTGGCCGAGTGATCTATTAGGCTCCATCTCAATATCACTTACCTCTCACCACTAAGGTCATAGGTTTAAGTCCTGCTCACTCCAATAACTTTATTTGAGAAAGTTAATACCAGTTATTTGCGGAAGGACGGTGGTTCTACCCAAATCCATTCTGATGTCTTCCTCTACCAATAAAACTGGATATGTCATTATATGACCTGAAATGTGTTGAAAATGGCATTAAACCCCATTCAGTCAATATAATTCATCAAGAGAACACTGAAGTAGTCTGGCCATCATCATAGTGGTAAAGCTGCAAGTTACCACATGTCAATCCAGTATTCACAAGTTTAATTGATAGTTCACTGACTCCACCAAATTAATTTTTTCTTTTATGGTTAAAATTACCATTTATAATTTCACTGTATAAAACAGATTTATAACTTCACTGTTTAAAACAGATTTGTAATTTCACTGTATAAAACAGTTTTGTAATTTCACTGTGTAAAACAGATTTGTAATTTCACTGTTGTTAAAACAGATTTGTACTTTCACTGTTTAACCCTTTACTTCATATAGACGCCTTTGGACACCTCTAATAATGAAAGCATTAATTCACCATGTATCAGCAATGGGTGATTTATGTTTATATTAACTGACAGAGTGGAAAACAGTGCAGGAAGTGTTCAGATTGCTTGTTACGAGCAATCTGAACTCTTCCTGCACTGTTTTCAAAGGCCTTCTGTGATTGGTGTGGGAAAGCGCGTATCTATGAAGTAAAGGGTTAAAAAAGATTTATTATTTCACGTTTGAAAACAGATTTGTAATTTCACTGTGTAAAACAGATTTGTAATATCACTGTATAAAACATCTATAATTTTACTGTACAAAACAGATTTTTAATTTTACTGTATATAAATGTGAAATTATCAAAAATAATTCACTGAAGTGAAAAGCATAATAATAAATTAAGAAGTTCTGTTAAGTTTATTTGAACTGCGAATGCAGATTATTGAAAAAACAACAGTATTTATATTGAAGCCATTTACTGCTAAGTGAGAATTTCTGGCAATTGTCTCTAACAATTCTCACTAGTACAACTACTGAGCTGCTCTGGCAATAAGCACATGATAAACGCTTAAAACTGGCGCCATTATTGGATTTCCACAGTTGTTCTGTTCTCTATACATCATGCTGCTCTGCTCTTTAGGGAATTCAGTAACGATAAAGTAGAACACCATTTCTGTATCATTGTGTTACTTTAAATACTTTTTTTTTTTGCACAAAACAGAGTGTGATTTGGAAATTAGAAATGTCTGTAAGAGTACAGTATGGACAGGGCAGGAATACGTTGGTAAAGTAGGTAGAGTTATTGATTTGGCTTTCTCACTGATTTCTCCTTCAAATCATGGAACGGAAGGTACATCAATCAACATGCTATTTAAAAGAATAAGCTCATGATGCTGAATCTTTTGGGTGATCATGATTATAGGCGAACACAGGTATCTGGAGGACTTAGATACCGGTAAATACAGTGTACTGAACTCGGTTTTATTCACACTACCTTAGTGAAATCCATAGACTAAACATCTGAACCATGGCAACATTTTGAGAGTGTAACACTTGAGAAACAATTGAGAAGTTTTTTGAGGTCAAGAAATTGTTGAAGAGTTTCAAAAAATGTTTGGCTGAAAATGTATTTTCATCTGAAAGGTAGTAATTTTAAGTTTCTGGACAAAATATTACTTGTTGAGTATACAGTAATCTGAGCAATTTAAATATCAAGAAATGCAGTTAGCTGATAGGGAGTGTTCATTAAAAAAAAACTTGCGAAACAAAAGCGTTGTAAACGTAAACGAACAACTTATCATACTATTTGTAATATTCATCCAACTGAAACCAAATTTGGCTCAGATCAAGCAGAAAATGATACTTCTTCTGGTAATACAATCATTATAAATGTCAAACAAAATTTAAACACACAACAAAGAAGAAATTCTCAAATGGACTTCTGGCTAAAGTTATTTTGTAAGTACAGTACCTGGTGATCTTCAATATAACAAGGGGTTCATTGATTCACAGGAAGTTGCAGAACCTCACAAGACAGGCCAGACTCTCTTTATTTGTTAATTAACAGAATTTTTCAAAAGTTAAAAGTAGAAACATTAATTTGTTCTTATTGACAAATTATAGTAGTTCGAAATTTATTTATTTAACATTGATTGTGAAACAATTTCTTACAAATCACGCATGAAGTCTTCCTGGGTAGCACCTATACTATATGTGTATCCTTCACCATGGCTATAGTGTTCTTTAGCAAGATAATTGATCAGTTCTACATGATACTGGTTCTATATCCCATGAAGACTTTGAACGTAAGTTGCAAGAACTTGTTTCACAATCAGTGTAAAATAAATACCTATACTGAACCTGAATGAACATAAAGATGTCTTATCAGCAGTCAGCTATTTTCTTTCAAAATTTGTAATGTTTACTCCTGGGCCCTGCTCAGGAAATTTGCAATCATCTTTCCCCAATTTTCACTTTCTGGTATTCTTATAAAGTGTTTATTTGCATGTAAAAGGAATGGTTATATATTTTATTACCGGTATATGCATATGGATAAATACTTCACGTTTTATATGTTAAGACTTCAGTAATGCTTTAGTTTAAATATTCCCTTGTGTGAATAAACTCATACACAATATACACTGTATGTCATACAGATATATTCAGTTTGATTTGTTTTGCTTGAATTATACCATCGTTTTTATGCCATCAAGGGATAAAAGACAATCAGTTATCCAAACAACATTTTCTTGGGTTCCTTGAAGGTTAACGAGTACTTGAGCACTCCTGTCTCTGCAAGTAACTGATAACTTTCCAACTAAAATTAAAATGGTAAGAGATGATTGACAATGAGATGCTGTGGCACATATTAATGTTCATGAAGATTGGCCTGGCGGGGAATCGTACTCAATATGCCAGGTCTATATACAATTATATTCAGATATTTTTGAGTGCACTGGTCATAGGTGATTGCATGTAGGTAACCAGGCCAATAAACATGATATTTTTCATATTCATGATTTTTGGTGAGGTGGTTTCACTAATTTCAGGGTGGATTCAAGATAGTAAAATATGACTACCCGCTCTCAGGAAGACATAATTGTATTTGTGCTTACCATCCTTCTATTGCAAAATCTTGTCTGGATAAACGTTTCTGATATGTGGCCAGATGTAGCCTTAGCTTACTGGAAATAATCAGCGTGGGATTTAGTTGTGCATATCCCTTTTACATTAAGGTTCAATGACTTTTGACTCTTGAGTTACGGTCAAATTTCTGAGTTAAAAATCTTGTTCGCATAGCTCGTCCTACATTTTTGATCGTATTTAGTTGAAACTTGCTGGGGAGATCCGTGTGAGGTCTACTTGTGCATATTTCTTTTGTGTTTAGGTTTAATGACTTTTGACTGAGTTATGGCCCTTTGCTGGAAACATTTAGCAATATTTTTGGTTTCCTAGAAGAGGTCCCTATCCCCAAATGACTGAGTTATGGCCCTTTGCTGGAAACATTTAGCAATATTTTTGGTTTCCTAGAAGAGGTCGCTATCCCCAATTTATATACATGTAATCTACAATACATGTGTGTACAATTTTAAACTCATCTATGGCATACAATGTCTGTGTTTTAAAGAAAATGTATAACTGATTAATTTCTCATTACAGTTTGTGATAATAATGATACATAACAGAATGACGGTCTGAGTAATTTTCATCACATTGGTTGCTACGGTCACCACACCAGTTACTACGGTCACCACAGTTAGCGTGATGGCTTTCAGCAGCATCTTTAAGAAAGCATCCAATCTACTTGGATTTGGATCCTCATCCCTGAAACCACCACCCCTCGATGGGGAGATAATCTACTGTAAGAACAATGTTTGTGTTCACCCTCCGGCGACCTTGACCTCTGATAAAGAAGAGCATCACCAAGGTTACTTGACCTTGAGATCAACAAATGATAAGGTATAGTTTCAAAATTATGCAGTGTGTCTATTCTATCAAATAATCATATGTCTGGTTTCATTTTCATGAATGAAACTATTTCATGCATTGACAGATAATGGTCTACAGTATAAACATCATGCAATATACCCATACACGGCTTTCAAGTTAAAAGACGTGGAATGAGGTGGCAGATTAAGATCAAAATTAGCTTCATGGCTTCTCTACAATTTGTAGAATTTATTAATCAATAATATTAATATTTATATAAATGTTTATCACTACAAGATGATATTTCATGGTCACTGATGGGATTTTAGATTTTATTTACGTATAAATTGTGCAAACGTATTTTATTGTATTGTTTATGTTACATCCCATAGAACTGTTTCATGGATATTCAGTTTCAATAATGATATTTCAGTCCTGGGTTTTACTTTTTTATCCTTTCAAAAACAATGATAGTGGTGTTTGCAATCTCTTTATACAAATGTTTATGCCCACTGCTGAGGTCGTGGACTCAAGTTCAATTAATGATTCAAAACTTAATGTGTGAAAGTTTGCCAGTTACTTGCTGAAGGACGGTGGTTCCATTCCACCAAAAATCCTTGATGTGCCATATATATAACCTGTCATGTGTTTATCTCTATTCTTTAATTAGCATAACATTCTTTTTTAACAGATATGTTTATGTGGTGTCATATTTAATAATAATTAAATACGGTAGTTTGCCGTGTTCCTATCAGATTTTTTGTCATCTGACTTCATTATCGAAACTGTACACTTGTACTATGATGTCTCAGGTTTCGTTTTAGCTCCTTTTATTCAATGTAACACCACAGTTTCTCATTAACACCAAGGTTTAAAGTTTTAAATAGTGAAGCCGGTTGTGTCATAATTACAGCTGTTTGATCTACCGCACAAAGCATAGTAGATTTGTAAAAAAAATGGAATCAAATCTTAATCTTTTAGGTCAATGGTCCAAGTCTTATATTAACCTGGATTCCAAACTCAACGCTACGAAAGAATACAAGAAGCATAGAGAACAGTCCAAACAGATCCCATGGTACAACTCCTAAAACAAGTCCCCGTCGAACACCACGGCAAGAGTTTGCTAAACCTGATGACTATATTACAACACCAACCACCAGTATGACAAGCCTATCACCTATGGACTCGTGTGTTTCTTTAGGGAGTGAACTTGGTGAAAAATGGCCGTCTGGCTCCAGGAAGAAAAAACTGAGTTTGGACAGCATCACTTCTGATATGTCATCAGTTTTCAGAGATGCAAGTGGTGAGGGATACACTCCAAATGAGGAAAAACTGGCAAAACTAAGTGAAGAGAGCAATGGAACCTCGAAGGTAGAAAGTGGGACAACTGCTGTAGATGCTGATGACTGTGTTCAGAATAATGCAAAATGTGTCAGCAATGTTAGTAAAGACACTAAAGTAGGGCAACACGTCAATGACTTATATGCAGAAAACTTGAGTAAATTCAATACAGAGATAAGCAACCTGACAAAGGCAGTTCTAGAAGATGAGTCATCTTCACCCACAGAGAGTGATAGCCTGAACGATGAAGAAAAATTAGCTGTTTTATTAAATAGGAACAAATTACATTCAAAAGTTGTTAAACAAAGAACTGATTCAAATAGATCAGTGAGTATTGAAATGGAAGGAGACAACATTACAGTAATAACCGAAGATCTTGAGGATGATGTGATCCTAGATGCCAAAGATATGTCACTTGAGCAAAAAAATTTGAACAAAGATGAGAGTAAATTTGAGAGTAGCTCAACTGATCAAGAGGTGGGAAGTTTAAGCTCTGACTCTACTGATGGAAGTCCCTCTGGGGCAAGGTACAATAAAATGATTAATGAAATACGCGATGATCTAAATATTGCCGACACTGAACAATTTCAAGCTGTGGAACAGAATGGTAAAGGAGATGGCAAAACAGCTGTACCATTGAAATTAAAAAACATAACTGAAATAAGTCTCAGACATAGAGCTAGCAATATTTCTACTAATGACGATGAAGCAAATTCAGAAACCAGTCCGTCAGTCCCACCCCCTCAGCATCCTCAGAGTCTGGATCTAAGTACAATCAGTCAACCGGTTAATATAAACTGTCTTAGCTGTATCACAAATCCAGATATTTCTGTGACACGATTACGCAACTCATCGTCTGGTTCATCTACAACAACATCAGGTCCAGACTCTGAACCACCTAGTCCATATTCATCTTCACCATCACTAGCATGGGAACCCGAGCCAGGGATAATTCTTGATTCTCCATCAAGTTCGGAGTCCTTGTCTCACAATATGCAGTTTCCAGAGAATTCTCTTGCCAAGGCTGGAGAGGTGAGGGAGAAGAAGTCCGCTAAAGAACAAGTGTGTGGTGTATTTTCTGTGGATCTCGGTAAGTTTTCAGTTACAGAATTCTGTACAGAATGGTCATCTCTACAGTTTAAAAATAAATCAATAATGGTGAACCATATTCTCACCAATATATGTCCCCCAGGGCCGATGCATTGTTTCAAAAGGGAATGGGGTATTTGGGATAAACAAATATACAAACAAATAAACATTATAATTAGGTTTCCCACTTAGATCTACAGTGAGAGATAAATGTTTTTATGAGATGCAATGTCATGTATCAATTATCATAGAGACTGTGGCCAGATGTGGATTTAAACTCATGACCCTGGGATTCATGGTTATACACACTATTGACCGAGCTAACCGAGTCTGGTTGCTTAAGTGTATAGTTACTGAACAAGTTAATGAGTTCAGAGCATCTATCTTAATTGAAAAAACATGAATGGATAGAAATAAATGTACTATAAACATGTACTTTTTCAGGAGTATCGTTTGATGAGATTCAATGCTGAAGTGGCAGAGAACTTGTAGGAGTAAAATCATTTATTGTAAAACTCCGTTTATAGACTGGTTATACTGGCAGACGTACCTGATGAACCTGGTGTTCATGTTGCTAATAAAAAAAAATAGATACCGTCTTTTTATGATCACTTTTGTGTATTGTGTGTCATTTGTTGGTCATAATATGTCTTAAATTGCAAGATTGATTCATCCATCACAAATAATCCATTGTAGATCCAGGAGTTTTGATCTCGGTGGTGGAGATTGGGTGGGTTAGGCTATGTTGATTTTGTAAATCTCATAGTGGTCCCAGCGTCCATGGGGTCCAATATGCATTTTACCAATTTCAATACAATATGTACCTTTTTTTAATAATCAGTTTTCCTAAGTTGTCATTGGGTACCACCTCCCCAAGGGCCTTCCCTTCACTTGGAGAAATGGGGACAGGGGACCCTCTGAAAAGGGAATTTTTGCATTGCTTTCCAGGGAAAGGGGATTTCTTTCTTCTGACACTCTGATGGTTATAAGATAGATGAACTATATATGTTAATAAACTTCTTTATACCAGTATATGCTAAAGTATTATTGTGGCCTGTTGTCACAATAGATATAAAAAATAATAAGAAAATGAAAAAAAAGTTTATTCCAGGGCAGGGACAATGGTGCTGAATTTCAACCCTAGCAAAGTAAAACAAGGGCCCTAATGCCCTGCCCCCCTAAATCTGCCAGTGTATACTCTCGGTACATTCAACAAGTGTTTTATCTTGAATTTAATGTGTTAGCTATTAGTAATATTTTGGTTTAATAAATAAAATGGATGGGTTGATTTTGATATAAATTTGTTTTTTAAAAGGTGATATAGGATAAAAATTTAGGATTTGTGTCAGTTTTGGCTGACAAATGTTCATATGATAACGGTAATACAAAATATCATATGATAATTATTATTATATTATAATTACATAATAATGATAATCTTAAGATATTTTTAATGTTATTTGTTAACATATTACGCCATATTAGCTTAGTCGTTAGTGCATCTAACTGTCAATCCAGGGGTCGTGAGTTTGAATCCCTATTCAGCCACAATTTCCGTGATGTTTGATATACGACATTGTGTCTCATTATCATTCGTCTCTCACTGCTGATTCAAGTGAGAAAGTTATCAGTTACTTACGAAGATGGGGTGTGCTTGAGTACTGGCTAACCTTCCAGGATACCAGGAAACAGTGGTTAGGTTAACTGATCATCTGTTAGCCCACAATGGCATGAAAATGACGTTAAATATCCAATCAACTAACATATTACAATCATGTTGTATTGTTGGAGGAGTGCCTTATAATCAAACTAAGTAGATTTTGATTTTTCATGGTAAAACGATGTTATTTGAGGTATACATTACATTATACAATTACTGATGGAAAATTAGATGCCTATATATTCTCTTTTTTCTCATTTCTTAAAGAGGTGACCAGGAAATAATTAGTAAATGTATTAATTTCTCGAGATATATGATTAGTATATATGTTATATTTGTGCTCACTTATTATTATGTAATATGCTTGGCAGAATCTCTCATAATGTTTGCCAAATTCAATGTTAAGAAGATGGTGAAAGGACAGTGTAACCCCCTTTCAGTTTGTTTGTCCTTGTCTTAAATTTGTTTTTGATCATTAACTTCTGAAAGGGTCTGTGTAGTTAATGAATATTTTGTATGTAGCCTTTTATTTACAATAGACTGGTCAAGTTGGATATTTGTCAATTTTGGTTAAACTTTACAGGCCCTTGTTCAACTCAACTTGAGGGTTCAGTGCAACTGTTCTATCTACATGGATAAAAATAAGGAAATAATGAATAGGGCAGTGTTGCGATGAAACATAGAATTATCTAACCTAGTTGTGTTATCACAGGTCAGATGCGGTCATTACGGGTGTTCTACAGTGATTTGGAGAACATGGTCGGTCAGATCGTGATTGCCAGTCGTGAAAGTCAATACAAGATCCTGCATTTCCACAATGGTGGTCTAGATAAACTGGCAGAAATCTTCCAAGATTGGAGCCTGTTTGCGACACATCAGGAAACAGCGGTAAGTACCGCTAATTAAGCACCCTGCTTGCCCACAGCAGGTATAAGTGTCTGGTAAAATATGTGACTGCTTAACACTTTACTTCATATAGACTCCTTTGGGCACCTGATATAGAAGGCATTTGAATTATTGGGTGAATTATGTTTATATTAACTGACAGAGTGGAAAACAGTGCAGGAAGTGTTCAGATTGCTTGTTACGAGCAATCTGAACTCTTCCTGCACTGTTTTCAAAGGCCTTCTGTGATTGGTGTGGGGAAAACTCGTTTCTATGGAGTAAAGGGTTAACATGTAGTTTGTTGCTTAGCAGGACTGGTTTTGGATTACAAACATTTTCTCCAGTTACAGTTCAACTGAAATTCACTGATATGTTTGAATAAAGCCATCGAGGGCTAACAGATGATACTTTAACCTAACCACTCTTTCTTTGGATACTGGAAGGTTAACCAGTACTCAAGCACACCCATCCCTGCAAGTAACTTCCCCACTTGAATCAGCAATGACAGACAAATGACAATGAAACTCTATGTCATAATTTTAATTATCATATAAATCTTCACTGAGACTGTGACCAGTTGGGGATTCAAACTCACAACTCCTGGAATTTGGTGATCCTTAACTGTGATCCATAACTAAAGCATTGCTGCACATATAACATGCTTTGATCCATGGATGAGAAAATATTCAATTTTTTTTCAGTCTCTATGTTGAATTTAAAAGATTGAGTTGAAGTGTCCACATGAATAACATCAATTTCAACACTTCTGCATACATGTTCTTTAAGATAGATAGTTGCTCAGAGATGACTGCAAACACATGTTGGTTGTAGTGAAGAAAACATTTTATTTGTACTATTTTGAGACCATTCAACAACACAAACAAGCAGAATGTTGTTGTTTTTACAGGTCAAGTTTTATGTTGCACTTATTTTAAGATGTCAAGAAAAGTATATATTTTAAGGACTGTTGAATAAGAGATCTGTTGATGATTGTGTTTAATGAAAAACATGAATTTGTTAAAACTAGATTAAACCAGAATTAGGACATATTTGAAACAGACTAGACTTTTTTTAGGCCAAAGAACAAAGTTAATGGCCAATCATCACAGACACTGGCCAGGCAGGGTTTGAACATACAAACCCTGGGTTGACAGTCAAACATGTTACCGACTGAGCTAGTTGCGCCAAGAACAAAACATAATATTTACATTAATGACTCTTTCATAATTTTGTCATTCATATCCCATGAAAGCATTCCCGTGAAGTGTTGTTTTTTTAGCTTTGAAATATTAATGATGAAAGCAGCATTACTCAGATTTACAATAGGTTAGTATGGCTATGGTTCCCAGTTCATCTAAAGCAATTCACTTATTAACTGTAATAGACAAAGGGGCACAAACAAGGCATGATTGTCACTGATCTATTAAGTAACTTATATGTGTGGATACAATTATTAATTTTCAGGACTTGTCTGTAGAAAGTCTGTAGAACAGATCCAGCTCTTCCGATTTGGTCCATTAAGTAGCAGCACTTTGAGCACATTGATTGGTCTATTGCTTCAGGGAAAGTTTGAATGATATCATAATTTAGTAAGCGTTCAATTGCTATGAATTGTGGGTTAGGCATTAAATTCCCTGCTTTTTTCATGGGAGGTGGGGGTGGCGTGTAATAGAGTTGATTTGGGAGATATCAGATTCTATATATAGACAGGATATGTTGGTCAAGACTGGGTCCTTTAATAATATACAAGAGTGAGTTTGTTTATTAACATACATGAGATATGAACATACAGTGAACAAACAAAATTTACATAAACCCTTTCAGGACATACTTTGCATATGGCACATAATTAATCAACATTATATTACGCTAACAAGGGTTTTATCAAACTTTGTATGGCCCTCTGAATTGTATAACTTGAAAGTCAGTGAAACATGATTATAATTTATTCTCTACAGACGAGTGAAACAGAAAAGCATTACAAACAGTTCATGATCGTGAAACCACAGTTAACAGATGATCAGTGTCACCCAGAGGAAGGCGTGTACACCGTGGTGACGGAGGATATATGGAAGACACACATGATGGATGACGGAGTCATCGAAGACGACTATCAGCTACGAAAGGTAAATTATCTAAACATAACTTTGTACATGAGTTTTTGTCTGTTAGAAAGCTGCTTTTATGTTTGAATAACATAATAACCAAGAAGCTTGTCAGACAGTTTCAAGCAGGGCGGTAGTGTAGTCGATAGGATGTTTGCTGCTTATGTCAGAGATTTCGGGTTCTATCCTCAGCTTGACCAAATGCATCTAAAAAACCAATACTAAGTACTAGTTCTACTCATGAAGTGGTTCAAGTTCATATACGTTCTGAGCTTTCTTCACGAAGGAACTAAAATATATTAGTGTAAACTAGAGTTCAAGAATTTTTTTTTCTTATAATAGGAACATTAAAAAAACACTAAATCATTTTTATATATTATCATCACTAATTCATGCGGAATTCACTAATTTGGAATACATGAATTTTTTACTTCAAATTAGTGTCCACAATATTATGATTACTGAATCTATTTCTAAAAATACTTTTAATTTTTGGCCAACAAAGTTAATATGGTTTGGCACGAAACCACAACAATAACTTTGTTGCATTGTCTTAGCATCACTTAATAAACTTGGTAAGGAAAGGCATTAACTTTGTATTCTCTATATATTATTTGACATAATAAAATGATAACATAATAAACAATCATTCATATTACTTGGATGTTTTTCTTACAAGTTAGTGTCAAAGATATTGCATTTGAAACTACACAGATTTTTAGGCAAAAGGATAAACAGAAAACTACAGCAATGCATTTCTCCACAAAAAAGCAATCATCATGTAAAATCAACAGTTGTTTAGCAGATGTTGCCTTGTAACATTTTCTGAACATCGTCATTGAAAAGCTTTCTAGGGAAAGGAGAGCAAAGTATACTTTAAAACTGAAAAGATAACTCTTAAGATTCTGATAGTAAGTTGACATGTTGAGTTATTCCCCTTGCACTATTTGGGTGTACATTCTAATGTAATGTTAATAATTGATATTAAACAGTTGATATTTAATCTGATAATTAAAAAAATACGTAATTATAATAACCATGATTATAATAATTATATAATTATAACTATATTGATATTGTTATTAAAAGAGTGTCTTCATTTCTCTACTTTTTATCTCCTTATTGTTTATAAAAATGTGGCCATGGGTTTTTATTGTGTGTACTGTTACACAATATTATGGCATGGTATTTTTCATTATGGTAGATGTAAAGGTTATACAGAAGTTTGTGATACTGACTTAGTGAAGGTCACAAGAAAAGTCTCAGTGGTGGCCCTTAAATACAGAATTTCAGATTTTTTGGTGTAGCTTAACAGTCTTATTTTTCGGTCATTTTTATAGCCATTATTGGGTCATATTCACCATGGAAAATAGTATCTCTTTTCCCAAATTGAGTGGTAAAAATTCCCAATTGAAAGCTTCAGTAATTTTAGTGATACTTGCCATAATTTCTTAATAAAATAAACAAAGTTTTCCTCATTCTGAATTGAGTATGACTTTGCTTCTTCAATTAAATGGTCAATTAAGCAAGTGTACTAATTTTTAAAAAGTTGAACGAATAAAACTAACTGAAAAGTTTTCCAAATTTTAATGAAAACATCACTTAAATTCCCAAATCCAAGGGTATGAGTCATCTTCCCAATATGGTGAAAAAACACATGAATTATGTTAACATAATATCCTCTTCATTATTAATTGACTGTAAATATCATTATTTGAGATACATGCCTTTAAGTTGATCAACTTTCTCTCCCTGGCCACAGGCCAAGTTTGAGTCAGATGCATTACAATATTTGGATCGCCTTTTGTTATTTGATACATAAAGTCTTTACAACCAGGAGTCTATGTGAGGGCAAACAACCTTTTACAATTAAAGCAACTTTTAAGTATTTAAATAATAAGCCTTTACACAACCAACAATCAAGCGGGGCAATAGTCTAATGGAGTGTTGGCCGTTCACGCCAGAGGTTGCGGGGTTGATCCCCAGGTCGACCCGATACCTTTCATAAAATAACACTCAGTTCTGGTTCTACCCAGGAAGTGGGCTCGAGAGCGGTTTATATAAGCTTTGAGCTTTCATAGCAATCGAGTCAAAAAACAAGTTAGTATAAACTAACCAACAAACAATTGTACATTTGGAAGTGATAATTTATAATGCTTAATATAATTCTCTATATCACTCTGGTCTTAACTTTAAACTGCAGCAGTGGTCTTGCGGTTGACCATCCACCTCACATGCAGAAGGTTATGGGTTCAGTGTGCGTCTGGGTCATAATAAATACTTCAGAAATGGTACTAAAAGCTTCCTTGCTTTGCGGTTAGCATTAAGAGAGGATAGTTCAGGACTGGACTGGGGTCAGTTGGCTTGGTGTTAGTTGGACTGGTGTCAGTTGGACTGGTGTCAGTTGGCCTGGTGTCAGTTGGACTGGTGTCAGTTGGCCTGGGGTCAGTTGGACTGGTGTCAGTTGGACTGGTGTCAGTTGGACTGGTGTCAGTTGGCCTGGTGTCAGTTGGACTGGTGTCAGTTGGACTGGTGTCAGTTGACCTGGTGTCAGTTGGCCTGGTGTCAGTTGGCCTGGTGTCAATTGGACTGGTGTCAGTTGGCCTGGTGTCAGTATAACATGACTAGGTGGAGTATTATGACATCATTATGTATGACAATGCTTAGTACACTTTATCAAGCACTGTGCTTCCCGAAGGACAAAAGTTTGAAAATTTATTCATATAACTTTATGTCACCAAGGATAATCAGGTGACCATTAAGGCCCATGGACCTCTTGTTTTCAACAGTATCAGTTGTGCAGAACAAAACAGTAAAGGGAGACACGACAATTATGATTCTATTTCTGTTATTATCTGCATTATGCAAATATGATACAGTATAAGAATAGTCAAGTATGAGTGTAACCTTTTAATTTCATTTTAATTTTAGAAAGGGGATAAACTCTTGTAACTGATTGCAACGAATTTCCTATCATAGTTTTAGAAAGGGGCTTAACTCTTTTAAGTTTTTGAAAGGAATCTTATGTCACAATTTTAGAAAGGGTCTTAACTCTTGTAAATGATTGAAAAGAATCTCATATCTCAATTTTAGAAAGGGGCTCATCTCTTGTAAATGATTGAAAGGAATCTTATATCACAATTTTATAAAGAGGCTCAACTCTTGTAAATGATTGAAAGAAATCTCATATCACAATTTTAGAAAGGGGCTTAACTCTTGAAAATGATTAAAAGGAATCTCATATCACAAATTTATTATAATCTTTATTATATTAATCTTAATTTAATATACTAAATTTAAAGTTATTTCTTTGTAAAATAGAAGGAAAATACAATTTATATTGTATTAAGATTTTTTTATTCATAACTTCAAGAATAGCATTAGTATTACAAT
Source organism: Panopea generosa (assembly GCA_029582155.1). Classification (NCBI taxonomy): domain Eukaryota; kingdom Metazoa; phylum Mollusca; class Bivalvia; order Adapedonta; family Hiatellidae; genus Panopea; species Panopea generosa. Next base: position 22,398,522 of record CM055895.1, read on the forward strand.
GAATTGTTGTATATAATAATAATAATATTTTATTTGGTTATATAGGCCTCTGGCCCAAAATACAAACATACAAACAATACAATTTACAATGAATGTGAATGACTAATGGTATCAATGAAAATGGTTTTTGAGGGATACAAATTCAACATATTTGCTTGTATGTCTGCTTCCTTTTCTGATTATTTGATACGGTGTATCTTGTACTCACACTTTTAAATTTTAGTCCTTTTTAAAAGCTCAAAATGTCATTTGTGACTATATATGCCTGATTACATACCAGGGGATCACTTGCTGTCCATAATAGCGGAGATGCAAGATTAAAAAACATCCTATAAGTACTCCTCAAAGATGTGCAATTTGTAACACTTGACTGATATGGAACACTTGAATGATGTCTGAATTTCCAGTAGTGACAATTAATTGGCCATTGTTTGAGTGATAGGCGAGAGATTGTGGATTTCCGATTCCATTGATACTGCATTCAATTACCCCGAGTCTTGTTCTTATGCTATCAAGATGAATAACTCTGTCTGATTTAGAGCCACACACAAAGAGGTCATCATTATCTCCCTTGCAAATTCCCTTGGCTTCTGTCAGTTCTGGATCAGTGAACTCCAGTCGTCCATCTCCATTTCTGTCCACTTTCACAATTCCGTTATCTCTATCGGCAATGAAGAGAGTGGTCTCATCTTCACTTACTGTAATGTTGTTTGGACAGGAGAATAATGGCTTGTGCAATGTTGTGTCATGCAACAATGTCGTCAGTAGATGACCCGATGTATTGTACACCCTTATATGACCTTGACCTTCACCTAGCCCTGCTCCACCACAGGATACGAACAGTTCATTTCTACTGAACGTCACCCCACGACATACCTCACCCACCTTAAAGGACCATGTTGGCGTCAGTTTCTTGCCTACGTCTACAAACTGAATCTTTCTCAAGAGGTACAAAGAGACAGCCACTTCTGATGACACAGTTGGACACACTGCCCATGGCACACCAGCCATATCCAAATAGTCCCTCACTTGGTAGTCGTTGCTTAGTCTTTTCAATTTTGTATTGTTCCAGTCAGTAAGGAGGAGTGTCCCATCATCAAGAAAACAAGAACCATTGATGTCGCAGTTTGACCTATCTGCTTTTGCCTTTACATTATATTGACCTTGGAAATGAATTGTCTCAGAATGATTAGACACAGAGTTTCCAAGTTTGTTGACTTTGTAGGTCAACTCTTCAACACCTTGGTTTATGGTATGCTTCAGTGATTCAGCCTTTCTCTCGCTTGCTGCTGGAGATTGCATTTCACAAACAAGTTTCTTTGCATCTGTTTCATTCTGTCTGCAATTATTGATGAATTCTAATAGCTTATGGTCCTCATCGTGGTAAGATTCCAGTTGCTTTAAGCTTATATCCATTCTGCTAATCATACCTTGCAGCGAATTGATATGTCTTCTAGTTGTTTCTTCGAAGCCGTTTTCCATAATTTCGATCTGTTCTTTCACATGATCTTCAAAGTCATCTAGTAACTTAACAACAGTTTTTCGAAAATCTTGAATTTCTTTCAGATTACTGTTTTTGTTTTTCATGAAGCTTAGCAGCTCATTTTCCTTTTTCTTCTTCACAAGTTGTAATTCAATGTGCATCTTGGATAAACCTTCCTGAATTTCTTTATGTTCTTGACTTTTAATAACTGTGAGATCATCCTCAGGAATGTAACCAATGTTGGTGTTGGACCTGAAGTAGAAATATATCTATATTATTATAACTGTTAACTATTTTTTTTTTTTTTCCATTTTATTTATTTACGGTATTTATTGTTTTTTTTGTTGTTTTTTTGAAAGTAAAAATGGTCAGGGCGGCATGAAAGGGGCAGGCGGGGATGATAATCTAGCAATTAATTTATTATGGCCTATAATTATCATTCCTGGGATTGGCTTTACGGTTACCGGTAACCAGTACCAGAAACAATCTTAGCAAGTCACTTGTCTTCTCCACTTATCCAGGAAAAAAAGTACATAACCATTCACCACAAATATTGTGGCCAGGTGTAGATTCAAACTCCTGACCCCTAGATTGAAATTCAGATGTATTACTGACTGATTTAACTGGGCCTGGCTAGATATAAGCCATAATATGGAGCCGGGAATTTGTGTTACATCACAAACCCTTTGGTGTCCTCTATTTTAATATTTAATACTTGTTAAATTTTATGCTTTATTAGGTTACTACACTATTTAATGTTATTATATTGTTAAAAATATTAACAGTTTCTAGATTTATGTATAAAGGAATGTGATTTTAAAATTTCACTGTTAGTAACGCTGGACACTATACTATAATTTCATTTATTTATGGTCAAATTAGTTTCTTGCATCTGTTAAGTCTATTTAAATGAATTACCAGGTCTAGTTTTAATTTTTTCCAAATTTAAAACTGGTTATTTAGTTCGATATTTAGCAATTAGTGCCAAGTGGAAGTATGATGTAACGAGACACCAAGTACGATGTAACTGGACACAAAATGTGTAACAGGACAACACAAAACTGCAGAAATTGTGTAACAGGACACCAATATAGACCCCAGTAAAAGACACCAAGTTACACCATTGCAGACTCAAGGCATCTATACAATTTGATTCAGGTGTTTCAACTACTGTCTTCATGCAAAAACAATCACAGGACATTTCTGTTAACAACATCTGACCAATCATAAACATTTAATTGAACTGGATTTTTGTATTCATAAATAAATCGGGCACAGGTGTAACACTGGACACAGTGAAAATTGTGTCCCGATTTCACTTGTTACACACAAACAATTTGAGAGTAAATAATACATCAAATATATATTTTAAAGTTCATATTGTTCCCTCTTCCTTTCAGACATCTTAATTGTTCAAACCCATTTCATTTTCACGGGTACAGCATGTCAATCACTGTTAACCATGAGATTCCTGTTGTAGACGTAATACGATACACTACATCAGTCAGGCAGAACTGAACAAAACCTTGTAACATAGAATTAATTATTCATTATGGTACTTTCATACATCATATATCATTTTGGTAATGCTTTAAAGCATTTTAAATGCATTTAAGAGACCGGAGGATGAATCAAAACAATGTTGTCGTCGTAACTTTTTTCCGAAAACTGACCACGTGTACATTGTCGTCCGCCATATGTCGAGTTGATTCCTCAACCTTCCTTCTCGCTGCCAGCCATAGAACTGACTGGTATTGATGTTGTAAACAGACTCACGGTTAAAAGGTTACGTGGGCGAATAACTTGGTAATTTTCTATTATGCTCAGATACCGTAACGTAACAAAGGAGGACATGTTTCTCATAACCGATATGTTGGCTGTATGCCATATTTAAGTGGTGGTTTCTAGAATGCCATGTTTACATCATTTTCAAAGTGCACTGTCGATTACATAAAAACAACATGTGTACGAGATCGTGGATGTAAAGGTTGTAAGCTACAACACATTTTGTCATGACGCAACTCTGAGGCCACGATTGGTTACGCCACATTACAGAAAAATATTTAGTCAAATTCTCATATTTATGTTGCAAATAAAAAAAAAAGAAGTTCAAAAAAGAGGAAACTGAAGTTTATTTCCAAAAAAAACCACAAGCTGTTTTGGTTTAGAAGATTAGAGTAAAACGTGTTTAGTGCAAACACACACGCAAATGAGCACCACAAAACCAAGAAATTACACAATAAAATAATGATTTAAGATAAGTTTTAAGTTGTTAAAAAAGTACCCTATGTGACAATTAAGAGAATTATTTGTTTTTAAAAAGTTCTGCAAATTACTTTAAATTATTATTATATACTTCTGCAGCTTATATTAATTTATGTAGAATTTGTGTGATGTAACGTAAATTCCCGGACTCCATATTATGGCTCATATGTTACTTAAATAACAAGAATGAAATAAATGTATCTCTATGATAGTATGACTTTCCATGTGAGGATAAAAAGATCATTTGGTGAAAGTCGTCAAATAATACATATGTGATATTTCTTTTTAGATAGGGATTTCCTTTCAGTATGACCACTCCGACTAAAATATCTTTTTTATACATTTTGGCAGATTTGAAAAACCAATCATTGTCATGTTGTTTATGAATGATTACCGTATAAGAAGTTTTGTATTCATTTTATATAAAAAATAAAAATATTTAAAGAGACAAATTACTGCTGTTAAGATGAATAAATTTATTCCCAAATATTTACTACAATGTTACAATGTTATATAAAAATAAAATAACCATATAAACACATATTTCATTATATATTGTACATATAAATCATACAGGATTATGGCCATAAGGTCTCAGGTCACAATTGTATAATATGATTTATATGTACAATATTATTATAATCAACAACTTGTAACATTTTCATTTTAATATATTCAAAAACGAAAATTGTGTGTAAATGTACAACAAGATTCTAACTGATAAGATATTTTTAACCAATGCCAAACAAAAACAAACAAAAAATGTAATTCGAGTAGATGTGTTTTTACCATTATCATAATGTAGCATTACCCATACATGACAGTTAAACAATTACTACACATTAAACCATTACTAAGACACAGTAGTAGAGTTTTATTTTCATTTACCATAAAATCTCTATTTAACATCTGTTTATTTAATTCTAATTTTAATTTCTGTTGGATTCAATTGTGTTAAAATTAATAGTTTTTGTTAATACATTAATTTTTTTTTATTGACTGCAAATTATTACATTTTAATATGTCATAATTAAAATTTTGTTTGTTAGCACACCCCCCAATCAAAAAAGATTTTTGTAAAATCATGTTTTAAGATTTTGGATAGAGTAATTTTTTTATTTCATTGATATATTTTTGTGTATGAGATTAATGTATTTTATGTATGAAAATACTTTTTTATACCCCCGACAAACGAAGTTTTGAGGGGGTATACTGGAGTCACCCTGAGGTCGGTCTGTCCATTGCAATTTTCCTTGTCCGGAGCATCACTTGAAAAGTACTGGATGGAATTTCATCAAACTTCATACAATGGTAGAATATAATGACAGGAAGTGCAGTGTGCAGGAAACATAACTCTATTCTTGCTAATTACAGAGTTATTGCCCTTTGATATATTTCCCTTGTCAGGAGCATTACTTTTAAAGTACTGGATGGAATTTCATCAAACTTCATACACTTAGAATATAATGACAGGAAGTGCAGTGTACATGAAACATAACTCTAGTCTTGCTAATTACAGAGTTATTGCCCTTTGATATATTTCCCTTGTCTGGTGCAGTCCTTTTAAAGTACTTTTAAAGCCATCAGTGATAACAGTTTAATAAAGTTCATGAAAGAACCAAGTTGATGAATACATGGAGTTCGAGCAAAGCAGGTTCGATATTGTATTCCTTGTGCTCTTGTTTGTTTCTTATCCATAAAATTGTTGTCCCTCAACATAACTTGAAAAAGTATAACATTTATTGATTGCCATGAAAGCTTGTACACTGCACAATAATTAAAAAGACCGATTTTAATTTTAACAAAACCATAAAAAAATTAACAATACAAACAACTCAATCCATAACATTCTCTTTTATTAAGAATTTTTTTTGTCTGGAGCATAACTTTAAAACTATTGGATATAATTTAATAAAACTTTATACAATGGTTTACCATTTTCTGTCATGGCGGCGTTCGGGGGTATTCATCACTACAGTGATAGGTCTAGTTTTATTTGAAAACAAAATACTGAAAATATATTTTAATGCTGGCCTTATATCACAGGTTGTTTCAAATTTAGTATGTGTATGTCACAAAATAGAAATATTTCATTTAAATGTTGACATTATTATATTGATATGTTATTTAACATCTCAAAGGACATTTAGTTTTCCAAAAGGGATGCGGGGCATGTTGGTAAGGATAAAGGCCTTATTTTATTTGAGACCTGAGAAACTCTGTTTAATGTTTTTTTATTAAACATGGGAAAATAAAACAATCATAGAGGTGAGGTTGGGGGATTAAGAGTGATTTTTATGGGATGGGGGTTTAATAGGGTATTTGCGTTATTTTGATATTATCTTAAAGTAACAATATACATAGTTTTTAGCTCTACTGGCCAGAAGTGCTTATGCAATGGCGCATTGTCTGTCATCCGTCGTCTGTCATCTGTCGTCTGTTAGCAGCACTTTCTCTGAAACCACTAGGCTAATTAAACTGAAACTTCACTTGGATGTTTCTATTGCATAGGAGACTAAACAGAAGATTTTTTTTTTTTTCGATCTGAAATTCAAGATGGCTGCCATTACTAAAAATAGTCCAAAATTTAAAAAATCTTCTTCTCATGTTTATGTAGTAATGATTACCAATCATAGTTTTGTTAGATTTGTTCAAATGGTGTCCCTAGGGTTAAAAATGACCCCGCCCCGAGGGTTCAGTTAGGGAACACATGTCAATATAATATATATATATATATATATTTATTTTTTTTTGAATGGAAATAATTTTGCCTTTATCTTCACAAAAGCATTGTTAGGTTCAGATTTGTAAAAATGACTAGATTCCTATGTCTTCAGGGGTCAGGAGGGGCCCCAAAAGGGTACAAATTGGGAATTACTAAATCGTTTTCTTAAGAACTTGTATGTCAGATTTGTACATATTTGATATAAATTATCCCACTATGTAGAGGTTGGATTGCAGATAAGAATTTAGGGGCCCTGTAAGGGGACTAATAGAATTTTACATAGGGATACTATGGGAAAACAGAAAATTCTCTCTTTTTTTTCATTTATTCTGAAACCACTAGGCCAAATAACCTGAAACTTCACATGGATGTTTCTATTACATAGGAGACTATACAGAAGATTTTTTTTTATCTAAAATTCAAGATGGCCACCATTACTAAAAATAGTTTCAAACTTAAAAAATCTTCTTCTCATGAATGGCCCAACAGATTTTCAAAATGTTTATGTAGTAATGTTGACCAACTATAGTTTTGTTAGATTTGTTCAAATAGTGTCCCTAGGGTTAAAAATGACCCCGCCCTGATGTTTCTATTGCATAGGAGAATTTCAAAAAGTGCTATGGCTACTATGAGTCAGTAGAGCATCCTCAGGCCCTCTTAGGCCTCTTGTTTAAGTAACATTTGTTATTTAATGATTATGCTAAGGTCGTAGGTTTGAGTCCCATATATAAGTTAAATATTACCTGAAATGCGATGAAAATGGTGTTAAAACCCATTAAAAATGATAAAAAACAGCATGTTAAGTGTTCATTTAGTTACAGTTATTCACCTGGGTTTGGTTTCACTAAACATCTGAAGCTGAGATTTTCCTCAACTAAAACCATTAAAACCACTCCATTCCTCTACATGGTATCTTAAACTTGTTACACATTGAAATTTATGACCACTCTGACAGATTTGAAGTCCAAACATTGGTAAAGGAAAACATGTAAAATAATCAACGTGAATAAAGTTACAGCATTCCACGGGTTTCACGGGCGTGGCAAACTCTGGTTAAACATTTTATTTTTTACTTGTCAATTAGAATATATTAGGCCATTATAAATTTATCCAATTTTTTCTAATGGGAGGGAGTGAGTGGTGGGAGAGATTTTTTTTTTCAATTTTTTTTTTGAAAAAAAGATTTTTTTTTCAAGAAAATAGAAATGGTCAGAGCGACATGAAAATTAGGGGCTGGGTGGTGATGATAAACTAGCAATTATTTTTTGGTTAAAAAAACAACATTAGAATAGAAAGTTTTTCATTTATTAAGAAAGGAATGGCAGTGGTTCTACTGAGATTCATTTTGCTGTCTTCATGCAATTCCTATCGTGTGATATTCAGAAGTAAAGTGTAAGATCACTTTAATAAAAAAAGAGACTTTTACCTGATGTCCGTGGGCGTGCATGATTCACAGAACATCAGATTGTGACTATCGCAAAATATATCGTTTTGTATTGTCACGTCAGCCGTTGCTGTTCGGAATGGAAATCGTGTATTATCCAGATATTGCATCCCTCGTTTGCGCAGCTTCATTTTGTACTGCCCCTTCTTCATGGGCGTGGTGTGGTGCTGTAGACATGTTCCACAAAAATATTTATCACAATCGACACAGAAATTAAAAATATCAACTTCTGTCCCTCCTCTTTCACATAGGCAACAAGTAAATTCTTTAAAAGCATTCAAGTCCACATTGTAAGATTGATAAAATTTGATTGCCATGTTTTATTGTTTCTTCAACATTTATAATATAATATATATAATTAGTATGAGTTAATTAATGATTTATGTAATATTAACATGTAACTGTGACAAGCATCTTTGGGTTGCTCGTCTGTAGAAATGAGCCCAATGAAGGATTACATTGCTAAATGTATACTGTTATTGCTCTGAATGTGTACTGTGGGATGTTAAAAAAGTTTAAAGTCACAACAATAAAAATTCTTTCATATTATAAGATTGCAAATATAGAAAGATTGATTTAATTTTAATTTCTGTTTGATTTGATTGTGTTAAAATTAATATTTTTGTCAATACATTAATTTTTTTTTATTGACTGCAAATTATTACATTTTAATATGTCATAATTAAAATTTTGTTTGTTAGCACACCTACCAATCAAAAAAGATGTTTGTAAAATCATGTTTTAAGATTTTGGATAGAGTAATTTTTTTATTTCATTGATCCAGGCAATTATATGTTTGTGTATGAGATTAATGTATTTTATGTATGAAAATACTTTTTTTATTTTGAAAACAAAATACCGAAAATATATTTTAATGCTGGCCTTATATCACAGGTTGTTTCGAATTTAGTATGTGTATGTCACAAAATAGAAATATTTCACTTACATGTTGACATTATTATATTGACATGTTATAATGTACATATTATATCGCCTTTAAGGTCAAGGTTGCACCTTATATCACATTCAGCACTTGTTTCTTGTCTATTCCATAACTCTGGCATACATCGATGGATTTCAAAATAAATTGTCACATTTATTGTTCACATCGACTTGACATGCAGAACCCAACATTTTGTGTCCTCGTCTTGACGCTGTGACACTAAAGGTCAATCGTTTGCTTTCTTATTCGTAACATTTTATGCAAAACCATACCTTTATGTCATCATATTGGCTTGACATGAGGAGCCCAACATTTGTGTCCTCACCTTCAAAGTCAAGGTCAAAGTCATACTGAATGTCATTGAGGCATGCATGGATAGATTTCAAAATAATTTTGCATATTATACACTTCGAGATAATATGCAATGTGTTTCCCCAAGGTCAAAGCCACACTGAAGATCATTCTGCACATTGGAACTTAAAGAAGATCATATAATTGCTGTATTCAATCAGTGGGTTTTGTATTCTTTGGAAGACTACTTCATACAAATGGTCAACACAACAAAATGATCTGTTTTGTTTGCAACACCTAGGCCTGTACAGTCATACATACCACTCCTGGTGATTGTTGTGTCCTGTCTTTAACATGAACATGCAGGTTTCAATTTCAATATAACTTTTGACATTATTTTATGTATAAAACCAAGGTCCATAGCTTAAAGAGTAATGTCATTTATGATTCCAGAAAAGTTTATGCTTGAATTTTTTGTTGGAATATTTAGCATAATTTTTATGCCATCGAGGGCTAACAGACAATCTAAACCCTTTTTTTCTGTGATCCTGGAAGGTTAACCATTACTCAAGCACACCCATCTCTGCAAGTTACTGATAAATTTCCCACTTGATTCAACGGTGAGAGAAGAATCACAATGAAGCACCATGTTGTAAATCCATCATCACAGAGACATAGGCCGTGCAGGGATTCTAACTCACAATGTTAGAATGTTTCTGTGCTACCATTATTGACCAATGAAAACTGGTTATGTGCATTGTTATTTAGCCAGATAATGCTGTCAGTAAATCAGCAGGTGCTCTAACATAGAGCAATGAAGAGAAAATTGTCCGCTCACAAGTAGTTATAAATAACACTAATACATATGTACATTTTTTACAGTCTCATAATCATGATGAATTCACTTTAAGGGAACACACACAAATGTTGAATTTTACTCATGTTCTGATGATGCATGAGATCAATTATTACATCAGAAGATATTACCCTACACATATTGTACAGAAGATATTACCCTACACATATTGTATAGAAGGTATTACTCTACACATATTGTACAGAAGATATTACCCTACACATATTGTACAGAAGATATTACTATTCATGTATTGTACAGAAGATATTACCCTACACATATTGTACAAAAGATATTACCTTATGCATATTGTACAGGAGATATTAGTATACATTTGTACAGGTGATATTACCCTACACATATTGTACAGAAGATATTACTCTACATTTATTGTACAGAAGATACTACCCTACACATATTGTACAGAAGAGATTACCCTACACGTATTGTACAGAATATATTACCCTACACATATTGTACAGAAGATATTACCCTACACATATTGTACAGAAGATATTACCCTACACTTATTGTACAAAAGATATTACCCTACACATATTGTACAGAAGATATAACTCTACACATATTGTACAGAAGATATTACCCTACACATATTGTACAGAAAATATTACTCTACACATATTGTACAGAAGATATTACTCTTCACATATTGTACAGATATTATTACCGTACACATATTGTACAGAAAGTATTACTTTAACATAATATACAGAAGGTATTACCTTACACATATTGTAAAGAAGGTATTACTTTACACATATTGTACAGAAGATAGTACCCTACACATATTGTACAGAAAGTATTACTCTACATGTATAATACAGAAGATATTTGTACAAAAGGTAGTATTCTCGTATATTATACAGAAGATATTACTCTACACATATTGTACAGAAGATATTACTCTACACATATTGTACTGAAGATATTACACTACACATATTGTACTGAAGGTATTACTCTACACATATTGTACAGAAGAGATTTTTCTACACATATTGTACAGAAGATGTTACTCTACACATATTATACAGAATATATTACTTTACACAAATTTTACAGAAAATATAACTCTACTTGTATTGTACAGAAGATATTACTCTACACATATTGTACAGAAGATGTTCCCTACACATATTGTACAGAAGGTATTACTTTACATGTATTGTACAGAAGAAAGTACCCTACACATATTGTATAGAAGATATTACCCTACACATATTGTACAGAAAATATTACTCTACACATATTATACAAAAGGTATTATCTTACACATATTGTAAAGAAGGTATTACTCTACACATATTGTACAGAAGATAGTACCCTACACATATTGTACAGAAGGTATTACTCTACATGTATTATACAGAAGGTATTACCCTACACATATTGTACAGAAGGTATTATTCTACATTTATTGTACAGAAGATATTACTCTACACATATTGTACAGAAGATATTACTCTACACATATTGTACAGAAGATAGTACCCTATATAAATTGTACAGAAGGTTTTACTCTACACATATTATACAGAAGATATTACTCTACACAAATTTACAGAAGATATTACCCTACGCTTATTATACAGAGGATATTATTCTTCATGTATTATACAAAAGATATTACTCTACACATATTATGCAGAAGATATTACTTTATATGTATTATACATATTATACAGAAAATATTAATCTATATGTTTTATACATATTATACAGAAGATATTACTCTACACATATTATACAGAAGATATTGCCCTACAGGTATTGTACAGAAGATATTACCCAACACATATTGTACATAAGGTATTACTCTACACATATTATACAGAAGATATTACCCTACACATATTGTACAGAAGATATTACTCTACACATATTGTTCAGAGGATATTACTCTACACATATTGTACAGAAGATATTATCCTACATGTATAACATCAGTACAAATTACTCTACATGTATTATACATATTAAACAGGAGATATTACTCGCATGTATTATACATATTAAACAGAAGATATTACTATACATTTGTTATACATATTATACAGATGATATTACCCTACATGTATAACATCAGAAGATATTACTCTACACATATTATACAGAAGATATTACTCTACTCCTATTGTACAGAAGATATTACCCTACACATATTATACAGAAGATATTACTCTACACATATTATACAGAATATATTACTCTACACATATTATACAGAAGATATTACCCTATAGGTATTGTACAGAAGATATTACTCTTCATGTATTATACAAAAGATATTACTCTACACATATTTTACAGAAGATATTACTCTACATGTATTATACATATTATACAGATGATATTACCCTACATGTATAACATCAGAAGATATTACTCTACACATATTATACAGAAGATATTACCCTACACATATTATACAGAAGATATTACTCTACATGTATTGTACAGAAGATATTATACCCTACACATATTATACAGATGATATTACCTATATAACATCAGAAGATATTACCCTACACATATTATACAGAAGATATTACCCTACAGGTATTGTACAGAAATTATTACTCTACACATATTATACAGAAAATATTACTCTACATGCATTGTACAGAAGATATTACCCTACACATATTATACAGAAGATATTACTCTACATGCATTGTACGGAAGATATTACCCTACACATATTATACAGAAGATATTACTCTACTCATATTGTACAGAAGATATTACTCTACACATATTATACAGAAGATAGTACCCTATACATATTGTACAGAAGATATTACTCTACACATATTATACAGAAGATATTACCCTACACATATTGCAAAGAAGATAGTATCCAACACATATTGTACAGAAGATATTATCATACACGTAATATACAGAAGGTATTATCCTACACATATTGTACAGAAGATATAACTCTTCACATATTATACATAAGATAGTACCCTACACATATTATACAGAAGATATTACTCTACACATTATACAGAAAATATTACTCTACACATATTGTACAGAAGATATTACCCTACACATATTATACAGAAGATATTAATCAACACATATTGTACAGAAGATATTACTCTACATATATTATACAGAAGATAGTACCCTTCACACATTGTACAGAAGATATTTCTCTACACGTATAATTCATAAGATAGTACCCTACACATATTGTACAGAAATTATTACTCTACACATATTATACAGAAGATATTACCGTACACATATTGTACAGAAGATATTACTCTACACGTATTATACAGAAGATATTACCCTACACATATTGTTCAGAAGATATTACTCTACACGTATTGTACAGAAGGTATTACCATACACATATTGTACAGAAGATGTTACTCTACACGTATTATACAGAAGATATTACTCTACACATAATATACAGAAGATATTACTCTACACATATTGTACAGAAGATATAACTCTACTCCTATTGTACAGAAGATATTACTCTACACATATTATACAGAAGATATTACTCTACATGCATTGTACAGAAGATATTACCCTACACATATTATACAGAAGATATTACTCTACTCATATTGTACAGAAGATATTACTCTACACATATTATACAGAAGATAGTACCCTATACATATTGTACAGAAGATATTACTCTACACATATTATACAGAAGATATTACCCTACACATATTGCAAAGAAGATAGTATCCAACACATATTGTACAGAAGATATTATCATACACGTAATATACAGAAGGTATTATCCTACACATATTGTACAGAAGATATAACTCTTCACATATTATACATAAGATAGTACCCTACACATATTATACAGAAGATATTACTCTACACATTATACAGAAAATATTACTCTACACATATTGTACAGAAGATATTACCCTACACATATTATACAGAAGATATTAATCAACACATATTGTACAGAAGATATTACTCTACATATATTATACAGAAGATAGTACCCTTCACACATTGTACAGAAGATATTTCTCTACACGTATAATTCATAAGATAGTACCCTACACATATTGTACAGAAATTATTACTCTACACATATTATACAGAAGATATTACCGTACACATATTGTACAGAAGATATTACTCTACACGTATTATACAGAAGATATTACCCTACACATATTGTTCAGAAGATATTACTCTACACATATTGTACAGAAGCTATTACCATACACATATTGTACAGAAGATATTACTCTACACATATTATACAGAAGATATTACTCTACACGTATTATACAGAAGATATTACTCTACACATATTGTACAGAAGATATTACTCTACACATATTGTTCAGAAGGTATTACCCTACACATATTATACTGAAGATATTACTGTACATGTATTATACAGAAGATATTACCCTACACATATTATACAGAAGTTATTACTCTACATGTATTGTACAGAAGATATTACCCTACACGTATTATACAAGTTTCTGATGTTTCATAAATAAATTATTAATTGCTAATAAATATGAGTAAATATTATATATGAATAAATAATAAAGATACAAATTGATCTTTTCTTGATTTTTTTTACTTTTCTTTACATTCAAATGACAGCAAGAAATTTATATCGCAGTTACTTAGAAAAGCAACATTAAGAAAATGACATTTAACTTATTAAGAATATAATAAATTAATTGCTAGATTATCACCCCCTTAATTTTCATGCCACCCCAACCTTTTTATTATTTATTTTTTTAAAAAACATCAAAAAATTAAAGAAATAAAATAAAAAATAAAATCCTCCCGCGCTCCACCTTTTTCAGAAAAATTTGGATGATAATTAGTAATTAATTTATAATAGCCTTATTAACTTCATATAATGATGATATAATATAAAACATTTTTTATTTTACCAAGGAGTTAATTAAATGAAATACATATGCACATGTACAAAATAATGTCATGTATGAAATGTTGCAGATTGTTCTTGATGAAAATGTTGAAATGTCTGATCACTCAGAGGTATTAATTAATTCAATTGTTTGTCAATGTATAAGTTAAATCATATTTTGTTGATTTATATATTTTTGTATTGTTGTTTAACTGTTTCTGTTATGTGTTTCATTACTCATGGTGTAAAAGTATATCAGTAATATAGGCTGCTATAATTATAAAAATATTTACGATCTACAAGGCGGTGGTAGTTTGCTATTGTGATGGATATAACAGTGATCTTCATTAGACTGTAGTAGTTTGCTATTGTGATGGATATAACAGTGATCTACAAGGCTGTGGTAGTTTGTTATTGTGATGGATATAACAGTGATCTACAAGGCTGTGGTAGTTTGCTATTGTGATGGATATAACAGTGATCTACAAGGCTGTGGTAGTTTGCTATTGTGATGGATATAACAGTGATCTACAAGGCTGTGGTAGTTTGCTATTGTGATGGATATAACAGTGATCTACAAGGCTGTAGTAGTTTGTTATTGTGATGGATATAACAGTGATCTACAAGGCTGTAGTAGTTTGTTATTGTGATGGATATAACAGTGATCTACAAGGATGTAGTAGTTTTTTTTGTGATGGATAAAACAGTGATCAGCAAGACTGTGGTAGTTTGTTATTATGATGGATATAACAGTGATCTACATGACTGTGGTAGTTTGCTATTGTGATGGATATAACAGTGATCTACAAGGCTGTGGTAGTTTGCTATTGTGATGGATATAACAGTGATCTACATGACTGTGGTAGTTTGCTATTGTGATGGATATAACAGTGATCTACAAGGCTGTAGTAGTTTGTTATTGTGATGGATATAACAGTGATCTACAAGGCTGTAGTAGTTTGTTATTGTGATGGATATAACAGTGATCTACAAGGATGTAGTAGTTTTTTTTGTGATGGATAAAACAGTGATCAGCAAGACTGTGGTAGTTTGTTATTATGATGGATATAACAGTGATCTACAAAACTGGCAGTTTGATATTGTGATAGATATAACAGTGAACTACAAAATTGGTAGTTTGTTATTGTGATGTGGATGTGAAATAATAACTGATATGTCTGTATCATTAGATGCATAAACTTAAAAACATTGAGCGAAACAGATTATAGTCTTTTGTAAGAAGTGCATGTGATGTACAATCTGTAAAGCATCTAATGAAACAGTTGTAGTTGTATGGTGTTTAGCATCGCTTTCAAAAATTTTCAGTAATATCGCGACGGTGTCTACTTGAGACAGTATTCTAAGCGCTGTCACACTGGAGTATCATGCCGCATACACATGGTATGATACCCCACCCAGTCTCATTATACTGACACCAGGCCGACCAGACTAGAACTCTCCTCTAAATGCTGAGCGTCAAGCGAGGAAGCTTCTAGTACCATTTTTAAAGTCTTTGGTATGACCCGGTCTGGGATTGAACCCACGACCTTCCGCATGAGAGGCGGACGCTCTACCACTAGACCACGCCATGGTCCCTAATGAAACAGAAGACCTTGACAAAGAAAGTATATATCTATACCAGAACCTGATATCTCCAAAATGAGGTCTATCAAACCCCAATGAAAAAGCAGGGAATTCTATGCCTGTTCCACAATTTGTAGCAATTGAATTCTTACTAAACTGCGACATTCAAAATTTCAGTTGGAGTAACTGACCAAACAACGTCCTCAAATGTGGCTTTTCCTACATTGCTATTTAACTTACCCAATCGGGAGAGCTGGGTTCGTTCTACAGATTAGTATCATAAAGAGTACATTAGCTTTAAAAGGTGTAACTAGACAGATAGGATGTTTCCTTGCCTTCAGTGAATTTCTAAAGTCTAAAATGTTATATCTGCCTATCATTTATTTAAATCTCATCATGATACTGAACAATTATCTTTGTATAATGCCAGTAAAAAAGAAATTTTACAGGTGTAATGAAACATAAGAAGCAAAAAACAATATTTGTACCACATGAAGGTATCAATATCTGAACAATCTCATTGTGGCCCATGTGATTCAATATCTTCATCATTGTATCAAATTAATTTATTTTAAAGTGATATGTACCTGTAAGTTGCAGTTTAATTGTAGAAAATACACGGATAGTGTAAAACAAAATATCATGCATAGAACGAATGTACTATGGATAGATACGTTGTGATGTTTAAAAAAAAATATAACTATGTATATAGTCACTCCTTTGAACTGGACATTTTTTACATACAATTTGTGATATAAAAGAAGATTAGGGATATTTTTCCACTTCAAAACAAGTGATATAGTTTGCTTGGTATTTATAAATCACCGGCAATATGAAAAAAGATGAGCTTGCATTTTTTTTTCGTGTAAGACAATATTGCTGTGTAATCATTAATTTTTTTTTAAAGTGGCATAACCAATATCTGAAGATATTTCTCATGGCCTTCAATGCATTTATAATGTCAGATACCTCTTTAATCTGTTTACTGATCAGTTATTTCAGTAATAACTGCTCTGCTGGCGGAAATTATTATAAAACTTCCGATTGAAGCGTATAATTACTCGGCCAATTCCATTCACAAAATGGGCAAAGATATAAATAAACATAATGGACAAAAAGAGAATTCTAATTTGTTGGAACAGTTGGGTTTTTTTTGTTGTTTTTTTGGTGGGGGTTTATATGAGATGCTGTTTATAGTATGGCTAGGGAAATTAACAACAACAAAAAAATAGAAATATTGTCATTGATTCAAACCGAGAACGCTTGAGTCATAATCCATAAATATGATCACTGCGCTCTTCAGGAATAAAACAAGACCCATTGTATAAATTTAAGTTTAAACTTAACCGTTTATTCGGGTTTAATTAATGATGCCCAGAAATTTCCAAAGGTTTACAGATATAACTGAGATTAAAGTATACTAAATCATTTACATTATTCTACATGTTGAGTCTAATTCAATGACAGTAAAAGCAAGTTTAAATACATGTTTTTGATTATAAACAATGGTATTTTGCACCAGATATGATCCAGGTAGTCACAATCAGTACTATATGTTACAATTATACAAGATATTTTATTGTATTATATAAAAGAGTACAAATTACTGGTTATGCTGCTGTTATGTAGATTTTAATTGAAAAGGAAGATAATTGAATATAAACATTAACTTATACTTCCTGCGGTAACCACAAGTTTATGATGGTTAAACCAAAAGTTTTTGTTTTTATGCAATGAAGATGCATTCTTAATGTTAAATTAACTAAAAACACCTTTTGTATGAAATGCACACCACACCAGGAAATTAAACAGCATATTGTTTAGATAAATGTTAAAATGGTGACTAAAGGCACATTGATTGCAGTAAGATAGACTTAAATGAACTGATTCACTTAGTGATAAACTCCAATGGGAACAAAAGTTGCGGGTAAGAAATGTGAGAAAAAATTTCTCCATGATTGAAAAAAAATCATTTATACAAAGAAGAAGAGTGCATTTACTTAGATCTACAGTTGATAGTTTTCATAATGAGATATGGTTAAACCTGTAATCTTGTTACTGTTTAAACACCCCTCATTACGACAGGGTAGACAACTTGAGGTTACTAGGGTAAATGATACTTCGAGTGTTGATGTTGACATTGACAATGACACTTTATGTTGGCGAGGAGCAGTTAAACCTTCTATAGGTTGCAGTTTAGGTCAATAGTATCATATAAAACAAGGTAGACCTATATCAAGCTTTCAGCAGCTCACAGTTTGATCAGCCAATCTAAATGATAATGAAGCTGGGCCGAGCCTGATTAGCTCAGTCAGTAGCACATCTGACTATCAATCCGGTTGTTGTTAGTTTAAATCTCTGCCAGCCACACTCTCTGTGATGAATGATATATGACATTGCATCTCTGTGTCAATCGTCTCTCACCCTTGATTCAAGTGGGAAAGTTATCAGTGTAACTTATGGAGTTGGATGTGCTGGAGAACTGGTTAAATCTCCAGGATCCCAGAAAATGGTATTTGGTTATATTACTTATTGCAACACTTAGCCCCGATGGCATAAAAATGACACTAAATTTTCACTCAATCAATCTATCTGCATATTAATGGTATGGTCCAAGAGTGTGAATAAAAGAGTGTTAACGTAAATTTAGTGCCAAACCATCCTTTCATACTGAGAGTATCTTTGGTGTTCTGTAAAGATAGACCCTTAATGTACAGTCAAACCTGTCTTAAGCAGCCAGTCAAGGGAAGAAGCAAAAGTGACCTTTTAAGACAGGTTGTTGCCTAATGCAAGTAAGCATGCTCTGAAAGCATAGATATGGGAAATAAAAAATGTGGCTGCTTAAGACAAGTGGCTGCTTAAAAGAGGTGGCCTCTAATGCAGGTTTGGCTGTACAATGTTTTCAAAGCAACACTAAACATCATTATTCTTGCACAAGCTCCTCTAAATTTTGATACACCATAATTCTCCTTAATCTTAAAAGATCAAAAAGTAAATATGACTAAAATTATATAAGAGCACATGTCCAGTACAAATTGTAGTAACAGCAATAAAAGCCATAAAAGGGGTCATTCGCATGGACATTTTATGTGTCTGTTATCTATGATATTTCCTGACAAAGTTAATAGGACGCTATAGGCATCAATAAAGTAATATCTTATGGAAGATCAAGTAAATTTGTCACCTCAAAGTTATTGGCTTCCATAAAATTTGAAAGGTTGAAATGTTGATAGCTCATAAAACATGTATGCCCGTCACAGAAAAGGCTGACTAATGTGAGCTGTCCATCTCTTACATTTCTTGTCCAGATATACCAAAATCTGTGAGCATTTTGTTCAATCATCTGTATGGCTAAACCAGATGAGTTGGTAACCCACCTGACTGTCAATCCATGAGTCCTGAGTTTGAATCTTTACCTGGCCCAACCACTGTCAGGATTGGTAATGAAGTTTGTTCTACGACCATGAGTCTCCCACCTCTGAATATGTGGGGAAGTAATTAGTGATGAGCAGATATAAGGTATGCCTGGTACTGGAACCATGAGTCTCCCACCTCTGAATATGTGGGGAAGTAATTAGTGTTGAGCAGATATAAGGTATGCCTGGTACTGGAACCATGAGTCTCCCACCTCTGAATATGTGGGGAAGTAATTAGTGATGAGCAGATATAAGGTATGCCTGTTACTGGAACCATGAGTCTCCCACCTCTGAATATGTGGGGAAGTAATTAGTGTTGAGCAGATATAAGGTATGCCTGGTACTGGAACCATGAGTCTCCCACCTCTAAATATGTGGGGAAGTAATTAGTGATGAGCAGATATAAGGTATGCCTGGCACTGGAACCATGAGTCTCCCACCTCTGAATATGTGGGGAAGTAATTAGTGATGAGCAGATATAAGGTATGCCTGGTACTGGAACCATGAGTCTCCCACCTCTGAATATGTGGGGAAGTAATTAGTGATGAGCAGATATAAGGTATGCCTGGTACTGGAACCATGAGTCTCCCACCTCTGAATATGTGGGGAAGTAATTAGTGATGAGCAGATATAAGGTATGCCTGTTACTGGAACCATGAGTCTCCCACCTCTGAATATGTGGGGAAGTAATTAGTGTTGAGCAGATATAAGGTATGCCTGTTACTGGAAACATGAGTCTCCCACCTCTGAATATGTGGGGAAGTAATTAGTGATGAGCAGATATAAGGTATGCCTGTTACTGGAACCATGAGTCTCCCACCTCTGAATATGTGGGGAAGTAATTAGTGTTGAGCAGATATAAGGTATGCCTGGTACTGGAACCATGAGTCTCCCACCTCTGAATATGTGGGGAAGTAATTAGTGATGAGCAGATATAAGGTATGCCTGGTACTGGAACCATGAGTCTCCCACCTCTGAATATGTGGGGAAGTAATTAGTGATGAGCAGATATAAGGTATGCCTGTTACTGGAACCATGAGTCTCCCACCTCTGGATATGTGGGGAAATAGCCAGTGACCAGCAGATATAAGGTATGCCTGGTACTGGTGAGCCACCTAGCTCATCTACTTATGTTGTGTTATACCCTATTAATAAAACAACAACAACAAAATCAGTACATGTTATATTTGAAAATGGCATTTAACCAAATTCTCTTCTCAAACTACCAAAACTAAATTGCAAACAGTGCAATTGATAATGTACCATCCAGCGAGACTTACCAAAACTGTTGTTAATCAAGTTTTAATGTATGTCATGTTGTATAATGACTACATTTGAATGTTGAATTAAGAATCTACATCATCTTGTGCTGTCAGTACCTGTAGTTACTTTAAAGTGGAAGAGAAAATCCTTCATCATTTGATATAATTATATTACTAAGTTATGTCACAATTAATGAAACTGTCACTATTTACATTATAGTGCATGCATTTGAATTTTGATTCAATTATTTATCATATGATTAAGCACTATCCTTTCAAACAAACAAAAATCTTTTGGTTGTTGCCTTTTTAAGTGAATGCATTCTGTGTTTGCTTGCAAAGATGAAATAGTGTTAGCTGCTCACACTAGAGGGTGCAGGTATGATCCCCATCTCTTGACAGTAGTATTGGCAGTCAAAGAGATGAACTTGACAGTACTATTGACAGTCAAAGAGATTAACTTGACAGTAGTATAAGCAGTCAAAGAGATGAACTTGACAGTAGTATTGGCAATCAATGAGATGAACTAGACAGTAGTATTGACAGTCAAAGAGATTAACTTGACAGTATAATTGGCAGTTAGAGAGATTGACTTGACAGTAGTATTGACAATCAAAGAGATTAACTTGACTGTAGTGGCAATCAAAGAGACAAATTTGACAGTAGTATTCAGGCAATCAAACAGATTAACTTGACAGTATTATTGGCAGTCAAAGAGATGAACTTGACAGTAGTATTGGCAGTTAAAGAGATGAACTTGATAGTAGTATTGGCAGTCAAAGAGATGAACTTGACAGTAGTATTGACAGTCAAAGAGATTAACTTGACAGTAGTATTAGCAGTCAAAGAGATGAACTTGACAGTAGTATTGGCAATCAATGAGATGAACTTGACAGTAGTATTGACAGTCAAAGAGATTAACTTGACAGTAGTATTGGCAATCAAAGAGATGAACTTGACAGTATTATTGGCAGTCAGAGAGATTGACTTGACAGTAGTATTGACAATCAGAGAGATTAACTTCGACTGTAGTGGCAATCAAAGAGACAAATTTAACAGTGGTATTCAGGCAATCAAACAGATTAACTTGACAGTAGTATTGGCAATCAAAGAGATGAACTTGACAGTATTATTGGCAGTCAAAGAGATGAACTTGACAGTAGTATTGACTATCAAACATATTAACTTGTCAGTAGTATTGACAATCAAAGAGATTAACTTGACAGTAGTATTGGCAGTCAAAGAGATGAATTTGACAGTAGTGTTGACAATCAAAGAGATGAACTTTAAAGGGAGTATATCAAGACAAAACGCTATAGATGTCTTTTAAAACAAAAATAATTATCAAAATGGATAAAAGCATTTTATTATCATTAATAAATAAAATCCTAATGGTTAGTAGGTCAAATCCACTAAAACTTGACAAAATCAATATTTAAATTGGAGCAGTAAACTTGAAACGAAATCCCAATTCTTAGAATAGACAGCACTTAAATACTGCTTGACAACCTTCACGTCATCATTCAGACTATTTACAAGATGAAACAGTTTTTTGCTACCTGTAAAACTGTATAATGGATCAAAGTGAATTAAAATGAAATCATGTGACTCATTTAAAATATCACAAAATATGTCGAAATTTTAAGCAGGAAATTTTTTTTAGTCTAACCTATAGGCCTGTAGCCCAAGTTAGGAAAGTTCTTTTCAATATATTATTTTTGCATGTTCAAACATATATCATTCTATTGGCAATAATATTATGAGGTCAGTGAATATATGTATGGATGATAATTATATTGGGAAAAAAATGTATATAACCGGTTTTAAAATTTTGAAAAAAAACTGATATATTACCTTTAATGTTACAACATAACTTGTAGCTACAGAACTAAATTAATAAAATGTTTTATACCGTACTATTCATTTTTAAATTATCATAAATGATTGAAATGTGGCCTATTATTTGCATTGCATTGTTTTCTGTGGTCGAGTACTGCTTCAGTATCACTTAGTACTAAACACAGAAGTTCAGAGTTTAACACTACCTTGGTCCTGATTACTAGTAATTTAAGAAAGGCAAGCTATTCCATAAGATTCCTTCTAAGGTCTTTCTCCACCATTATTACTGGATGCCATATTTATTGGTATTGTGGCTTTAATAAATTAATTGGTGATTATCATCCCCACAGGGCCCCTAATTTTCATGCCACCCCAACCCTTTCTGTAATTTTCATAAACAAAATTATGTATAATTTTTTTTTTAAATAAATAAACAAAAAATTGGGGAAAAACAAAGTAAAATAAAATCCTATTACCTTCCCGCTTTTTAAGAAAAAAATGGATGATAATCTAGCAATTAATTTATAATTGGCTTAAATGCAATGTGTTTTACATGGCATTTAACCCCATTCTATTATATATCAAAAGAATTACATAGTATTTGTATGGAGCCAGTTTTTAGCTCTAATGGCCAAAGGCCAGAAGTGCTTATGCGATGGCGCGTTTTCCGTTGTCTGTCGTTTTTTTTAATCTGAAATTCAAAATGGCCGCCATTACTAAAAATAGTCCAAAACTTAAAAAATCTTCTCCTGATGAACGGCCCAACAGATTTTCAAAATGTTTATGTAGTAATGATGACCAACTATAGTTTTGTAAGATTTGTTCAAATAGTGTCCCTAGAGTTAAAAATGACCCTGTCCCGAGGGTTCAATTAGGGGACACATGTCATTATAATATTTTATTTTTATAATTTTTTTAAAATGGAAATGATTTTGCCTATATCTTCACAGAAGCATTGTTTGTTGAAGGAGGTTCAGCTTTGTAAAAAATCCACTGTCTTAAGGGGTCAGGTGGGGCCCCAAAATGGTAATAATTGGGAATTACTAAAATTGTTTTTCTTAAGAACCGGTATGTCAGATTTGTTCAGATTTGGCATAAATTATCCCTATTTGTAGGGGTTTGATTGCAGATAAGAATTTAGGGACTAAACTTTATAGGGGCCCTGTAAAAGGACTTAGAATTTTACATTGGGAAACTATGGGAAAACAGAAAATTCTCTTCTTTTTTTTTCATTTATTCTGAAACCACTTGGCCAATTAAACTGAAACTTCACATGGATGTTTCTATTGCGTAGGAGACTATACAGAAGATTTTTTTTCTATCTAAAATTCAAGATGGCCGCCATTACTACAAATAGTCCAAAACTTAAAAAATCTTCTTCTCAAGAATGGCCCAAAAGATTTTCAAAATATTTATGTAGTAATGATGACCAACTATAGTTTTGTTAGATTTGTTCAAATGGTGTACCTGGGGTTAAAAATGACCCACCCCGATGTTTCTATTGCAATGGAGAATTTCAAAAAGTGCTATGGCCACTATGAGTCAGTAGAGCATCCTCAGGCCCTCTTGGGCCTATTATTATGTTTTATTTCACATTAATATTTTACCAAAACAGGGAAAATAAATATATATAAAAAAATATTACAATTTACATTTTATAATTATATTTATCATTTTGTATAGAAAATTTATTCAGTTTCTCAAGATGTTAGTGTAGATATTTATATTAAGTGCACAAAGTTAGCCATGTTTAAGGTATACTTTTTATCATCTTAAATGGGTAAAACAGCAATAGGTTGTATGTACCTGACAGTGTGTTTACCTATTTTAATGCTAGTTTAATGCAATGCATTCTGAAGCGAAATAATGTTTAGATAAATGATTGTTGATGCGGATGCATTATACACAAACGAGGCAACAAAATGCACAGATACTATCTCATTAATGTGAAGGGTAAATGAATTGTAAATTTCTTATGTCATGACGGCAGTTTTTGTTGTCAGTAATATTTATGCTCTGCTGAAAGCCGCTCCTACTCTTACTACAGGCTTTATGCTACACTGCTCTTGGTGAAGATGTTTACACTGAACTTAAAGGCAGTGTGTTAGGATTGAATGATTCCATACTTAGTGTCATTATTATGCCATTGAGAACTTACAGATGATCAGAATAATAATCTAACCACTTTTTTCTGGAATCCTGGATTGGTTGGTTGTATGGTGTTTTAGCATCACTTTCAATAATTTTTCTATAATATCATGATGATGTCTAATTGAGACAGTATTCTAAGTGCTGTCACACTGGAGTATCATGCTGCACACATGATATGCTACCCCAGTCACATTATACTGACACTGTGCCAACCAGACCTAGAACAATCCTTTAAATGCTGAGCGCCAAGCAAGAAAAATTCAGTATCATTTTTCTGGACTTAAGTATGACCCGGCCATGGATCGAACCCAGGACTTCCCACATGCAAGGCGGATGCTCTTCCCCTAGACCACTGCTATGGATTGGAATCCTGGAAGGTCAACAAGTTTGAGGAAACCTGTCATTGCAAGTTACTGATAATTTTCCAACTTGAATCAGTGATGAGAGACAAGTGACAGTGAGATGCATAGTTTTACATCAGTCATCATGGATTCAAACTCCTGATCCCTGAATTGATAGTTAGATGTGCTACTGACTGAACTTAAACTGGGACCGGCAGTGTGTGAGAAAAAATCTTCTCAATGTCTTATCAATATTATTAATTTAGTATGGGCAATAAATAGTATCATTTATAAATAAAATACGAAATATTCGGTATCTCTAATTGGCCAAAATATGAGACAATATTTTAATTGGGAGTGGGGAGATTTATGCAGAATCCCAATTCTAAATATTATGCATGCACATATTTTAATGTTTAATACGGGCATAATTTTATAAAGTTAGGAAATCCCTTTTTAACATTATTTTGGTATGTTTTAATTGTAGCATATTGACAATGAGGCCTCAATGAGTATAATATCTATGCAAGATATATTAAGGAAAATATTTTTGGAAATTCTAAAAAAAAAATTTTAAAAATCCACCGATATTGCCTTTTAAAACAGTTTATCAGGTGTTGATTTTTTTTTCTTAAAATTTTAGAATTGGCAAAAAAATATCAGATGAGTCACATGTTTACAATATTATTTTGATTTGACTGGCAATGTGAAGGTTGTCAAGCAGAGCATGCGTCATATCAATATTTAGAAGTCAGGGATTCCACTTTGATTTCACCACTTTGATTAAAATATTATTGTCATGTTTTGGCCAATTTGAAATTCCATATAATTTATATTTTTGTTATTCATTAGTAGTATTTAGCGAGTTTTCCTGAATCACTGCTTTGAAAGGTAAACATGGCAATGTTGAATATTGCTGATACCAGTACTCATTTTCATGCAGTCCGTCAGTCTATAATGTTTCGTTATAATTTACTCCATATCTTCTAAACCCTTTAAAGGATTTTGATATAATTTGGCACAAATGTTCACCTCATTAGGGTGAAATACAGAACCTTAGCTTTAAGGTCAATGACATACTTGAGGTCAAAAAGATTTTTTTTCTGCTTCATATCTTTTAAACCCCTTATAGGAATTTGCTATAACTAAAATGGCACAAATTTCACCTCATTGAGACAAAGTAAAGAACCTGACCTCCACTCAATACTCATGTTTGATTTAGGTCAAGGTCATACTCAAAGGTCAAATAGGCATAATTTCTTGTCTGCTTCATATCTTCTTAACTCTTGAATAAAGTGGATATAGGTAGGCATAAATGTTAACCTCATCGATCATGAAGAACCTGACTTCCAGTGTTTGAGGTCAAGGTCATACTCAAAGGTCAAATAGCATAATTTCTTGTCTGCTTCATATCTTCTAGTCTCTTGAATGAAGTGGATATTATAAGCTTGGCATTAAAGTTCACCTCATTAATCATGAAGAACCTGACTTCCAGTGGGAATCAGTGTTTGGGATCAAGGTCTTACTTGAAGGTCAAAGGTGTTGTCAGCAATGTTGCCATGCATTCAGAACTTGAGCAACTTAACTATATATAAGGCATAATAAATTAATTGCTAGATTATCATCCCCGACCGCCCCCTAATTTTCATGCCACCCCCACTTTTTTTATTTTCATAAAAAAAAATAAAATAAATATATATGTATGTATAAAAAAATAATAAAAATGAATTCCTCTTCCACTCTCCCTTTTAAAGAAAAAATTGAATGATAATCTAGAAATTAATTAATTTATTTTTTCAATAGGGTTTAATGCCATTTTCAACACATTTCAGGTTATATATGGCATATACATTTATACTGGTGGAGGAAGCTCTCCTCAGACTGAGTCAGACTAAGCAGAATTTAAACAGTGGCAGGGGATATAGCTGTTGTTCAGACTGATTCTTTTTTTTCATAAATTCATAATTGCATTTTGTAGATATATCATTAGCACAAATAATGTTGATTAAATGGAAGGTTTATCAAAATTGCCTTGTGCCATTTTAAACTGAGCATAAAGATAAATAGACAGCACTTGTATAATAACGTTTAAATATAACTACGTTATACACAGACAACAACAGACATGGGACCTTCATACACAAGGTCAAATTTGTATTATAACTAAAGACAGTTTGTATTAATTTTGTTGCCAGAAACTTCAACAAAGGGGTTGGGTCGAAAGTTTTCTCAACATGTTAAATTAAAGATACTTGACAATTTTGCTGTTATTCTTTATGTGAATAGAGGGTTTAAAGGTAGTACATGTATATCAGCGAAAAAATGATGTAAATCTCTTTAAAAAAATAATAAAATGATACTAAGTATCTCATTATCATAAATAGACGAAATCCGAATCGTTTGGTATATCAGATCAGTCAAAATGGGACAAAAAACAATATTGTAATGGGAGTGGAAAACTTGAAATGAAACCCCATTCTAAAAATAGACAACACTTAAACACTGCATGATGCCCGTCACGCTGCGATTTGGACTCTTTTTAAGATGAAACAATATCTACAATATGTCAACAAGTACGACGAATCAAATTGAAATCAAACTGAAATCACATGACTCAAAACATGTTGCAGTTTTAAGCATGAAATGTATTTTAATCTAACATGGATGCGTAGGCGAAGTTAAACAACCCATTTTCAATACATTATTTTGGCATGTTTAAA
Source organism: Panopea generosa (assembly GCA_029582155.1). Classification (NCBI taxonomy): domain Eukaryota; kingdom Metazoa; phylum Mollusca; class Bivalvia; order Adapedonta; family Hiatellidae; genus Panopea; species Panopea generosa. Next base: position 22,426,769 of record CM055895.1, read on the forward strand.
TAGATTATCCTTGTGGGAATATTTGTAAGTTTATATTAGGCATGATAAATTGGGGAAAAAAATGTTTTTAGTTGATTTTAAAATTTTGGAAAATTCTGATATACTTCCTTTATGCAAAACTAATGTATCTCCCTTCTTGGTCTACATTGATTTAGACTAGTTTTGTACTAATTATTATTAATTTAATGTACTGTTTATAAAAAATATTTAATTAATGTGTATAAATATTTTTATTTGAATACAGGTTGGCATCTAAAATCTTTACTGCATGAACAAATCATCCCAGTTAGTGTACAAAGTGCCACGTGTTTATTGAATTATAGGACACTTGGTACCTTTCTGCACTGATGGGATAGCGAGTGATATTAAATTATATTTATATGTCATGACATGGTAACACACCATTGTTAAAGTGAAGTACACAGCAACTCTGATAAATTTTCACCAAATTTTAATTCTGGAAATGATATATTTCTACATAATGAAAATATGAAAAATTAGAATACTCTATAATAATGTGGAAACACTTAATTCCTTTTTTTTTTAAAGGGGCATTACTCTTGTTAATGATTGGAAGGCATTCACATAGGACCAAAATTGTAACAGATAGTTTATTATACCCCCAGATACAAAGTGTATATGGGGGCTACATAGGAGTCACGCTCATTTGTCAATCCCTCCATCTATCTGTCTAAAAATAATGGATAATTTTTGTAATCGCTATTTCTCAACAACTATTGTCCAGAATTCAATGAAACTTCACAAGGGTGACTGGTACAAAGCCTAGTTGTGCATATTGTCGGCATGTTATGTCACATTTTCTTTCTGGTCGCTGTTTCTAGGCAAGCATTGGCTGGAATTCAATGACACTTCACAAGGGTGACTGGTACAAAGCCTAGTTGTGCATATTGTCGGCATGTTGTGCCACATTTTCTTTCTGGTCGCTGTTTCTAGGCAAGCATTGGCTGGAATTCAATGACACTTCACAAAAGTGATTCTAATTGGTTCACTGTATCAAAGCAGGCAGCAAAAGGGTGCAATAAGTGTGTCAGGGCTCCATCTGGGGGTATTCATCACCTTCAGTGATATTTCTTGTTTCCAGTAGTTGTTATCATCATGTTAGATAAAATTCTATAGAAATATCAGTTTGTATTTTTTAAGAATTTTTACTTGTACCGTTATTTTGCTGTGTCTGCCTTTAAAGCATCATATAAAAGATTGTTTTGTTTTTTTTAATATTTAGCGTCAATTATATCATTGACTGGTGATATAGACAATCAGTTAACCTAACCACTCTTTCCTAGAATCCTGAAATATTAAACAGTACTCCAGCACACCCTTCGCAAGTAACTGATTATTTCCCCACTTTAATCAGCAGTGAAAGACAAATGACAATAAAACACAATGTCATCACAGAGACTGTGCCCGAACAGGATAATTAACTCAGGACCCCTGTTAGTTAGACACGTTATCAGCTGAGTTTATCAGTCCCCATAGGATAGCAGCCCACTATGATCATCTTTTATAAAAAAATAATATATCATCTGTGGCCATTAGTGTCCCTCTGAATATCTGGGGAAGTAATCAGTGACTTACAGAACCAAGATGTGTCTAAGGTACTGGTTAACCTACTAAAGAAATAACAGGAAGGATTATTAGATGTGTTATCACTCTTAGATAACTGAAAAGCTGAAAATATAAACATACAAACAAAAAAGCAAACAATCCTACTTACACATGCAAAAAGGCCTGCTTAAACAATTTGTAAGTTTCTTTTATCGAAAAAAAATTTATCTTTTAATTTTAGAATATTTCCTTTTTATATAAAAAACAACAGAAAAAATATTAACAAATCAAGATGCCTCATTGAGTGAACATCTGAAATTCTGGGTCAGGAAACACGTTTTTTTTTTATTTCTCAATATTTGTGTTTTACAGGCTGTTTTCTTCGGTGGATTGGAACCCTGTCTGCGACATGAAGCATGGCCCTTCTTACTGCACTATTTTCCATTTGGTTCTACATTTGAAGAAAGAGAGCAGATACGAAATGACAGATACATAGAATATCAAAACATTAGGAAAAGAAGGTTAGTAAAAAGGTTTCTATGACGTATATAAAAAAGACACTTCTTATTGCACTGACACTTGCCATCCCTTGTGGCTGGTATTTCTGAAGCTACTTCTGCCAATAAGTGTCCTGGTCAAAAACATTTGTTCTTATCATTATTACCGTATTCTTCCAATTAAAGGCGCCATCTCAAGGTCACTTACCTCTCATCGATCACTAAGGTCGTAGGTTCAAGTTCTGCTCGGTCTGAAAACTTTATGTGGCAAAGTTTGCAATTTACTTGCGGAAGGAGTCTTCCTTTACCAATAAATCTGAATATGCCATAAAGATATAAGAAGGCGTTTATTTGGGCCCTTAGAAGTCTGTGGTTTACTAAGTGGTTTATTTTCCATAAAAATGTGTTGTTTATTCAAGTGTATGATGATAATAATTGTCTTTATCACATAATTTACAATGCAGGAGTGTAATAAATCCATGATATATTTTTGATATTAGCCTAGTGTAATATCTCTTCTGATTCAAGGCTTGTTTTTTTCCATATAACTGGACTCTCGTACGTAAAATGCTGAAGTACTTACCGTCTTGCCCGAATATATAAATGATGTTGATTTGTCTCAGTTGATTAAATGACGTTATTTTGAGACGTTACATCATATGATGACTCATGGAATCAAAATTAATATGTGCAATTTCTTCTCATTCCTTATAGAGGTAATGGGTTAAATAAATGATAAATGTAAACTTTTCCTGAGTTATGTGATAAAACAAATCTTACATTTATTATTGATTTTATTCAATTCATTGGGAAGAAAGGATATAATGCTTGGCAGAGCCTTGCATAATATATTTTTTCCAACCTGTTTGATAAATTCAGTAATCAACAAGCACTCATGTAAGATATACTATTTATTTTGTTTATATGGTGAACTCTGATATTGATATCAATATATGTATTGGAGAAATAAAGTATGATATTAATAGTATGTTATATATTTAGTTTATTAGGTACAATGTTCATTATTGGAGAGAAGGTCCCATTTCCCTCCCAAAAACATATGTTGTTCTCCTAATGTAAGAAAAAATCCTATTTTTAGTGATGTTTAACAGTCTGAAACAATGTGAATATTGACCTGTAAACTGATTTAAACATACATTCTTACGATTTGCATTGTTTAGATTTCATCCCCATTTTTGTCATTACAATACCATTTTCCCCAATTGAAGGCTACCACCCCCATTCCCCCAGGTAAATGTTACCTTGAGGCAGTATAATCTTGTTACGGCACCTTTATGTTTAGTTTGGCGTAGCTGTTGTATCGTTTTTTCACATTTCAATATAATATTATTTGAATTAGTCCGTATGTGAAGGAATGTTTTAAAATGTGAACCATTGTGTAAATTGTCACCTGAGTAACTGTGGATGAAGGAATCTTGTTATCCTGCTTAGTGTTGTATAGTTCCACTAGGTTGTATAGTTCCACTAGGTTGTATAATTCCACTAAGTTGTATAGTTCCACTAAGTTGTATAGTTCCACTAGGTTGTATAGTTCCACTAGGTTGTATAGTTCCAATAGGTTGTATAGTTCCACTAAGTTGTATAGTTCCACTAGGTTGTATAGTTCCACTAAGTTGTATAGTTCCACTAGGTTGTATAGTTCCACTAAGTTGTATAGTTCCACTAAGTTGTATAGTTCCACTAGGTTGTATAGTTCCACTAGGTTGTATAGTTCCACTAAGTTGTATAGTTCCAATAGGTTGTATAGTTCCACTAAGTTGTATAGTTCCACTAGGTTGTATAGTTCCACTAGCGCTAAGTAAGTCAACCATTTCTATTGTACTTTATATTGTCAGTAAAAACAATCATTAGGCAAAATAGAAATTAATATTTGTTTGAAAAAAAATTACCCATGCGTTTCTTTTTTGTTTCAGTATATTTTATAGAAATGAACTTTTCACCATAAAGAAAATGGGTGGTAGATGTAAATTTGTTATAAATGCCAGATATAAAACAAACATTCCCTTCATTATCTGTATACAGTCGGCATCTCGACTCACAATTAACTGAAAAATACAAGTTTGACTTAATGAAGATTTGACATTAATATCATAATTGTCATTCTTATATCTCTATCTGACTGTATGAGGTGGCCATCACTGGACATAATGGCAGAGAACAAAATTAATAAAAGTTACTTAATACCTGTCTTTCTTACATACTGAGTGTTTCTTTATAAAACTGGTAAACTAACATGTTTTTTTGTTGCTTTATAACATGTTTTTACCTAAAGGTTATTAAAATCACCTTGGGAGAGGGTGGGTGGTTGGGGAGAGGGATTAAGACCCCGAATTTGTACCATACTCTTAAATTTCTGTCATATGCTTCTTTATTGAGCTTGGTCAAAAACCTGCTTAATGATGAATGCTAAATGGAACTACATTGGGCAATTAACTAGGATGTTATGAAATGAAGGATACACATTAGAAAACAAGGACTTAATTATCTTTAAAATTGATTCTCTTCTCCGTAATTTCTTGATTTCATTCAGACAAACTGGTCAGTCTGGGCCATAAACTGGCCAGTCCAGATTCAGGAATATTTTTTCAGTAAAGCTTAAACTGAATTGACATGTTGGTAAGATATAAACAGTCAGTCTGTTGTAATTGTCAACTGTTTTCACATACAGTGTATGTGATCACCTCTTTTAAGCAGCCACTAAAATCTTGTCTTTAGCAGCTACATATGCTACTTCCTATTTGATACTTTCAAAGCAAATTAAGCTGTATTAAGCAACAACCTGTCCAAAAGGATATATTTGCTTCTTCCCTTTACTAGCTGATTAAGACAGGTTTGACTGTAGTTCAAAAATAGAAAATACTGCTAAACAGATTATCTGCATGTCTAGCTACTCTCTGTTTTTATCTGTATATGTCTAGCTACTCTCTGTTTTTATTTGTATATGTCTAGCTACTCTCTGTTTTTATATGTATATGTCTAGCTACTCTCTGTTTTGTATTCCACAGAGAGTCTATGAATGATGAGGAACGTGAGACTTTCTGGCGTAATGTGCAGTGTACCGTGGAGAAGGACGTGGTACGGACAGACAGAAGTCATCCGTACTTCAAGGGAGAGAATAATCCAAATATTGATGTGCTTAAGTAAGATTTTGTAAACAGACTCACAAGAGTTATTTAACTTAAATAGTCTGATGTTCATTGTACTGCAAGTGAATATACAACATTTTGTCGCTGCATTAGTGCATTGGGGCTGGTTTCACTAGCTGAGATTTTCCTTAACTAACAAATCTCAATTTCTGTAAATGATTAATTGAACTCTTTGCACATTATATGGCCACACAGAATTGAAACCATAACACATAACATTAAATGGCCACACAGAATTGAAGCCATAACACATAACATTAAATGGCCACATAGAATTGAAGCCCTAACACATAACATTAAATGACCACACATAATTGAAGCCCTAACACATAACATGAAATGGCCACACATAATTGAAGCCCTAACACATAACATTAAATGGCCACACAGAATTGAAGCCCTAACACATAACATTAAATGGCCACACAGAATTGAAGCCCTAACACATAACATTAAATGACCACACAGAATTGAAGCCCTAACACATAACATGAAATGGCCACACAGAATTGAAGCCCTAACACATAACATTAAATGACCACACAGAATTGAAGCCCTAACACATAACATGAAATGGCCACACAGAATTGAAGCCCTAACACATAACATTAAATGGCCACACAGAATTGAAGCCCTAACACATAACGTTAAATGGCCACACAGAATTGAAGCCCTAACACATAACATTAAATGGCCACACAGAATTGAAGCCCTAACACATAACATTAAATGACCACACAGAATTGAAGCCCTAACACATAACATGAAATGGCCACACAGAATTGAAGCCCTAACACATAACATTAAATGGCCACACAGAATTGAAGCCCTAACACATAACGTGAAATGGCCACACAGAATTGAAGCCCTTACACATAACATTAAATGACCACACAGAATTGAAGCCCTAACACATAACATTAAATGACCACACAGAATTGAAGCCCTAACACATAACATGAAATGGCCACACAGAATTGAAGCCCTAACACATAACATTAAATGGCCACACAGAATTGAAGCCCTAACACATAACATGAAATGGCCACACAGAATTGAAGCCCTAACACATAACATTAAATGGCCACACAGAATTGAAGCCCTAACACATAACATTAAATGGTCACACAGAATTGAAGCCCTAACACATAGCATTAAATGGCCACACAGAATTGAAGCCCTAACACATAACATTAAATGGTCATACAGAATTGAAGCCCTAACACATAACATTAAGACCACACAGAATTGGAGCCCTAACACATAACATGAAATGGCCACACAGAATTGAAGCCCTAACACATAACATTAAATGGCCACATAGAATTGAAGCCCTAACACATAACATTAAATGGCCACACAGAAGCAAGTCATAACACATAACATTAAATGGCCACACAGAAGCAAGTCATAACACATAACATGAAATGGCCACACAGAATTGAAGCCCTAACACATAACATTAAATGATCACATAGAATTGAAGCCCTAACACATAACATTAAATGACCACACAGAATTGAAGCCCTAACACATAACATTAAATGGCCACACAGAAGCAAGTCATAACACATAACATTAAATGGCCACACAGAAGCAAGTCATAACACATAACATGAAATGGCCACACAGAATTGAAGCCATAACACATAACATTAAATGGTCACACAGAAGCAAGTCATAACACATAACATTAAATGGTCACACAGAATTGAAGCCCTAACACATAACATTAAATGGCCACACAGAATTGAAGCCCTAACACATAACATGAAATGGCCACACAGAATTGAAGCCCTAACACATAACATTAAATGGCCACACAGAATTGAAGCCCTAACACATAACATTAAATGGTCACACAGAATTGAAGCCCTAACACATAGCATTAAATGGCCACACAGAATTGAAGCCCTAACACATAACATTAAATGACCACACAGAATTGAAGCCCTTACACATAACATTAAATGACCACACAGAATTGAAGCCCTAACACATAACATTAAATGGCCACACAGAATTGAAGCCCTAACACATAACATTAAATGGCCACACAGAATTGAAGCCCTAACACATAACATGAAATGGCCACACAGAATTGAAGCCCTAACACATAACATTAAATGGCCACACAGAATTGAAGCCCTAACACATAACATTAAATGGTCACACAGAATTGAAGCCCTAACACATAGCATTAAATGGCCACACAGAATTGAAGCCCTAACACATAACATTAAATGGTCATACAGAATTGAAGCCCTAACACATAACATTAAGACCACACAGAATTGGAGCCCTAACACATAACATGAAATGGCCACACAGAATTGAAGCCCTAACACATAACATTAAATGGCCACATAGAATTGAAGCCCTAACACATAACATTAAATGGCCACACAGAAGCAAGTCATAACACATAACATTAAATGGCCACACAGAAGCAAGTCATAACACATAACATGAAATGGCCACACAGAATTGAAGCCCTAACACATAACATTAAATGATCACATAGAATTGAAGCCCTAACACATAACATTAAATGACCACACAGAATTGAAGCCCTAACACATAACATTAAATGGCCACACAGAAGCAAGTCATAACACATAACATTAAATGGCCACACAGAAGCAAGTCATAACACATAACATGAAATGGCCACACAGAATTGAAGCCATAACACATAACATTAAATGGTCACACAGAAGCAAGTCATAACACATAACATTAAATGGTCACACAGAATTGAAGCCCTAACACATAACATTAAATGGCCACACAGAATTGAAGCCCTAACACATAACATGAAATGGCCACACAGAATTGAAGCCCTAACACATAACATTAAATGGCCACACAGAATTGAAGCCCTAACACATAACATTAAATGGTCACACAGAATTGAAGCCCTAACACATAGCATTAAATGGCCACACAGAATTGAAGCCCTAACACATAACATTAAATGACCACACAGAATTGAAGCCCTTACACATAACATTAAATGACCACACAGAATTGAAGCCCTAACACATAACATTAAATGGCCACACAGAATTGAAGCCCTAACACATAACATTAAATGGTCATACAGAACTGAAGCCCTAACACATAACATTAAGACCACACAGAATTGGAGCCCTAACACATAACATGAAATGGCCACACAGAATTGAAGCCCTAACACATAACATTAAATGGCCACATAGAATTGAAGCCCTAACACATAACATTAAATGGCCACACAGAAGCAAGTCATAACACATAACATTAAATGGCCACACAGAAGCAAGTCATAACACATAACATGAAATGGCCACACAGAATTGAAGCCCTAACACATAACATTAAATGATCACATAGAATTGAAGCCCTAACACATAACATTAAATGACCACACAGAATTGAAGCCTTAACACATAACATTAAATGGCCACACAGAAGCAAGTCATAACACATAACATTAAATGGCCACACAGAAGCAAGTCATAACACATAACATGAAATGGCCACACAGAATTGAAGCTGTAACACATAATATATAGGACATAATACAAAGGACAACATGTAAAATAATCAATGTAAATGAAGTTATATATATATATATATATATGTGTGTGTGTGTTCTTATATTTGCAGGAACATTCTGTTGAATTATGCTGTGGCAAATCCAGACTTTGGTTACACCCAGGGTATGTCTGACCTGCTGGCTCCCGTCCTGGCCGAGGTTCAACATGAGGTGGATGCATACTGGTGCTTTGTGGGATTGATGCAGAAAACAATCTTTGTCAGTTCACCCAAGGATAATGACATGGACAAACAGCTGGTATGTTCCATACTTATACAGTTTCCCTCCTTTTTAAACAAAAATGGAGGACATAGAAATGGTGCTCATTCATTTTGGGTGCAACTTATTGCTTATTTCCCATGTAATTCATTTAAAACTCTGAGATATGTGGAGCACATGATCCAATGGTAGAGCATCAAAGCCAGCATCAGAGGGTCATGGGTTCGATCTTCTCTCACGGTTATGTTTGCTGTCTTTAAGCAAAACACTTTTTTTCGCATATGCTTAGCACTGGTTCTACCCAGGAAGACTTTGAGCATGATTTGTATAAGTTGTAATAACTAATTTCACTGTCAAAGTAAAATAAATTAAACTATGAGATAATTGTTAGCATTAAGTTGATCTGTGCTTATTCTCCTGGCATTCTGATTTGATTATTGTTACAAGTCACTATTTTTTATTCATAGTCTGTTGGGTTTTTTTACATCAAAAACATGTAACTGTTGGACAATTCTTCTTTAATAACAGGATTTAATATTCAGAGGATGCTTGAGAAATGATTAAAAAAAAAATCCATTACATGCATATATCACAGAAATAAAATAACAAAGTCTCCCCATTCTTATCATTTAATGCTTAATTAAAACAATTATAATTGGCAATTGGCAGTGCACACTTTCTGAAATATGGTCCTTATGGTAAATGTCAAGAATAGGTCTCAAGTTTTACACCCGCAGCAGTGGTCTAGTGGTAGAGCATCAGCCTCACATGCAGGAGGTCATGGGTTCAATCTCTGTCTGGGTCATACCAAAGACTTAAAAAAAGGTACTAAAAGCTACTTCACTTGGTGCTCAGCATTAAGAGGAGAGTTCCAGATCTGTTTGTCCCAGTGTCAGTATAATGTGACTCATTATCATTCCTCTCACACCTTGATACAAGTAGGAAAGTTACTTGTGGAGATGGATTGTGCAAGAGTACAGGTTAACTTCCAGGATCACAGGAAAGAATGGTTAGGTTGACTGATCATCTGTTAGCTCTAGATGGCATAAAATGATGTTAAGTATTCAATCAATCAATTTAGACCATTCGGCTATGATCCACTCCTTTTGGTGAAGGTAGTTGGATTTTACTGAAAGCTTAAACTCTTGAAATACTTGCTGTTCTGTTGAGAGAAAAGGAATACCAGTATTCTCCCTTAAAAACAAACATGGCATTATAATTATCAAAAAATTACTTGTAATAGGACTTAAAAAAATGTCTAATTGTTACAAGTGGTACAATGTAACACAATACTTAAAAATACAGTACATACTGTATAGAAATATCTGCTATAACTTTCCATATGATGCTTGATAAATGATGACACAGAAGCAAGGAAGGTTTGTTGCATATATTTTCTCATTATTATTTGCATTTCAGAATTATTTACGAGAGCTGTTGCGGTTGATGCAGCCATTATTCTATGAACATTTACAACATCTTGGTGATGATGCTATGGAGCTGCTCTTTGCCCACAGGTACGTTTGTAACAATTACCGTAATATCCCAGGTAAAGATCCCTAATAAAACTTGAAAGCAATAATCTAATTATGAAGCAAGATGGTAGTATAGATGATAGGGTGTTGGCCAACTGCCCACAACCAGGGTTACAAGTTCAATCCCAGACTCTGCCCAATTGCCTCTCGTTAACAACACCATGTACTGGGTTTATCTGAGAAGCAGACTTCAAAGTAGTTTCCAAAATAAATCTGAGCTTCTATCGTAGTCAAGCTAAAAATACATTCAATATTAATCAAGGCAGTTACCATGTAGTACTGTGAAACCATTTATTTTCGTGGGTATTAAACTTGGTGGTTTCCACTTCAAAGACATAATCTTTGGTACTTAAATTCGTTGAAAACCAAGTTCAAAATAAACAAATTTCGACATCGCATAGTGCATTCGAGTTGTTTACTTTTGAAGTAATTCACAAGTCGCGCGAATGGGTTTATCGCACCCGACTGTGCCAATAAGAGTTGAAGCATGCCAATTAGTACCCTGATATACAAGTACGATAAAGAACTAATTGTTATGCAAACACCAAGTGAGTAATGGAGAAATAGGACATCTAATTCAGAACGCAGGCCTGGTGTAAATAACAATAATGCCGTGCCACGTGACTATGAAAATGGACAGTAAACCTTGTTTGTTTTATTCATCAAAATGTATTACCATATATTTAATCATTAAGAGAAGCAATTAAAGAAAAGAATTAAAAACTTACCACTAAATAAAAGATATTACTTCACTTGAAACTTGTGTTTTAGTTTTCTTTTTACGTGCGCATACTGTCCCTTTACAATGTTTTACACTTTTTTTACAATGTTTACCGTAGGCCTATAGATATGTCACATTGTTTCAACTCGATAGCATTTTGCTGCAAGATGATGGGCTATTTTTAGCAACTCTGACATTTAATTGAAATACACATCTCGCTACACACACACACACGTTTATGAATTAAAGATGATATGAGTAATAAAAATGCTTGCACTATTTACAAAATCATCAATGTAAATATTGATGCAATATGACGAATTAAAATATTTAAATAAAGGATGGATTATTTACCACAATGAGATACATGTTGGCATATGAATACAGAAGTAATTTATTTTGACAGCATGTCATTATTGCATAAAACTAAGTTTGTGGGTATTTGATTTCGTTGTCTAGGCTTCCCACGAAAATTAATACCCACGAAAATTAATGATTTCACAGTATATAGAGGATCTTACATGAGTGATCATTTATTATTTAGTTTATTAAACGTGTTGGCAAAAATTTGTTATGCAAGGGTCTGATGATTCTTTTTATCACATAACTCAGAAAAATGGTATCACTTTAACGAAGAAAATAAATCGGACGTATTAGTTTCTGCCCACCATTGTATGGTGAACCATCACAAAGTAAAGTCAATAATTTTTATAATGACAAATCAGCTTCATTTATATATTTGGGCAAGTTGAAATTAGTTTGTCATTTAACATGCGAGAGCTGAGTTATATGGTAAAGACTGAGCGATAAATCTGAGGTGATATTTCACTAGGTTTATATAAAAAAATAAATCCTGTGTTTATCATGCTCCTGCACTGTATATAAGTATATCTATATAAGATGATAAGTAGATGTATCATTCTTTGGAATTTTTCAATTTTGTTATTTTTGCCTTTGTGATGTTTTTTTTTTCAAAATCTATCCTGTAAAAGTACCAATTTTATGATAATAATAATGATAAAAATCATGATGCAATGAATGTGGAAGTCCCATAAAAATTCAAAATTAAGCAATAATTCACATAATGGTACAATAATCACAAATGAAATAACTGGTAATTTCCAATGTCAAAAAAAATAACTTCAAATAGACTTCTAGTAAATTATATAACCAAAGACATTACGCTCAAGTAAATTATAATTTGTATTAAAAGTATGCAATCAAACAGTCATTACCAGTATGACAATGTAGTGACTTTGTTGCTCCAGGTGGGTCCTACTTTGTTTTAATCTATATTTTGTATTAAAAGATGCAACCAAACAGTCATTACCAGTATGACAATATAGTGACTTTGTTTCTCCAGGTGGATCCTACTTTGTTTTAAGCTATATTTTGTATTAAAAGTATGCAATCAAACAGTCATTAATTTACCAGTATGACAATGTAGTGACTTTGTTTCTCCAGGTGGATCCTACTTTGTTTTAAGCGAGAGTTCAATGAGAAGGCCGCCCTACGTATCTGGGAGTCATGCTGGTCCCATCATCAGACAGATTACTTCCATTTGTTTATCTGTGTGGCGATTGTGGGGATTTATGGCGAGGACATTGTGGAACAGTGTCTACCCGCAGATGAGATACTGCTGCACTTCAGTAGCCTGGCATGTCACATGAGCGGAGAACTGGTATTAAGGAAGGTATGTGTTGAGGCACAATACTTAATTACTTTTAAAGTATATTGCTTAACCCTTTACTTCATATACATGTAGATGCCTTTGGACACCTAATATAGAAGGATTTGGACACCTCTAATATAGACGCCTTTGGACACCTCTAATATAGATGCCTTTGGACACCTAATATAGAAGGCTTTGGACACCTCTAATATAGACGCTTTTGGACACCTCTAATATAGATGCCTTTGGACACCTCTAATATAGACACCTTTGGACACCTAATATAGAAGGCTTCTGAATTATTGGGTGAATTATGTTTATATTAACCGACAGAGTGGAAAACAGTGCAGGAAGTGTTCAGATTGCTCATCACAAGCAATCTGAACTCTTCCTGCACTGTTTTCAAAGGCCTTCTGTGACTGGTGCGGGAAAACGTGTATCTATGGAGTAAAGGGTTAAGATGAATGCTATGTTACAGCCTTCTTAAAATTCAGAATTCTTAAAATTTAAAAATCTTGATTGTTTTGTTATAGAAAATGATCAAACATGGCCATGTATGATATATTGTTGCAGTTCAAGTGTAGAAGTAATTATAAGCATGCATATTTCTTACAATGTGGGCATTGAAAGAAAAGATAACAGAAACTTTCGACATGAATATCATTATTATTATAAATGCAAAATGATTCCTGAAACCAGTATACATGATGGTTACTGCCAGGGGAGCTTTATTTTTGCAAAAAATCAATTTAAATGCACTATTTTCCACTGTTTATCATTAAGATGGCTGTGAAATAACTTTCACCTAAAACAATTTCTCTGTCCCGTGTCCTGATGGCTCAATATAATGAGACGTCAAATGTGACGTTTTTAATATGAAATGAATTTTATTTTTTTGAGATACGTATCGACATGTGCCACATGCAAAGTAAGTAATGCACTAGGGTTTCATATATTCTGAATATTCAACAAAATTTATAATGTTCATTTCTTATGAAATTATTTAACACCACCATGCCAAGTTTTTAGCTCTGCTAGTCAAAGGGCAGCAGGGTTTATGTCGTGGTTAATTGCCTGTCATAAATCATCCTTCTGTTAACATTTTTCTTGTCTTGTGGACAAGACAGCACCCCCATTTTTCATTGAATCTTAATCAGACTTGCATAGCAGTTATTTAGACACAAGATCTGGGACAAGTTCTTTAACCAGAATGATTCAACCACAAATGCCCCCACCACAGGGTTTATAAGCATATGTTAAGGGAAATTAAAAGGTTTGATAAAGGGACATCACAGGGTTCACAGTTTTACATAATGTTAAACATAAATAAAACTTTTTTGTGTAGCAACCTCACAATTTTAGAAGGGCTTCCAAAAAAAATCCTGAAATGTTCATATGCCCATTTGTTGCCAGTAGAGCAATTTTTCGCCTTCTTGGGTCTCTTGTTTAATTATCTCTATACTAATAACTAATGTTGTGCATCCTTAAAGTTTGTGAGCTGATGAGCAAAAACTATGCCACTTGTTACAGGGCTTTTTTACATAACTGAACAGATGCTGAATATTGGCTACTTTCCACTTGAAAAATTATGTTGTTTTTCCCAATTATGGGGGGAAAAGTCCCAAAATTAAAAATAACTTTTGGAAGATTTGTTCTTACATTTAGGTTATAAAAAAAAATCTGGATATGAAGTATTACTGTCATATCTGATTATAAATGGTTAGAACATGATCTCAGCAGTGTTATATTTTATTCTCAAGTTTCCTAGAGCAATAAAAAAAATTCCCAATTTCCCCCCATTGATGACGTCTTCAAAATTTCCAGGAAAAAAGCTCTGCATGTACAAACCTGTTGCTTTATGACAGCAAAGTCGTTAATAATTGTGATGATTTTGACATTATAATTAATTCAAATTTTGGGTAATGCTGAAAACATAAGTTTATACTTATTCATTTTGCTTGATTATGAAGAAAGCTCAGACATTGTATTAATCACTCTTGAGTCTGTTTACTGGGTAGAACCAGTACTGGTAGTTGTTGTTTATTTTTTATGATTTTTTTAGAGAGAATTGGATCAGCATGGGTTTGGAATACACGTAGAGCCAACACTCTTTGTACTACACTATCACCCTGCTTTTTTAACTTTGATTCCAAACTTTGGTTAGGTTCTGATATGAATGAGTTTTAGAAATGAAATTAAAGTACATATAAATGTTATCAGAATTATACATTGTTCAGTTGTGAAGTAAAAATATGATTAATGAAACAACATGTCAAGCAAAATATAAAAAAATGAAATATGTATCGGATTTATTATTTTGTACACTATTTACATTCATCCTTTTATTTTTTCAGGCACGTGGTTTGCTACATGAGTATAGGAAACGTCCAGTAATTCCGTGCATGCTGCATGGATTGTGTTCCCAGTGTGGACAGGGGATGTGGGACTCTGGTCATGTGCCAATTGTAGAGTGTGTTGGAAACCATCTGCATGGAGAGTGCCCCTACCTCAGTCCACATAACTCTCCTGTGTGAAGAAGGATCGACTCAGCTCTTCCAATTGGAGGGAATATTGTCACAGCTCTTCTTTTTTGAAGAACAATATTATCATTGCAGCTCTTCATTGAACTCATTATTAAAGTATAACCAAGTTATGTTAAATCATCATATTCATGTGACAAACCCATGTGGCCTTTTGGTATCATATACAGCTTATTTTCTAAAAATAAATTCCACTTCATGTAAGACTATACTTTAATTAATATTCAACAAATGTTGACATAACACAGTGCACATACCCCTAGAAAATAAGTACTTTCCATGCCATAGATAGTCATTAGGCCCCAGTTTCCTAAATATCCCAACTTAAGATTTTCCTCAACTTAAATTTTTAAAACATTGTAACTTTATTTACATTGGTAATTTTGTTTGATATCCAAAAGACTGATCTTCTTGAATATATGTTAACCGGGCCCGAATAGCTCAGTGGGTTACACGTCTGACTATCAATCCAGGGGACATGAGTTCAAATCCCTGTCCAGTCTTTGTGATGATTGATATACCACTTTGTGTCTCATTATCATTCATCTGTCACCGCTGATTCTAGTGGGAAAATTATCAGTTATGGGTTGTGAGGAGTGCTGGTTAATCTTTCAGGATCCCAGAAAACAGTGGTTAGGTTAACTGATCGCATATTAGCCTTCAATGGCATAAAAATGACACTTAATATTCAATGAATGGTCCTATTTTATTTCATCTCACATAAAATATTGAAAGAAGTGTTTGGGAAAGGGAGCAAATATATCTGGATGGTTGTAAAAGCTCATTATTTGGAACGTTTGCACTTTGTTTTGTGAATAATTCATTGAGTAATACGAAAGATATTACAGTAAGTGAAATCTAACTGGCAGCGTGACTTATTTTGAGAAAGTCAGCCATCTATGATACCAAGATGTCATGTTGGATTGTCACCCTGATATTTCTTTGTTCTGAGTAGTTTGGTGTAGTATGGTGATTGGTTACCAAAGCTGGTTCCCTGTTGTAATGTAAAATGGTATATACCAATGATAACTGGTTTTCATCTGTAGTCTACTGATTGTTTATATTTTCCAATTTAAGTAGTTTGTTACATGCTGGTTTATCAGCAAGGATGTCTCACAAGCAAGTTCAGTTCTGTATGTTCTGCTATGTTCTCTAAGTGACTGCTCAAGACAGGTTAACTGTAATGTATATAGAGATAATTGAAATCACAACAATGGAGTTTCGATTTTTGGAATCTTTCCAGATGCACATTCACAATGTATGATATATATATATATTATATATGTGTATATATATATATATGGAGATAACAACAAGACATAAATGATAGACCAGACTATGGCAAGTGCGCCTGGCTACAATGCAAACAATAGACACAATAAGAACACATCTACCAACTCGATAGAATTGAGAATTGGTGTCAACCATGACTTATATTCTATGGTTTTATATGCATCACATCTGGACTGGACAGACATACTGTGTACTGGATTTGAATTACAGCAGGGAACCATCAAGGATATATTCATGTAATAATAAATAATATTTGACATTTTGTCCCTTTGATGCCAAAATGCACTAAGTGTATGTGAAATAAGAAGGCAATTAGTGGTTTTATGTCAAAAGTCTATAATTATATATGTAAAATAAGAAAGCATTGAATGGTTTTACTGTATGTAGTAGTTATAAGGCCCTTGATCAATACCAACATGTGCTAAGTACATGTATTTGTAAAAGAAAAAGGCATTTGATGGGTCTATATGTGTAAATATATATATATATGATCATGGATACCAAAATGCACTATTTAAAGAATATGTCGAATAAGAAGGCATTTAGTGGTTTTATGAAATTATATGTAGACGAATCGTACACAACTACGCATTGTCTGTTTATGTATATAAATAGTAGTTATCAGAATTAATATATTATTATGTAAATTTTTAATATCGACAGAAAACACAGATGATATTATGATATATTAGTTGGAGTAGTGTTAAATATTGTAGTTTTCTGTGTAGATAATGGTATTATTTTATTTGACACTGATATATCTATACAATGTACTACACTTTGCATATCAAGTTAGAGCTTCAAATGTTCATTTGTTGTTTATGTAGGTAAAGAGTGAGCCTAGAATCTTCCTTCCTGTTGGTTACACATATCCTTAAGTTATGGTGTGCTGTAAAACCACAAGACATTCATTCATTCCAATGTTCTCGTCACTTCTTTAAAAGTATGTATCAAAGTAAAACAGTCAGTCTAAGTGTTTTTTTATCCTCGCACTTTGAAGCTAGTCATTTTGGGGAGCAAGATAAGCTGGTTATGTTGCAAGTGGACAGCATCGGCAGGGTCGCTACTTCTCCAGATGCTGCACCACTAACTTGATAAGATGATTATTTTAAGTTGGTTGAGTTGTCTAAGTCCATTCTTGAAGATTATTGATTCTAGAAGGTCACCCATTGGTTCCACTGCCGTTTAGTTTTGGATAAGTTGTTTGCTGTACCGCTGTCTGTTGAGTTGCTGGTTCTTTGCGTCAAATCTATCCTTTTTAGGGCAACATTAACCCTTTACTTCATATAGATGCCTTTGGACACCTCTAATATAGACACCTTTGGACACTTCTAATATATTAAAAACATGTCATGCAGCATTTACCATCCATCCATGAAAAGTGGATTTGACTTGGATGATAGATGATTAAGGCAATAATATTACCTC
This sequence comes from Panopea generosa, assembly GCA_029582155.1. Classification (NCBI taxonomy): domain Eukaryota; kingdom Metazoa; phylum Mollusca; class Bivalvia; order Adapedonta; family Hiatellidae; genus Panopea; species Panopea generosa. The sequence goes on from CM055895.1 coordinate 22,444,987, forward strand.
CTCCGCCATGCGTGGTTTAAACATTTGCTGTTCCCATGAAAGAACATGGGCATTAAGACCAATCAGATATATAGTACTATCCAGGACTCAACATGGAAAACTTCAATCACACATAGTGGAGATGACCGTAACCCAATTCGAAGGCTGGAGTGGAGGTGCATAGGTCCATCCTGCTCGACAGCCACTTCAAGAGTGAATGATCAAAGTAAAACAGCATTGTTCTCACATTTTTGCTCATGTCCTACTTAACGGTGTAATTAATTAGCCAATGGAAACAGATGTATCAGTCAGCCAATGGAAACTGATGTATCAGTCAGCCGATGAAAACTGATGTATCAGTCAGCCAATGAAAACTGATGTATCAGTCAGCCAATGGAAACTGATGTAACAGTCAGCCTTTGGAAACTGATGTATCAGTCAACCAGTGGAAACTGATGTACACGTATCGGTCAGCCAATGGAAACTGATGTATCAGTCAGCCAATGGAAACTTATGTACATGTATCAGTCAGCCAATGGAAACTGATGTATCAGTCAAAACATTTTGATAAGCATCTGGCTTTAAAACGTTCTAGGTAACAATCAGTTATTTAATAGTTTTCAATGACTATTGCGAATATTTCATGTACTTTTAGTCGGTGTTCATCTGACTATCAATCAAGGGGTCATGTCATGATGAGTTTGAATCACTGTCCGGCCAAAGTCTTGATATTCATTGATATAAAACATTTGCATTTTGTAGTTAGTCATCTCACAATGTTGATTCAAGTGGGAAAGTTTTCAGTAACTTTCAGAGATCAGTGCTCTAAAGTCTGTACAGGTTAACCTTCCAGCATCCCAGAAAAGAATGGCTAGGTTAACTGATTGTCTGTGAGCCCTTGATGGCAATAATATGACTTCAAACAAACTGAACAGGCTAATCGTGTTTGAGAGGAAATACAAGCAAACTGGTCTACTGTTGTCAGTCACATACATGTATTTGTTCATTTTTTTATTGTATTATTTATATGCTCTCCTGAAAATTGAAGGAAATAGAATTATCAATCTATTTAAATGTTGCCCTTTGATATCTGCACCTTTAGATGTATCATTAAAATGGAGATTTTCTAACTTGATATAAAAGGTGTAGTAAAAAAAATATGATAAAGATCTTTAACATGAATCTCAAGTAATAATTTATTCATACATCTGTATTTTTTGGTGCTGAGCCAACATTGTCTTCAACCATTCCTGGTACATTGCAGTATTATTCATTCATCCAAGCATTGTTCTGTTTTCAGCTGAACTTTTTCCCACCTCTTTCTCTGAAGATCTGTAGGTATAAATGTTCAATGCCAAGTTTAAATGTAAAGGTAGAAGTACCTTTAATTGGTGGATGTGCTGAAAAGTGCATTTAAACTGACATAGTAATAACATATAGGTTTAGGGAATATTTTTTGTGTATTTTTTATGACAGGTATCTCTGTTTTCCCTATTGTATTGCAAACCATGATTTTTCTTAATTATTTTTCATTTACTTATCACCATTAAGGTTGTAGGTTCAAGTTCCGCTTGCTTCAAAATTTTATGTGAGAAAGTTTGTGGAAGGACGGCGGTTCTACTTCGATTTATTTTGAATTCTTCCTTCACGAATAAAATCTCGATGTGCCATTTATAACCTGAAATGTGTTGAAAATTATGCTAAACCCCATTTAATTTTATTTTTAAAAAGTAGGACACTATTTATGAATGTATGGTATACTTTGGTTATAATAATAGCATATTTGTTTAAAGCAGAGTGCTGTGAAGGAATGCTGAAGCAGATAAACATTTTGATCCTATAGCAGCAAATGATTGTATCAAACATTGTCTAGAATCAACGGAGTGCCATCAAGGAATATTTAAAGATTACTTATTTATAGTTTTAAGATAAACAGGGTACCATTTAAGAAAATTATAAACGTGACTTTGGTTGATATTTTAGTATTATATAGATATTTGTTGTGTTACTGGTACATGGATATTATATTAACAGGGTATATACCTTTATTTGATATGCATATATACTTTGATGCAATATAGACGGATGATCATAATCGCTGTATAAAACTATTTTTGCTTGTAGTTGTGCATGTATGCTGGGTCAAGTTCCACATACATCTGCCTCCTGTTTCATCAATATTTTTAAATACCTAAACACTTAAATCTTAGAAAAACATCCATCTAATCGTGATTTTTGACTGGCTCCAGTAAAATTGCATGTAGTTTCACTGGCACTGTTTGAAAAATATTTAAATAACCAGTCACAACTCCCTTAAGTATTTAAGTAGATAAGTAAACTATATCTGTGAAACAGGAATATGGGTCTAAATTCATCAATAATTTGAGTCTATAAAACTCTGTTAACATACACATATGAATAACAAATGTGATCCTGTAACAGTTTCTGTTACATAATCATTAAAACTGCTTGTCTCTGCAAATAAATATAGTAATTTGTTTGTTTCATAGATGTTATTTGAATATGAAATTTTTGACAATTTGACTTAAAATATTGATGTAATTAGGTCATAGGTCATTAGGTTGTCTATTAAGAAGATACTTAAAAACTTAAAGTGTAATGTTCATGCTATATGGTCTCAATAATAATGACGCTAGACCATAATTATACACAGTTGTCTTACAATACATGGAATGCACTGTATAATATATACAATCACTGATAATATTCTGTTCTATTTTGATGTGATTTGATAGCTATTTAGAAATAATTTGTACACCATATTTTTTAGCATTATTTTGGTTCATTTGATATACTTTGAGGACACACAAGCTTGATAACTTACCGGTAAGTTGTTGTATTTATCGGTAAGTTTTCCAGTTCAGCATTAATGCTATTGACTATTGATGAGTCTTAGTTTAATAAAATGATTTTTATTAAGCATGTGGTTGGTGCATCTATTGATAAAATTTGGTAGGTGGGGGAGGGGGAGATATTAATTGCAGTGTCGGGATATTTTTTTGCGCAATATATAACTTTATCATACTCGGAGGGATTAAAACAAAACTTTAAACAAATGATCAACATAACAAGACGGCGTGTCGGGTGAAAGACCCAGACCAATACCTCAAAGGTCAAGGTCACACTTTGAGTTTGTTTGATGACGCTTTGTGTCTGAGATTCATGTCCAATCTGTAATTTTGTCTTGGCTCAATCGATCAACATGACTCTATGGCATGTTGTGCATTAGAACCAGAACCGCATCTCAAAGACTTTCAATCTGTTTGAAATTTTGTGTCTTGTCTGTAACATTGTCTTACATGGAGGGATTTTTAAAAATCTTAGCACAAGTGAACAACATGTCATTATGATGTGTCACATGCGGTACCCAGGCCTGTACATCAAATGTCAAGCTTTAAGGCACAAAATTTTGCAAATTGCATGTCTAATTGGTAACTTTAGTCCATAACTCTTGCTATTCATTGATATATTTAAATACCTACCTGTAAAATATATTGTTATTTTCATTTAGACTACTACTTGGTGGGTGGAGTTGGAGGTGCATATGGGACACTTACCAGTAACCAGTAACACTTATTGCTTTAATGGGCACTTGTTGAAATGAAGAGCATCAATGTTGTTTAATTCAGACAAAAAAAATGAATTTACAAATAAGTGAGGTAAACAATTATTGATTTGGATATATGATTACCGGGTATTTGTCAAAAGACAACTTCTGTAACCCCTCATTTTGCAAATTGTTTTTCAATCAACATGTTATTTGTTGTTTTGTTTGTAACCTTAATTTGTTCATTATCTGGACCAATTACTACATCATGTGTTTATATCTTGTAGCTCTTTATTGTTATTATTATTATTGTTGATCTGATATTTTGATTTTTTCTTGCTTTAATGAAAACCTGTCATAAATCACTGAAGCAATATATTTTCTTACCTCGCAAACAAACTTTAAAAGTGGGTATGTAGGAGTCAGTGTGTCAGTATGTGAATTGAAACTTTGCACACATGATCAACATCAAATGCAGATGCCCATGGCACTTTTTTTATACCGACTTAATTCCATGAAGAATTGTCACACCTGCACATGGTAAAATTGCTGAATTAACCATATTGCAATTCTAGTTGAAAAAACTACTTCAACAGTTTTCATTAAAATGAATAGGTTCAGATATAAACTAACAGGTTGGCATATGCCCTATAAAGCTATGCATAAAATGCATATTTTTTTTTTAGATTTTATTGTTGCATGATTATTGACTTTTTTTATCAAATTTTAGATTAAATTTCATGCGTAAATTGGTTTTATCAAAAGAAAGCTCTGAATTTCTGTCAATAACCACAAGGTCAAGGTCACTGTGACTAAAAATAGAAAGGTTGGCTCTGGTCAATAGAGTAATTTCCCATTGAAATATGCTGATGTTATTCTATAGGAAAACTGGTTATATCAAGAAGTGGCATTGTTTTGAGATTATTTTCCGAAGATTACAAACAATAATTCTTAGTTTATTTCTGTCTGTCATTCAAAAATTAAAAGTCAGTTGAGTTGTGCAAGTATAGCTCATCATGGTCATAGACCTGTTGTTAGAAACCATAATGAAATAGATAATATAGTCATCATTGTCAATCAATCATTCCTTTGTTATATTTATATGCTTAAACCAATTGATTGAAAGCTATAAAAATTATATTTTGTTTGGCGGAGTGTTCTTTTAGCATTATTTATAATGTTGTAGTGCTCTTCATTTGCTCAGTTAATTATTATTTTATGATTATGTGATACAGTACACTTAAGTGGGTTAGTGCAATATATGATAAACAGAGCTAATTAGTGTACTTTAATATATGATAAACAGAGCTAATTAGTGTACTTTAATATATGATAAACAGAGCTAATTAGTGTACTTTAATATATGTAAAAATGCATTTCATTTTTGTTACTGATATTACCTAGAGATTAAAACATTCTGAGTCATTCTATGTTTCTGATATTTAATTGATATATTTACATTCCAGTATAGGTCTGGCGTCTCTGATAGACTTAGTAATCTCTTTCAAAAAGTTTATTTTGTTTCTTTTGTTTTTCATTGCCTTCATCTTTCTGTTGATACTCTTTTTAAAAATCACATTTTTATGAATAAATGTAGAAAGAGCTTACTATATGATATTAGAATATTCGAGTTGTTAACTTTACAGCAATTGTTGTGTAGGGTGAGATATTACAACTGCCTGCATATTAACTTTGAATTTCCAATGTTTGCGAAGTTTCTTAAAATGTTTGTATCAAATAAAACAGTGTCTTTCTTGCCTTGTTCTGAACTCTTTTTTTTATATTTCACACATCAAAAGGTCTCCCTTAATGGTTTGTCATGAAAACTACTGACTGATTAGTCATGGAAACAGTTAACTACTGGCCTTTCACTCAAAACATCGTACAAGTAACAAGTTTTAAATGTTCCAGCTGTTAGTAAGCAATTTGAAGCAGTTTTTATTTATATTAAATGTATGTAGTCTGTAGAACAGACCCAGTTTTCTCCAGACGCTGATTTGCTATCAACTATTAGTGTAGTAGGAGCATGCTGATTGGTCAATGACTTTGACATTGAAAAAGCCACATTTGAGCACGTTGACTGGTCAGTTGCTTCAGGGAAAGTTTGAATGACGTATCAGTCTAGTAAGTGTTCAGTAGTGATGAATTGTGGGACAAGCATGGAAGTCCCTGCTTTTTCATTAATTGGTTAATTGACCTGATTGGGGAGATATCAGGTTCTATATTTAGGCTGAAATGTACATAAAAATTATTTCAGCTAATCTGATTGGTCAATCACATCTCAAAACAGTTCAAAGCAAATTGCTCTTCTGTAGTCAGTCAGGTGCACCGTAACTCGTTGTTATCACTGTAGTTTGATTTAACAAAAATTTGAGATTTTGTAACTTGTTAAGGTGTAACATGTATTGCTTTTTCATTGTCTCTTACCCTTTGATGGCATAAATAGGATGATGAATATAAAAAAAATATATATACATGTATATTCATTTGTTGCATGTATTAAGTTTTTGTGACTGCAGGTTGATCAATTCATCAAGCTCTTGTCCTTTGTAAACCAAACTTGGTATGGATAAATCGAAGCACAATCACTGATAGGTTTTGTTTTAAACTGATCTAGGTAAGACTTGATTTTGTAGAATTCTGATATTATTTGTAAAATTGATATTTACATTTTTTTAAACCAATGATAACTTAGGCCAAATGACGATGTCGGGAATCAAACAGAATGTACATATGTTTTAATAAAAGTTTCTAAAACATCGTTCATTATAGACTAAGGCGTAATTATATTCATGTCATTTTAAGCCCTTCTGGTGAGTTGGATTTGACCAACATTTAATGAACTTGGTTGATATTAGTGGCTAAATTAATACTGGTGGCTAAGTTAAAGAGGCCTCGCCTATATTTTTTCGATCTTAGCAGTAAAACTACACATTTATATCAAACATCATATATTATGGATATTCTGTTCAATAACTTAATATATATTATAATTTGTCTCTGTAATGTAAAATTCTTTAATTTTGTTGACCAAAAACTAAATTGTGACTAGTGATAAAGTTTATTTATTTGACAGTACAAGGTTGTGTTAAAACTTTGACTAATAAAACAGAAAATGCAAAAACGATCTCCTAGATAAGATCAACTACAAGGACATAATCTTTGTATGGGACCTCTTTGTGATTCAATAAACTTTCCATCATTGCTGAGTTGCTAAGCTAATATTGGTTACTAAGTTAATATTGGTGGCTAAGTTAATATTGGTTACTAAGTAAATTTTGGTGGCTTAGTTAATATTCATTTAGTGGCTAAGTTAATATTGATGGCTAAGTTAATATTTATTTAGTGTCTAAGTTAATATTGATGGCTAAGTTGATATTGATGGCTAAGTTAATATTGATGGCTAAGTTAATATTTATTTAGTGTCTAAGTTAATATTGATGGCTAAGTTGATATTGATGGCTAAGTTAATATTTATTTAGTGACTAAGTTAATATTAGTGACTAAGTTAATATTGATGGCTAAGTTGATATCTATTTAGTTGCTAAGTTAATATTGATGGCTAAGTTAATATTTATTCAGTGGCTAAGTTGATATTAGTGGCTAAGTTAATACTGATGGCTAAGTTAATACTGATGAAACTGAATTCTGGTCTGACTCGGTAAAGTTTATTATCATTCAAATATTTTCTTTTCATCAATGACAAGCGAGGGATTTTCCAAACAACAACCCACTTTTTTATAATAACTGCACAAAATTGACCCACATAACCATTAAGTGGTTCAAAACAAGTATTTTTGAAAACCCATAACTTATCATTGGTTAAAAAAACTGTTTAAAGTATAAGTTGGTCATAGATGACTTATTGATCTTCTAAGCATCCATTGTATTACATTGTATGGTTCAGTGGTCCAGGGCCACATCTCAAGATCACTTGTTTCTAATTGCTAGGGTTGTGAGTTTGAGTCAAATTCAGTACAAAATCTGTTAGAAAGTTTGCCAGTTTCTTAAGGAAAAACAGACATTCTGGTCATTTCATTTTGCCATTTTGCCAAATATAACTCATAATATACTAAAATTGGCCCTGTCACCCCTCTTTCATTATTTATGTGCTCCATTAAAGAAAAAGTCCACAGAACATTATACTGCTTTAAAAAAAAATGATAATGTTATACAGTGTCTTTAATGTGTCTGATTTATTGTGATACATTTTATCTTGTGTAAATATTTTGTTGTAATTTTGATATTCAAAATCATTCCAAATTTGGTTGCGTAATCAACTTTAGTTGAACTGGCATGAATGGTAGACCTACCTGCGTCTCGTGTTTATGTTTATCTTGATACCTTTTCTTAATAACAATTCACATCATATGAAAAATATCTTCAAATAACAGTTCACATCAGGTGAAAAACAGCTTCAACTAACAATTCACATCAGGTGAAAAACAGCTTCAAATAACAATTCACATCAGGTGAAAAACAGCTTCAAATAACAATTCACATCAGGTGAAAAACAGCTTCAAATAACAATTCACATCAGGTGAAAAACAGCTTCTAATGGTGAATTGTTTTATGAATTTTAACAATACATTGATTTATTATCAATTGCAGCATTTTCTTTTGAAATCATTTCTTTTTGTCAAAAACTATTGAATTGAGATTTATATCCGAATGTAACATGTTTGTCGAGTCTTTCATTTTTGTTTATAATCTATTTCATATTTTGTTGCTTTTATTTTTCGTTAAAAATGCATAATGTTGATATTCCAAATAGTGTATGTATATTGATTGCAAGCATTTTATTATATTTAGCATTAATTACAGCAGTAAGAAAGAAGCACTTAGTCATATGTTTTATAGTTGATTCAATTGACCTCTTATTTTTTTAAAAAATAAAATATGCATATGAGTTGCAACGAATACATTTTACTCTAACTGGAGTGGGGCGGTAGTCACGGTGTAGTGGATAAAGTGTTAGTTGCTCACGCCAGAGGTTGTGGGTTCGATCCCAAACTTGACCACTAAAAAACAACTTTCAGTACTGGTTCTTCCCAGAAAGTAGACTCAAGAGCGGATAACATAAACTCTGAACTTTCTTCACAATCAAGCTAAAATAAATTAGTTATAAACCCATTTTAAGTCGATGAGAGGCATCTGCTTGAACTGGGTATTGAAACCAAAACCTCTGGCTTGGTCAGCCAACACTCTATCCACTACACTACCACTCCGCTTATGATCAATTTTGGTTTAAGGTTATCAAAATTTTTTGAGATTTTGAGTTTTAGACAAAAACATTTGATAAATATGCCAGTTAACACGTTATACTTTTTTAGTAGCTTTTTCCTGATAGAGAGGTAAACTGTGTTAACCCCCTTACTTCATATAGATGCCTTTTGACACCTCTAATATTGAAAGCATTAATTCACCACGTATCAGCAGTGGGTGAATTATGTTTATATTAACTGACCGAGTGGAAAACAGTGCAGGAAGTGTTCAGATTGTTCGTTATGAGCAATCTAAACCCTTCCTGCACTGTTTTCAATGGCCTTCTGTGATTGGTGCGGGAAAATGTGTATATATAGAGTAAAGGGTTGATTAAGAGATGCTAAATGTGACTTGCCAAATGGCAATCAAGTTTTATCAGAAATTGAATTCAACTTGAAGATATATGATCTACAGTTAGTTACCGGGTTACTCCAATATTTCTCTCTGAGATGTCGTCACTGCCAGAGGTGGGCATTACTCTTGTGTTCATTATATTATTCAGAATCATACTGTTGATATTACATGGGATTTGGAATTTAGATACAAACTGGATAGAACATTTTAGATACTGCTTCATCATTAAGCCATTATAGCAACTAAGATTTCCATTGCTATAAGATGAATGAAACAGCTTCATCTGTCCCGCTTCTGTTTCACCAACATTGTTAAGTATATATACCTAAAAATTATTTTGGTTAGCACGATTTTAGACTGGCTCCTTTAAAACTATATATATAGTTTATTTGACATTGCTTAAATAATAAATAAATAACCAGTCAAAATTCAGTCAGATCTAAGTATTTAATTAAAACTTAAGGAAATGTTGGTGAAATAGGAACCAAGTTAAATGTGAGGAGTACTGAATTATTGCATCATAAACCATGCATTGTCTCTGATACCAGTACATATTTCTTTTATAGCATAACAGTCAGAGGGTGTTCCTTTTACAATGGATGTTTAACATACACAGGAATTTTCATCAGATTTCATAAATTTGGAATTCACAGCAAAATAGATAGCCTGTTTTTGAGCTTACCTGAGATATAGGCTTATCTTTATCAAATTTGTTTTTCAAAGTTATTTGTTCAGTACAAACTAAACATTTTGGATGAATTAAATAGCAATCCTCATCTGTATGTATGGTATTAAGAAAATGTAAAACAAAAAGTGCATACTATAATGTAAATTACATTAACAATGTTTATAACTCTGTCAAGGGGGTCAAACTGATGCAAACTTTCCCTTGTCTTTAAGTGTCACTCTGTTTTAATCAGCTTGTACTTAATACCGATGGTTTGTTGATAAAGATGAAACTTGTAGAAATAAAGATCTGATATTAAAATAGATTGAGTTATGTTTTCTACTTTCCTTAGTTGCTACTAAGATTTATATGCCACTATAATCCACTCTGATGTCCTCCACGTCTGAGTGGTCCTAGGCAACGTCTCAAGATTATGAACCTGCCACCGCTAAGGTCTTAGATACAAGTTGTGCTCGCTCCAAAAACATTATGTGAGGAAATTTGCCAGTTTCTTGCAGAAGGACGGTGGTGCTACTCGAATTCATTTTGCAGTTTTCCTCCACCAATAAAACTGGATATGCTATATATAACCTGAAGTGTTTCAAAATTGCCATTAAACCCTATTCAAAAAAATCTCTAAATTTTTGTGTTCCTATAATTGACTCTTTCGTCCTTGCTTTGAACCTTTCTGTTGTCATTTAGAGGGTTTAATGACAGTTAACTGACTGGGAGTCAAGCAATGTAGATCAGAACAAGACTGCGAGTCATGACTGCAACCTACCTGTTTCTTTGCTGTTTGCAAATAGTAGCAGGGCTGAATAAACCCAATACACTATTTTGAAACTAGTCATTTTATTTTTAGATGGACCTTCTGTATTAAGAATGTTTTGTAGTATAGTAACAGATTTTTATTTTATCATATTACACTACTAGTTTGGAACAATGAAAGCACGAGATCCTTGTGTAAGTCGTGCACTTACTATGTATAAATTGACTAGAACCTACAAACATTCTTCATTTTGTGGGGTTTATCGAAACAAACATGTCAAAACGGAAGAAAATTTCAACAACCATAAATATGATGGTCAGGTCAGGAACATAATATTCCAATGTATACAAATATTTTAAATCCAACATGGGGGGTATGGGGTGGGGAGGGGGGGGGGGGATGATTATCTAGCAATTAATTAAATATGGCCTTAGCATAAGATATATCAAAATAAATAAATTAAAACAGTACACTCTATACTTTTATGGCAAATTAAATTATTTAAAAAAATTCAATGTAGATACGTCTTGAGTTGACAGTCTGTTACTGTTTACGCTATCGAAACGGAGAGTAGCATAACAATCTTATTATTGATAGATCTAGTTTAGTTTATGTTTAGTAAACAGATAAATCGGCTATCAAAGAACAAACACCCCTTATAGAGAAGTTCCCTTCTAAAAATAGAATGACATAGTTTCAAAATAGCGTATTGGTTTATAGTTTAGTGGATAGTGTTGACTGCTCAACCCAGAGGTTTCAGGTTCGATCACCAACTCGACCTGATAACTCTCTAATAACATTCAGTACTGGTCTTACCCAGGAAGCGGAATTGAGAGCCATTCATATAAGCCTTGTGTTAGATTTTTACAATCTAATAATTTGGAATAATCTTAATTAGTAGCTGGAAGTGAATTTAGACCTTATGGAAATTGATTATGAAGCTAGCTGGGTTTATAGTTGTGTTGTAATATATTGTGTAGTTATATCTGAATTAAATGTCATTGAAATAGTAGATAGTTATTGCAGGTACTTTTCTTGATATCTGATATCAACTCTACAACTGGTTTTAGCCATCATGTTTGTTTAGAGAAAAAACAAGATGGCCCTATATCGCTCATCTGACTGTCCTTGAGTCAAACAACTTAAGTAGATTATATTATACACATACTAAAAATTCCAGAAAAACGAGATGGGTGAGTAGTTAGAATTTTGATTTGTTTCGAAGATGTAACAGATGCGAAGAAGAGTTCACCCATGGTAATTGTCAGTGAAACTACATCGAAATCAGGTCAGTAAATTCTTACAAGAAGGCTTTTGAAGTTTTTACTATAGCTGCCTATAAAGTAAATTAGCACCTCACTGTGGCAGTCATGTTTTTTAACAAATCACATTGGCTTGAACAAACTTGGTAAAGGGTCACCCAAGGAACATTTCTGCGAAATTGTTTTAAAATCGATCCAGTGGTTTCTGGCAAGAAGATTTTTTAAGTTTTTACTATAGCTTATTATAGTAAACTAACCCCACCCCCTGGCCACAATGTTTTAAGACGAATCACTACAGTTTGAACAAACTTGGTGAAGGTTCCTCAAGGAACATTTCTATGAAATTATTTTAAAATCGAGCCAGTAGTTTCTGACAAGAAGATATTTTTCAGTTTTTACTAATCAAACTTGCCCTGCCCCCTGGTGGCCATGTTTTTTGACAGATCAAGATTATGGCTTGAACAAACTTGGGGGAGGGTCACCCAAGGAACATTTCTGTGAAATTATTTTAAAATCGAGCCAGTAGTTTCTGACAAGAAGATTTTTTAAGTTTTTACTAATAAAACTTGCCCCGCCCCCTGGCGGCCGTGTTTTTTGACGAATCAAGATGGCTTGAACAAACTTGATAGAGAGTCACCCAAGAAAATTTCTGTGAAGTTATATCAAAATTGGCCCAGTGGTTTCAGAGGAAGTTAGAAGCTAAAAGTTAACGACAGACGACGGATGACGGACGACAGACAACGGAAACCAGGAGATCACAAAAGCTCACCTGTGAGCCTTTGGCTCAGGTGAGCTAAAAACATGTTGATATCCAAACGATAATTTCAGCTTTCAACATTTTGACACTTGTTATGGTGTGTGTGTGTGAATGAAACTTTTCTGTATTAACATCACAAAAATAACAAAGTATTTTCATGGACTAGTTCCAGTTTGATATCAGGTTTCTGTTTCATCAACATTTTACTTAAATACTTAAAACTTAACTAAGTTTTGACCGGTTATTTATGTATTATATAATCAATATCAATGAAACCGCAGTTTTGCTGGAACCAGTCTAAAATCATGATCACCTGGCTGCTCTTCTTAGATTTAAGTTTTTAAGTATTTAAGTATATGTTGGTGAAACAGGAGCCAGATATGTGAGTTTATATCTTACTTCTCACTGCTCAAGTCGTATGTTCAAGCCAAGCTTGGTCCATACACTTTATGTGACAGAGTTTGCCAGTTACTTCCAGAGGGATGGTGATCTTCCACAGTACCAGCTAGGTGCTTAATTATCCAGCCTCCCTACTGGTGTGTTTCTCTACTTGAATATTTGGTTTAAACACTAAACAAATTGGTCAGTAAACTACTTAACCCTTTACTTCATATAGACGCCTTTGGGCACCTCTAATATAGATGCCTTTGGACACCTGATATAGAAGAATTTTGAATTATTGGGTGAATTATGTTTATATTAACTGATAGAGTGGAAAACAGTGCAGGAAGTGTTCAGATTGCTCGTTACGAGCAATCTGAACTCTTTCTGCACTGTTTTCAAAGGCCTTATGTGACTGGTGCGGGAAAACGCGTATCTATGGAGTAAAGGGTTAAGCAGAGTAAATTGTGTGTTTGAAAGCTGTTCGGAGGAGAAATACTTCATTGCGATATTCCTGATAATGTTACGGGAAAAGTTCAATGTAAAATAGTTCCAATGACAACAAATCCCAGAATTCATGGGCTGGGACACAGGTTAGTGTATAATCTTCACCTAGTAGTAACACAGTAAAACCCAATAAAAGGGTATCTTGGCATACCGAGGCACAGTCAATGTATTTGACAACTTGAAGGTGACTATTATTAACAACACGTTAAAAAATAGCATTTAATATTTAATATATATAAAATTTGTGAATAAGATAATTTCAAACATCCATCCATACATAATAATTGGTCCATCAATGAACTGTAATTTTCACAAAATAACATAGTTGATGGTGTATCCATTTAATGCGAAGTCAATCACAGAGTTGTGTGCAATTTTCACAGGGTTTGTATTATTGGCTTTCGTTGCATGAAGTACCACATTCTCCTTCAGCCTCCCCCCCCCCCCCCCCCCCCCACACACACACACACCGACACACACACACAGAGTATCTAACTGACACAAGTCTATCCCTATGCAAAATTAATACAAGTCAACAAGGGCTAATATGTAAAATCATTTGGAAAACACTTATAAATATTTCATAATTACAACATTGAATAATGACAATAACAAAGGCATGAATTGGTTCATGAAAAAATTCTGTCATCACTGATGAAAGCAACGGCCACCACTTATATATGTGAATCATATGCCAAGAGCCTTATATTGAGCATGTTTAAATAACCTTGGGTAAAGACATTATTGGTAAGACAACTTCAATGTATATTTATACTCGAGAGCTGTTCATATAAGCTCTGAGCTTTCATCGCAATCGAGCTAAAATAAATTAATGTATATTTATAAATGAAACTACCTAAATAGGAACAATTGTTTACCAGAATAAAATGAAACTCATCTTCACTATGAAAAAAAATTAAAGGCAAAGATTATATATCATTTTTTTCCCTATTATATAGGATTGCGTTCTTTTTTTTTGGTAATTTACGGTATTGTCATTTTGCCTTCTGAAAACAACCATAATCATATTGTTACTTGTGATTCAATGTTCATTGTAGAAAAAACACAAATATCGTGATAAAAGTATTGGTCTCCGTATCAATATTTGTGTGTTTCACTTGTTTGATTTGATAAAAATGTTTGCAGTTTTGGTGCACGTGCGGCGAGGAATGATTAAAAAAATACACAAACTCTTGCTATATGGTTTATACTAACTAAATTGAATGAACCAAAATTGCACATTAGAAAAAAAATCTGACGATTTGCTATTGTTTTGAAAAATATAAAATGGGGGTTTATGCCAATGTTTGCCTTATTGCAACCCTATATAATATCTATGTCGTTGTCGGCTACAGAGTGGTGCTATTGTAGTTTCAGGAAAGCAAGCACCAGTAAACACATTGATACCGTAGACTGGATGTTGGCTGTTACTGAAATGATATGAAATTAAAAATTATAGATTTAATATAATTAGGTCATAAACTGCCAAATTCATGGTGACTTCATAAAATACTATACAATGCATACCATAATACCAAGGATCTATATGATCTTTAATTCCTTGACTACGCTAAAACAAGAATATCTACATCAGAAATTCCCCTATTTAGGCTATTTTGGTTAAACTGGGAATGAATAAATGAATATCGGTAAATTGATTAAGCTGCATTTTAAATTTACTTAACCAGTGTGCTTGAAATGATTTTCTCACTTTAAAACACAAATTTAAAAATTTAATTACAGTCGACATATATAAACGGTTAAAATGAAAGCAGATTTTGGATAAAAATATATTCAATAATCAAAAACATGTGTTTTTATAAACGTTATGTGTATATATCATATGGCTTAAATATGTTCATAGCTGCACATTGATGCCGAAATATTGGTAAAATTTTATTTTAACATTTCCGCGTGTCATTTTAAAACAGAAAACGGGATCTTCTTTATCTTGACAAAGTCCCTGGAATATAAATTATATAAGTCCTTGATCACTTTAACATCAATTGTGACAGTGCCATGTTTAAAAATCACATATTCAAATATAAAAAATAGCATTTTCGTTTTGTTTGTATTTTTGCATTACCAGTAGGTAAAGTTTATTTAAAATTTAATAAGTATTTCAAATAAAGCAATGTTTTGATGACCTATGCCATCTACAGTAACTGACCATTATCTCCATGTCCAGGTGCGTTCTCGGTGTCTGTCTCATCCTTGTGTAAAATACGATATGTTGTCTTTACCGCGGCTACATGCATCACATGGTTATCGGCAGACCTTCGTTTCCTGCCAACCGCTTCATATGCAGTGAATGTCTAATTATAACAAGAGAAATTCAAACGTAAAATGTAAGTAATATTTAATTATATTAACCATTTTTGCAGCTTTAAAAAAGCAAAAAGTAGAGTTTGGTTGCCAAAAACATGTGGAATTTACGTTAAGGCTCTAACCTTGATATAATTTGTGACGCAACTCATCCATTGAACTATATAGATTGTGTCTTTCATAGTTACTTCGTTTTATTCACTATACATGTCATACAGTATATATACACGTATTTCTTTTTCAAAATTCATGAAAAACAGCTAATTACATTAAAATGAACATTTGTCTAAACTAATTCTTGATCTGTTCTTTGCTATGAACATCACTGAATGTTATTATATTACCCTATCACCGTATTAATCATTACAAAATGAGTACCTTATTTTACTTGAATAATATTATTAATAGATCATGAGTTGAATCAAAGTGAATCTTAAAGTGACATGAAATGCTTTTCACTGGGGTCCATATATTGCATTTATAAAAACCTATCACTAGCAAAACAAATATGTTATTCTTTAAAAATGTGTTAAATAAACAAAAAAAATCAATATAATATATTTCACAAATGTTATCAATTACTTAAGGTTTATTTATACAAAATGTTTCTTAAAACGTTCATATCCCATGCACGCATCCCATGGACGTGTAATAGACGTGGGAACAAAAAATAAGCATAACTGTAACAGTTGCTCCACTCCCTTGGCAAGTTGCAGCTAAAAATAGTTAATTTGCCGAAAATAAGTGAACTTTATTTGTTGAAAGTCCATGAATATCTCACGAAAGTTCGGCAAATAAAAATGCATTCCTTATTCAAAGCATTTGTTGCCAAATCCAAATGGCATAAACATAAACGTCAGAAATGCAAGGAAGCTTTGTTGAACGGTGGTTTTGTGATTCTGATTTCATGTTTTAAATATAAATCATACTTGTGAATGCGTCGGATAAATAGAGAATACCATATTAGTGTCTGATATGATCAACGTTTTTAGGTGAGGCTTAGAAAAAAAAACAAGGACAAGGCTTAGCCAAGTCCTTGTGTGTTTTTTTTGTGCCGAACCTGATGAAATTGATAATATAAGTTTAGTATAATCTTATTTATTTTACTTCGATCATGAAACAAGTTCTTGCAATTTAGGCAAATCACGTTCGAAGGCCAACTGGGTAGAACCAGTACTAGGCATACGCGGAAAAGTGTCATACTCAAGAACACACACATAGTCGTGTCGGAGGATCGAACCCACGACCCTCCGATCATGGGTTTGATGATCTACCACTGGACCACACGCTTCACATTTATAATATAAGACACTAATATGGTATGCTCTTTATCATCTGTCAATATTTCTAATTGTCTTTTTTATGAAATAGACACTATGATACCGGTAAGCATCAAAGTTCTGTTACAGCCTGTAGATATTCCGTTAAGGTTTATACACAATGGCGTCATGTGCCTGACAAACTTGCATTGACGTGGTAAACTATGTTTATCAGGCAGGCAATTTATCAACAGAAATAAATACACTGACATGATAAACTGTATTACAAAGCCAAGAAACGTAACTTACACTGCCGCAGTTCCGATGAGGACACACTCGGACGTTACACTCAAGTGTTACGCTATTGGAGTCGGAAAATTTGATCGCATAAAGTGTCGCATAAGCTTTCCCCATTTCACTGACATTAAAATTTTCCAGTATCTCAGAATCGAGGGTTTTGCTGAAAATTTATTTAATTTGATGTCTGAAAACATTTAAAAATCATAATATGCGCATACAAACAATATCAATCAAAGCACTATAGTGCTGATGGGGGCGGAGCATATAAGAATGGGGGCGGAGCATATAAGATGTAAAATGTCGCTATTGTTTTAGACAAACAGGTCAGTTTGCATACGTTGAAGTAGAATAATCCCGATTACCTTTGATTCTTATACATGGTACAGAATCTACATGTTCTATGCTTAACGTTGACTCTTTTCTCGAATATGTCAGAAACGTAATTGAATTGTTTGCCTTTGAAAGTGTATTTCTGCTATAGTAAGAATATTAACTCTTAAATTTGGCAAATGTCCAACTTCAAGATATTAGTTCAACTCAATGATATGAATTTGTATCTTCAATTCAACTCGTGATATTTTCAGAGATGCCAAGCTTTCTATCATAAACAGTATATATAAAATATCAAAGTACTCTGAATCTAGCACGATGAATTCCACTTTGAGTATATTCATTTACTATTTTCTTTATTGATATTCTAGCGCAACAGTGAAACAATTCGTTTAAAAGACGAAAAGTAGAAATGTGTATGTCTACATTAATAATTGATTCTTACTTTTATATTTTCTAGGGCCCTATATCACCCAGTTAACGGAACCGCACCAACCAAAATGTTATGGCGCCGATTTTTAAACACATCTGGATGTTTGCGTATTTTCGCTACGGAAACACAAATGCTTTAACTTTTATATGTTTTTAAGTAGAAATTATCTACCGTTCCAATTATTGGAAATATGTGAAATATTTACTTAATAATAAAAAAACAGCACTGACATTATTCATAACTCGATCAATCTCGAATTCTTTTTAGGAATACAAGTCTATTTTTAAACATTTGGGAGAAACCGCAAGTCACATGATCGACATTAGCATATCTCTATTTTTAGATCGTTTATTGACATAAGCAAGGAGTATAGTTCCTTGGCACAAGGGACAGATCTAGAAAAGTTTCGTTACCGTACACATTTTTAAAATGATAGAAAAAAAGCGAAATTAAACTCCCGAATCAAGTACTTATCATCTGAAGTCCTTGCCGAAATATACGGCTCTTTCAATGCACATGTTGGCGATATAGTTCATGACCCGGAATTTGATTTACAAGATGGCGTAATATTTTGGTCACGTGATATTTCAGCGCGTCTGTTATCATGCGCTTTAATTCCTAATTGTGCTGACTAATAGCACTGAATATAAACTTGGTATGTATAGGATACGTAATTGTTTATAGGTATAAATCGTTGCTGTATGTTATAATATTAATATTTTCGTTGAAATAGGCGAATCTACTGTTTATAGTGAGTTCGAGCGCTTATTAGGTGGAACTATTTGATAAGTGGTTGTTAGGTTTGCATTAACACGAAACACGGTTGTAAATTTGCGGTATTGAAAATAAAATCATGTTAGCTCTGAGAGCGGCTGCTAAAGCACCGTCCCCAAAACACCCATGGGAGTCCAATCAACGCGTCTAGCACCTGTGGTTAATCCAGGATTATCATTGAATCATCATTTTTATTCCGTCAAATGGGATGCCGTATATGCACAACAAAATGGTACAATTATAAATATGTTTATTTTCTATAATACGCTAATTTCAATAAAAAGACGGTTGAACAATCCCTATGATGTTAATTATTATATAACATAATTATAATTATTATCATTATCATTATCAATATTATTATTATCATTAGTGGTAGTGGTAGTAATGGTAGTAGTGGCAGTAGCAGTAGTGGTAGCAGTGGTAGCCGAGTGGTAGTACCAGTAGTAGTGGAATTAGTGGAAGTAGCGGTGGCAGCAGTAGTGACAATAGTAGCAGCATTAATAGCAGTGGAAGCAGTAGAAGCATTAGTAGCAGTGGTATCAGTAGTAGTAGCAGTAGTATAAGTGGTAACAGTAGTGGTAGCAGTGGTAGCAGTGGAAGTAGCGGTAGTAGCAGTAGTAGCAGTGGTAGCAGTAGAAGCACTAGTAATAGCAGTAGTAGCAGCGGTAGTAGCAGTGGTAGCAGTAGAAGCAGTAGAAGCAGTAGTAGTAGTAGTACCAGTAGTAGCAGTAATAGTACCATTGGTAGCAGTAGAAGCAGCAGTAGTAGCGATGGTAGCAGTAGTACCAGAAGTAGCAGTAGTGGCAGTAGTAGAGGTAGTAGCGGTAGTAGTAGCAGTGGTAGCAGTAGTAGCAGTAGCAGTGGTACCAATGGTAGTTGTAGTAGTAGTAGTAGTAGTAGCAGCAGTAGTAGTAGTGGTAGCAGTAGTAGTAGCACTAGGAGCAGCATTAGTAGCAGTAGTAGTAGTAGTAGTAGTAGTAGTAGAAGCAGTATTAGTAGTAGTAGTAGTAGTAGTAGCAGTAGTAGTAGTAGTAGCACTAGGAGCAGCATTAGTAGTAGTAGTAGTAGTAGTAGTAGTAGTAGTAGTAGTAGTAGTGGTAGTAGTAGTAGTAGCAGTAGTAGTAGTAGTAGTAGTAGTAGTAGTAGAAGTAGCAGTAGTAGCAGTAGTAGTTTTAGCAGTAGTAGTAGCAGCATTAGTAGTAGTAGTAGTAGTAGCAATAGCAGTAGTAGTAGTAGTAGTAGTAGTAGTAATAGTAGTAGCAGTAGCAGTAGTAGTAGTAGTAGTAGAAGCAGCAGCAGCAGCAGCAGTAGTAGTAGTATTAGTATTAATGATAATAATCGAGTACTATTCCGCGCATTTTTTGTCTATTACAGTGCCTACAACATTTTTTCTTCAGAATTAGCCGGATATTATATATTGATTAAACTGTACGATACAAAAGTGAGATGGATCATATTAACACAATAAACAGAGACACGTTAAAGTGAATCTTTTGACTACTGCGTGTATTGTAACTGCATTGTTTTACTCACCCAATTAGCAACAGTTGGTTCTTTGAAGAATTAGTTCCACTAATAGCAGTGCAGTTATCCGGAAGTATGTAATAAGCTGAAAATGATGCTAAAAAGGTGATAAAAGATAAATGTATGTCGCTTTAACGTACATCCAATAGAATAAAATATGAATTATTCAGTAGGTAATATTAGTAAGTGGCTATCTCTGTTTGATCAATCAGTTGTATATGTATATTTGAAATAGAAAATATGTTTTAATAGATGTCAGTCCCAGTAATCACATGAATTGTATTATGTAACTCTGTTCTGGTAAACGTTTATAATTTAAAAAGATACAAGGATGTTGCAATACCTTTCTAAAGGGATAGAGACGTAGTAAATATCGTTAGCGCTGTAAAACATATTTTAAGCTCTCTCTCTCTCTCTCTCTCTCTCTCTCTCTCTCTGATAACGAATATACGAAGTATGATGCCTTTCAACCAGTTGCAAGGGTTATATCCCTTTCCGGAGTAGAAAAAAATTAAGGGTCTGCGCACCTTCTGAGGTACATGACATGCATCATAATTAATGTAACTCTGTGCGTTCCTTTAACGTCAAACTCTTTATTTGTATGGGGGAAAAATACAAAAGTGACAAAGAAACAAGCGGTAGAGAATAAACTCACCTTTTCCATAATCTTGTATTGATAAAGTCATTTTTTCTCCGACATAGGCCTGTGCTGGGTTGATGGTCATGGTAAGACTGAAAGTTGGCTGCTTGGTAAATGGTTGCGGCGAAGGTCTGTAAATATACAAACTGGCTTCTTGAATACGAATCCAAGGAAAGTGGTCAGCAAATAGGGTTGCTTATTGGTAAAGTAGGTAAAGTGTGTTATGGCCAACAAATGTTCGTATTGTTTGTAAAATTTAATTTAGGGGGTCAGTAAATGATTTAATGAAACTACCATGATTATCACACAAAAATAAGAATGAATCCATTTACATCAAACATGTCCAGAATATTACAATGGTAAATAAACAAGCCGCTAGTGTTGGGTGACTGGATTTCTTTACTCGGCACGATCTGGACTGTGTTTCCGTAATTCAACCCACAATGCATGATCGAAAACGGAACGCAGCCCGAGTCTAAATGCACACGCATGCATTTTAGTCAAGCACGTTAAAATAGTGTTCTAAAGACCGATTCAATCAAACTACAAAGCACTTGTGTAGATCAAATCTCTCGCATAAACTACACCACCGTAGACAGTTATCATTTTAATCTAATTATATACTATTATGAAATATAATTATTAAGTACAATGATTAAATATAATCGTTATTTCTGCTCTATTCACCATTTCTCAGCTGAAAGTCTAAAGGCATACTAGTATTGTTTAACTAGTATTGTGGTTTCATTATTGTTACATCGTATAGAATGAATCTTAGACAATGGACTTAGAACAGATGCCCCCTAAAACCTCCCCCGACAACACGCACGCACGCACGCACGCACGCACACCTGTCATTATTACGGAAATTACCATAAATATATCACAGAAAC
The DNA here is from genome assembly GCA_029582155.1 of Panopea generosa. Lineage (NCBI taxonomy): Eukaryota > Metazoa > Mollusca > Bivalvia > Adapedonta > Hiatellidae > Panopea > Panopea generosa. The sequence continues at coordinate 22,466,977 of CM055895.1, forward strand.
ACTTTGTTCCAAGCAAACACGATTGTTTATACTTGCTCAAACGAAAACTCTATAGTCGATTTCTTTCTTTTTAAAGAAAACAACAGTATTGCGTATGTTTCCCATGAAACACGTCGTCTATCCGTATCTGGGCAATGTCTGTCAAGGGCAGTGTCCTGAGGAGTCCCAGGCAGTGTCCTGGGGGAGTGTCTGTCCCGAGCAATGTCCTGGGATGTCCCGGGTAGTGTCCTGCGGAGTGTCTGTCTCGAGCAGTGTCCTGGGGAGTCCTGGGCAGTGTCCTAGGGGAGCGTCTATCCCGAACAGTGTCCTGGGGAATCCCGGGCAGTGTCCTGGGGAGTCCCGGGCAGTGTCCTGGGAGAGTGTCTGTCCCGAGCTTTGTCCTGGGAAGTCCCGGGTAGTGTCCTGAGTGAGTGTCTGTCCATAGCAGTGTCCTGAGGAGTCCCGGGCAGTGTCCTGGGGGAGTGTCTGTCCCGAGCTTTGTCCTGGGAAGTCCTGGGTAGTGTCCTGGGTGAGTGTCTGTCCATAGCAGTGTCCTGGGGAGTCCCGGGTAGTGTCCTGGGGAAGTGTCTGTCCCGAGCAATGTCCTGGGGAGTGTCTGTCTAATCCGTCATATGAACATAATGTATACTTTTTTATGCAATGTGGTTGGATGACATTAGAAAATTATGTTAAACGTGTCAACGGTCATGCTTCATCGGACATAGATTACAATGACCGAAGACAGTGTCAAACTTAAATAATGTAATACTCACGCTTGTGTGCCGTTCGTGTCTGTTGAGTCGATTTTAAATGTTGCAGATGCTTTCTGGGCTGTTCCCTTGTCTGCAAGATGACAACTTATGTTGTACTCATGGAATGATTTCCCTCCTATCACGAGGCTGGATTTGTCTTGCATGAGGTATACATAAACCGGCTGACCCTATATAAACGTTGATATAACGTTACCAACACATCAAAACGAGAGATCAGAAGTTCCGTAATCTTCTAGAAAACATCATACATTTTAAGTACTGGACTTTTAATGAATCCTGATTTTTATCGCGATACCTATACATAATTAATAGTTTATCCTTTCGTTTGATTTCTGAGTTATACACCATATTATAAAATACAAATACTCGTTAGGCAGTTATTAATAACAAAGGCAATAATGAAATATTAAAATACATTAAAGACAGCTGAAAAGTGTACGTGTGTGAGCTAGCATTATTCTTTTAAACTTAATTTTTTTTTTTAAAAAAATACATATATGAATTTCATATTAAAATGTGTTGGTGTAGGAAGACCTCAGATGAATCTCAGTATCAGAATGAATCTGAGTAGAACCAACGTCCCTCCGCAAGTGACTAATAAACTTTCTCATGTAATTTTTTTGGAGCGAGCGGGACTCGAACCTACGACCATAGCGGTGAGAGGTAAGTGATCTTGAGACGGCGTCTTGGGCCACTCGGCCATGGGGTTGCCTATTCATATGATAAATCGTATACATATCAACATAATAAATGACAGCGTTAAAGAAACAATCCTGGGAGAATATGGAAACTGTCCGAAATAATAACATTACTATTTCATGTTGAGTGCAAACTCAAGTGGAGATGTTTGAGAAGACAGGGCCTTAGTATAAATCCATCTCAAAGTTTTGAACCAAAGTCTATATTTGTATATCACTTTAAAATGACTGCAACAAGAATTTATTTACCTGCCAGTTGCAAAACCATTCCAACATTTTTATGGGTAGTTTAACATAAAGTGTTTGAAAATTCAACTTTTTTTTAAAGAAAAATATGTATTGCCTAGTCCTTTAGTCCGAGGCTGAAAGTCTTAAACAATATGAGAGTTGGAGTCCTAGTCTGAAATTGTTTAAGCAAATGTCTCACGACCACCATTGTTAACTCAAACAGGGTCTTTTAGGATTTTATATCTAAATTTAAACTATTTACAAATGTAAGTAGTTTCGAATTCAAATACCTTTACTGCCATACCTTTTTCATCCGGACACATGCCCAACGGCTAAAGTGCTTGAAAAATATTTACTAAAATACCCTACAGGGTAAAACAGAACTTGTATACCGACTCAGTTTTAAGTTTACAATATATATGGTTACAACACATAGCTGTATATGTGTTTTGCGCACAGCACATGCGTACGTACGCGCGTATGCTTGTAGCGTGTAAACTGCCAAGCAGATTCAATATATAGTTTGGGAAGTGATTTGTTTCACGTAGTTGGAGGATACATTACTTTGTTTCTAAAAGGAAGAATAACTTATCTTATATACGTACATATTGACAGTGAGTAAGTTGAATAGGTGTCGCTGTGAGTGGTGCCCTTTTACTATAACAATCGAGAGAACTAGAATTATCAAATCTGAATTGCTTTGCATGAGCTTCTGTACCAATGGCGATTGAATAGTTGCTGACTGTATTCCGCTGAGCATTCACTAGTGCGGTGGTATTGATTGTTATGTTACCATTGGTAAAGCAACCTGAAAATGAACGAGTTTCACAAATAAATATTGTTTTCAAACCAAGTTATGTCAATTGTGTATTATAATACGAAGGCAGTTTGTTAACGTTACGTTGATAAACAACTTATTCCACACCAGATTATGATGTCCAAACGCTTTTATACGCGCTCGGTGGATTGCAATATATATGACTGACCTTTTCAAATAGATAAAATATAGTTTATGAAAAGGTTTCTTGACTTGGACGTTTAAAGCCCAACGAGGTAGAAAAAAATAGCCCAGACAGAACTCGTAAACACCATGTTTTTCTGTTCACATAAAGGTGACTTTGACTGTTAATGCAAGAGATACTTCCCCAAGGAATAAAAGTGTTGACATAAGAAACATCAGGAACAAAGGATTGTTTTATACTATTAGCTTTCGTGTGTTGTCATATATTTTTTTGCTGCAGGCAGTGAGAGCAATTAGATTGGTTCCAGTCATTTTTTTGCTGCAGGCAGTGAAATCACATAGATTGGTTCCAGTCATTTTTTGCTGCAGGCAGTGAGAGCAATGAGATTGGTTCCAGTCATAATTCAGATATACGCAGGAATCATTGCAATGAACACATACGTTTTTTAGAAGTTATGGTTCATTCTCTTCACCGAGTTCATAAAACGTATCGGACTTGTATGGAAAAACCTCATATACTTTGACAATAAACGATTTTTTCAACTTTATCAGTCGTTGGTAAGACCATAATATTGGCTTTGGAAAGGTTCTGTAATACCCGACCAATCGAAAGAAGAAAATAAAATAAAACTGAATATTTGTACAGGCGTGCCACAGAAATTGAATCAGAACTTCAGCTCTCCAATAAGCATAGTGAGCAGAGATAAAACAAGACATTAAACATCCTTATACTGGACTACAGCTAGACGACAACGAGGCAGTCGTATACAGTATATAAAAAAGTGTTCACAAGATTAAATAATGATGTTGACTACACCAGACTGCTACCATTTACATTGTCAACAAAAACTGCAATGAGTGGTCACTCATTTAAATGAGAATCCCTCGGGCAAGCAAAGGTATTAAATCACTCAAGTCATCAGCTCTTGGAATCAGCTTCCCGAATATACCGTTGTACTGATATACGCAGCCATGTAGATAGACTCTGACAGTCAATATGACACAGAATAGCTGATATTTATCACATAATTTAAAGTACTGGAGTTTAATAAACCCATGACATATTTTTGATATTGACCTAAGAATCCTTATTCGGCGTTTTCCGTATAACTCGGCTCTCGTACGTAAAATACCGAAGTACTTTCAATTTGCCCGAATATATTGTACTTTTTCGCGTTTTAAATGCTTTTTGCTTGATTTGCCATTTTTTTGTAATGAAAAAAATAATTCACAATTCATTATACGTAAACATGCATTCCGTGAATTTTAGCACGTTAAATCTGTAGTGATGTTTATCAGGTTAAATATTCCCAATTCATTTATAGGCATAGTTTAACGTTGAAATAGTAATTAATCAGTTAAAAACTAAAGTCTAAAGTTAATGTTTCAAGTTCCAGAAATCATTTTTTAAATCTATAAAAAAGTACGTTTGGGCAATTGAGTTATCGCTTTATACATATGACGCAGCAATGGTACGACAATACAAGACGATGATGACACGATGGTGATGTTCTGCAGCATGATGGTGGCAAAGCGATGAAACGATAACACGATTTCTAAAACGTAAAAGTGATTAGCGTATTGTTGTACTATCGCGCTCGTGGTACCGCTTTTTCCTTACCGTGCAGTCGCACTGTCACCATTCTGATAGTGTGGTATCGCGTTGCCCTGCTGTCGTGCTGTCGTACTATCTTCATTGTGATGTCCTTATGCATGACCGTGCTATCGTTTATTGCCATCGTGACTCTGTCATTATCGTGATGTTGTTTATCGCCATCGTGACTTTGCCATTGTCGTGTTACCGTTTATCGCCATCGGGACTTTGCCATTGTCGTGCTATCGTTTAACGCCATCGTGACTTTGCCATTGTCGTGCTACCGTTTATCGCCATCGGGACTTTGCCATTGTCGTGCTATCGTTTATCGCCATCGTGACTTTGTCATTATCGTGATGTTGTTTATCGCCATCGTGACTTTGCAATTGTCGTGTTACCGTTTATCGCCATCGGGACTTTGCCATTGTCGTGCTATCGTTTAACGCCATCGTGACTTTGCCATTGTCGTGCTACCGTTTATCGCCATCGGGACTTTGCCATTGTCGTGCTATCGTTTATCGCCATCGTGACTTTGTCATTATCGTGATGTTGTTTAACGCCATCGTGACTTTGCCATTGTCGTGCTACCGTTTATCGCCATCGTAACTTTGCCATTGTCGTGTTACCGTTTATCGCCATCGTGACTTTGCCATTGTCGTGCTATTGTTTATCGCCATCGTGACTTTGTCATTATCGTGATGTTGTTTATCGCCATCGTGACTTTGCCATTGTCGTGCTATCGTTTATCGCCATCGTGACCTTGTCATTATCGTGTTGTCGTATCATCTCTGACATGATAGCTTTAAAATATATTTAAAATAATGTAATTTGAATAAAATCATAGTTACTGTAATGAATATCGGGTGCTACAGCGAGTGGCGTAGCAGTAGGAAGCGGAGTCGCAGTAGGCGTAGTTGCGGGTGTACTGGTATTGGTTGCCATTGAAGCCTGAAGCACATAAAACAATATATATGTATATATAGTAATGTTATTCGAATGCTGAAATAGAAATAGGATCTATATATGACATTACACGAGTTATCCTATAAAAAGATTGCTAAAATTAAAGTAATGAGTTGACCAGAATTGAGTAACTGGTAGGTGTTGTATTGTCTTTACAAATTATAATCCAAGTGTCTGGCTTTGTTGATTAAGAGCAGTTTTAGTTTTTTTTTAAATACAATTCAATATTTTCTTTAAATAGCTTAACCCGCAGCGTCGGTCTAGTGGCAGAGCGTCCATCTCGCATGTTGAATATCGTGGGTTCGATCTCCGACTGGGTCATAACAACTGGGTGGGGTGGCATACCATGTGTATTCGGCATGATATTCCAGTATAACAGCGCTTAGTTTACTGCCTTAAGTAGACACTGTCACGATATGACTAAAAAGCGAAGGTAAACATCATAAAGCAACAACAAAAACTTTAAATAGCTTAAAATTATTCAAAATGCCTATTTTGAGTACAGTGCCATGTTAGAGTCCTCGCGAACAGTTGCAGCGATATGGGAAAATGAAGCAATGAAACAACGAACGTGCAATGGTGAACAGTCGAAACAACGAAGATGAAAGTTCGAAACAATGAAACAACGATGTTTCATACTTTCGACTTTTCATCTCAAAGAATGAAATCAATGGAAAATTCATACCATAACACTTTAAAATGAATCAGATGTAAAATCCCAAGTCTTACTGGACCTTACTGAGCAGTTGTTACTCGGAGAGTGTGTGGAGGGTTTGAAGTAAAAAAAACAACATTTGATTGATTCTATACAAAGAGAAACATTGCGGCTTGAGTTAAAGGCTTGTTCCCTGACCTTCTACCGATAAATCGGGGACATCAACTATTCATTGTTAGGACAGGGAACCAGACTATGTGGATTACTGCATCGCATTTTCAATTATTCCAATGTATAGGGAGTAATCGAAATACGTAGAGAGTGGCAACATGTTGTGTAAAGGCTAGCGATACTATCTCAAACTCTTCAGTTACTCTGGTGTAAGACAGGAAGGAGACATGTGTTACCAACATATTTTCAATGTTGTGGTCTCAAATCGGTTCAAAGAAAACTTTATATGAGAAAGATTGTAAGTTATGTGTGTAAGGACGATGACTCTACTCAGATTCTTTCTTCTGGGGTCATCTTCTACCAATTAAACCTTAAGTGTACTGAATTAGGTATACCTTGAACTATGTCTCAACGACAAAGGATTATACCATAACCGTATAACATTACAGTGTTACAATGTATTGAGGGATGATGATACGGAATTGAAGTGTTTCTCTGACTGGGCGTGTTCCTTTATGCTGATGAGATTGTATATTTGGTAGCAAATGAACTTGAAATGAAAGGTGCTTAAACCATTTCTGAATTAAAGAAATTATGAAGACTACGTGTAAAATCACCAAGACTCAATGTAGTTGGGATTTTATTTTCAGAAGCAAGAAAAAAGAGAAGAGATTGACAGACTTTCTCGAATTTAACTTCAATAAAACTCAACTTTATCTTGCTGTGCCTTTCTTGTCTCAGCAGACATTTTCATTATAGTCATATTTTCTAACACCAAAAAATAAACGTGGTGATCAAGATGCTATCAAAGTTTTATTTTCAGTATATTCAAAAGCAAGTAATTGTTACATATGGGTACACTGTTCTATCTGTTTGAGAGAATAAATTTCCCAATTAAAAGGTGAAAAATTAGCAAAACAGATACATGTGTTTTCCTCCAAAAGAAGTAGATACGAACCTTAAACCTAAGTAATGTAGATGCTATAAGAAACGAATTTCATTATATATTTGATTGTGTCTATTTTATTTTAGATAGAAAGAAATACATATCAAAGGAGAATTGAATTTTCAAGATTTTATTTCAAATGGCAAAAAAATACTTTTTTTTTAAATTAGCTACTATTGTATAAAATATTATGTACATTACGAAAAATAACAATTATTGCTAATTGCATGGATGAGGAAATATTTAAACGATTTACAGGGTATGCTGTTAACCTTGGAATTATCGCGAGCGGGTCAAAGCCTATGGTGGCTTACAACAATTTCTGATCCAGATATCTACATATAAATACAGTATATGTCAAAATATCTTATCTATAAATAGAAATGTCAATTTATTTTATGCATGAATAATAACAAATATATTGTAAATTATGTGTAAACCCGTCATGTGAATACACTTACGTATGAATCATTATATTGTATTATGGTGATTAACTGAACAGTTTAAATCGATACAAGTATATATGTCTTTAAATATGCATCAGTTGTTTTAGAAATCGTTCAATAACTGAAAATCATCAATAGTTGTATTTATCAGTTCATTATCTCTGTTCTGTTAAAGATGCAACACCTATAACTTTCTGTTCAGCAAATAATGGAAAGTTTATTGAATCACAAAGAGGAAGGTCCCATTCGAAGATAATGGTTGATTTCGTCCTTGTAGTTTATCTTATTGATGAGACATTTTCCCTTTTATTCGTCAATGTTTTAGCATAACCCGATACTGGCCAATGAGGGTTTTTATCGCGGGTTAACAAAATAAAGAATTTTACACAACAGATAAGGTATTGAACAGAATATCCATGATAAATGATGTTTGATGAAAATGTGCAGTTGTATTGCTAAGATCGAAAAAAATTGGGCGATATAGGTTATGCCTTTTTAACGTCGCGTATTGTTTTGGATCTCAAGGATGGAAGATTAATTTTGTTTATATCTGGTTTTATTATCTCTTTAATTTAACTCAGCCTTTATTATTATCATTATTATTATTATTATTATTATTATTATTATTATTATTATTATTATTATTATTATTATTATTATTATTATATTATCATCATTATCATCACCATCATCATCAGCATCAACAACAACATCATCAATATCATTATCGCTATATTACGAAAGTTTTCATAAAAAACATATTATGTATATAATAATATCCGGCGACTTCATGTTTTGTTCCAAATAAACGGAAACCATATTCTTAAAATGTTTAATGATTTTATGATTGATATTTTATTTCCTCCAATGGTGTGGATGTAACATAATCGCTAAAGTTTTCGGAGTCTTGTTAGAGGTCAGGATACCGATAAAGTGAAAAAGTGACTTTTAATTTAATATAATCAATGTTTATACATTACATACTTGAACTGTAAACAACAATATAAGAAGTATTTGCTTCATTTTAGTGGTTAATCCAAGCAAATGTGTTGACTGAATGATCTCTCCAAAACAGATGTTCCTCAAATAAACCTGTAAAGAAGATGAAGAACGACATTTTATATCAATATTTAGTTAAAAATAATCAAATTTATTTCAGCAAGATTGCGATATAAGCGAGTACTGATTGATGTTTTAGAGGCCTTCTGTGCAAGACTGGGATCGATCCCTCAACCTCTCATGTGCGTGTGCTTAGCACTGGTTCTACACAGGAAGATTTCATGTGTGATTTGTCTTAGTTGTACAAACTTGTTTCATAATCAATATATTCAAAAACAACTTGAATTTGAAGTTAAATTTATTCAAAGCGTATTCATCATTTTAAAATTATTATTCTTTAAAAATGTTTAATTTCAATACCAATATTTTCTTAAAACACAATATTTATTTAATCATTAATTTAATCATCAATTAAACATTTATTAATCTTTTAAAGCTGCATCAAATATTTCCTAAAAATGGGCATTAACTAGTGCTTCTATTAATTGTCAAATTTGTATTATTTGGTTTTAAGTACCTTTTAGACGGAAGTCAAGATAACGATGGGTATTCAACTTTTATATAAACAAAATGTAAGAAAATTGTAACAATTATATGTGATTAGAAGAAACTGATATTTTACGAGTTCTATATTGTCTCTTAGAATTCTTTTTAGAATAGCATATGTTATGTAATGCAAATGTTCTATGTTGTTGTACATTGATGAGACATGAATTAATAAATATATACATTACTAACAATGCATTTTAACAGCCGCGATTAATTAAAATAAACAATTACCTTTGATTTAAACGCCTCCTTGGATGGTTAGAGATTATAAACAGTGAAGCCAGTTACACGTCGGCAGTTGTAATAAGGAGCGCTCTTCTGCACGGTGTGTTATATACGTTAAGCAAGTCAATTTATCATTGCTTCCACGAAAAAGTTAAATATAACATTGATAGGTGATGGAATACCTTGACATTATCGATAGTGTGATGTTTCGGCATTTATCAAATTGTACTTGACATATTTATGGTTTGTAGGATATAAATAACATTCGTGAATGTAAAATAAAATAAAAATTCTACTACTACTACTACTAAGAACCACTTCTACCACTACTACTACTACTACTACTACTACTACTACTACTACTCTTACTCTTAGTAGTAGTAGTAGTAGTAGTAGTAGTAGTAGTAGTAGCAGCAGTAGTAGCAGCAGTAGTAGTACTAATGTTGACCGCCATGAACAAAAATCGAGCAAAATGTTGAATAAGATAAACTTGTTTAGTTTAGTTTGAACTTGTTACATAATGGCCATTAAACTAACAGGTTTGGCAGCTCGAACCGAAATATCTGTCGTGACCAATCCCAGGACAACATTTTAAATTCGACGATCAGAATCAGGGTCAAATGTCATAGTAATTTTGTCGATACTTTAAACTATAGGACATTTCTCACAAATAGTTCTCATGTCAAGGCAATGTAGTGCAACTAAACGCTAGGTTCGTATCTTCAAAATTGTGATAAAAAGTTTCGGTCAAAGGTACCCTTATACGTCCTGGTATTTTGTAATACTTTATATCATGATTGTAATTTAGCAAATACCAAACGGATTTCAATACAAACTTTCCTGACCAGGCAATCCTGGTCATGCTTTTGGGTCAAGGTCACAATGTTGTAGGCTTAGAATTTAACCACAACGGCAGAAAGTTTGAAACTTCACACAAAGGGTCTCCACTAATTGGCAATGGGTCACACCTAACTATTCGTGTTTACCAATTTGATTTCCAACATATCATCACTCTTCAAGCGGCTGTCGAGCAGGACGGACGTCTCCTGGGCAAGCTCCAGCCTTCTAAGTGGGTCACGGTCCCTCCACGTTTACATGGAGGGATTTTTAACCTATCATCGTTTTTATGTTTTTAACGTGGTGTTAAAAAGGGTCGTTTTGAAAAATCTACAAGAATCAACATGCTACAGCTACTCCAAGAAACATCTTTTGACGGGAACCTCCATATCCACAGAATCAACTTAGTCTTCAAGAATCATCTTTTAAACAGCTTATCTACTAGAATCTTCTAGAATCTTCATCGTCGGGCTACTCGTCTGTTTGACAGCTTCGGTCTCAAATCGCTTTAACGCAATGCTTCAAGCTCAGCGGGTTGAGATTGACCCAGTCAACAGCAACTTTAAACTCGACAACAGCATGGAAGATGAAACATCATATCGCCAAGAACCAGCCTAGAGAATAATCATCTTATCCAGCCAGTGGTGCAACACCGGGAGGAGTAGCGAACCTGCCGATGCTGTCCACTGGCATCGTAATCTTCTTATCCTGCTCGCCAAAAAGCCTAGAGCTAAGTGCGAGGGTAAATAAACACTTAACAGTCAGTCAGATTTCCAACACAAAGTTTATACTAATATATTTAACTTTGGTGTGTGCATGACTTCAAAATGGCACACGACAATGTTGAAATCGTCTTTTTACACAGGTTCACGTAGTAAAGAATAAAGTTCCTTTTCAAAGGAACGGCTTGCCTTGTTTGGTAACGTGTAACTATAAGTATTTTGTAGGTAAACAGTACTTCAATAGGCGTAGGAACGTTTCAATTATTTGGGAGAGACAACCTGGGGAAAGGGCGTCTCTCTCCCGCTGGTTTAGATACGGAGGACCACCCTGTAAAGTTTGCTATCTTAAACACCAACTGCTGCATTCTGCTCAATTTATAGGATAACACTATGATTGTGATTTACGCCAATATTGTGTGACTTTTAGGCATTATTGTAAAAAACACACCTACAAATGAAAAAACAACACGTTGATGTATTTAAAAGCGATCTCCAAACAAAGTACACAATGCATTGTGAGTCAAGACGTTAGGCGAGCGTGTCTTGGTGGGGGTACGAAGGGCGAACTGTAAGTTGAACTGACCAAATCAAAATGTCTGATGCAGGGGCCCATTATAAATAATGCCTTCATTGGCATGGTCTCCTAGGCCAGACGTAAGCATTTCAGTACCCTTGTGACCTTCTTGTTTTTATGATTCTTTTCGTGATAATAACTTTAGAATCGACACAGGCAGAGCAAAGTTACAGAGCAAAAATACAGATCAAAATTTAAATCCTTTGGCATCAAGAATTCAGGAAAGATTTTCTGTTGTGTTTGGATTGGTGTAAACTTATTTATTTCACTTCGATTGCGAAACAAGTTCTTACAACTTAGGCAAACCACGCTCGAAGTCTTCCTGGTTAGAACCAGTACTCAGCATATGTGGAAAAGTGTCATGCTCAAGGACAACACACATAGCCGTGGCGGAGGACCGAATCCACGACTCTCCGATCATGGGTTCGGTGCTCTACCACTGGACCACGCGCTCCACTATGTGTTTTGATTAACATGAGTTGGGGGTGAATTGAATTTTTTTTACATTGGTATCGAATCATGTAAGAAACAGATGAAATCGGTTTGTGAAGTTTGTGTTTAGGTTTCACGCCGCACAACGGTCTGTACTGCCACTAACTCGCACATGCACGACCACCACCGTCATCGTTCGATAACCCATGTACTTCGCCCGTCACTGTCATGTGTTGTTCTTGACCAAGATACTATAACCACATTGATATATTTAGTATTGCTTCTACCCAGAAAGACTTCGAGAGTCGTTTATCAACATTTTAAAAACCTGTTTCACATTCGATGTATAATATGTAAGTTTAAACTATGGACTCCCACAAACACCACAACTGACGCAATTATAACACTCCGGCGCTATATTTGAACTTTCGACAACCTGGGCCGGGTAGGCATGTGATGTAAAGATGCGGTGATATACAGTATATATTGCATGTAAATTTTAATCTTTCGTAGGTCAGTTTAAAAGGTCGTAACAATTTCCTGGTATTACGATAGTATTTGGTAATCTTACCTGTCCTCGTCATATACATCCAATCAATAGTGTGTATTTAGGATGCCCTGTTGCTGATAGCTTAAAAACTGCATTATCTGTAAAGTGCTTCCCAAAATTCTTACTTTATCCGTAAACATGGGGTTGAAATCTAGATACTAACTAACAACTCGACCTTCAGTGTACCATACTGGGAAATCACGCTTATTAATATGGACGTTTAAACTGACAAACTGATTGTCAGATTTAGATTTAACATTATTATTTACGAACTATATCATGTAAATCGATCATAAGTTAATTGCCATTGACCAATTTAATATATGTTTAAACATAGTCATTTAATTTAAAAGCAACAACCTTTTATGGATGGAAGCCGAAAATTACAAATAATTTACAAACATGCATGAAGCTTACACGTGTATCTACAAAGCATTTTAATTAGCCGGTTTTCATCATACTGGTGTGAGTAATATTATATCAGTTGCACAACCCCATTTCAAAATATTTGAAATAAAATATGTTTAAACTAAACAATCAATGGCTGTTTTAATGATAAATGATTTGTTTGAAATAATCATCAGTATTTAGCGTCATTTTGTGCCAAGGAGAGCTAACATGCGATCAATTAACCTAATCATTCACCGGGCGGACCAGACCTAGAATTATCCCCTAAATGCTGATGGTCAAACTAGGAAGTTTCTAATTATAATAATTTACTAATAAGTCTTTTTTCAACGAAAGAAATCATTGGAACCAATCAATCCTACATGAGGCCCTTCAAACATGTATAACTATATGTATTTTTTTTTAAAAAATAGTCAAAACAGTTGTACAGTGTAGAATATACATATATATCAAAATGTGTTACAAATGAATTGTTGTGGATTTCATTCAACGATGATAATAGCTTTTTAAATTGTTTACTGAATCGGCATTTTTATGTATTGACCGACGAGCATACCAAATATGAAGGATGCGAGAAACAATACCTGACCAGCCAGGCATCGGACAGGACAATTGTATGCTAGTAAATAGTCACGCGTGGTTTCAATCGTAACAACTCTGTAAATTCCGTTATTCTTTGGCATTGGTGAGGTGTTCCGAATGACGTGTTTTTTTTAAATTAACATTGGCTCTCTTGTTGAAAAATCATAAATATACTTTATCAGTCTTCCAGTCTTACACTTATTATTGGCCTCTCTCATGGTCCATCATTGTTCCAGCTTTACGGTCATCCGTCATTCAATCCGTCCGCCGTCTGTGTCCTCCGTTCTTGTAAGTAATGTTCTTATACATTAAAGCTCGAACAAGTTTTTGGAACACAATGGCATTTGATTGATTGCAAATTGCTGATTTCCGCCTTAACAACGTTGCATCACCTTTAATTTTCATAGACTTACGAAATGAGTCAATTTGTAGGCATACAACATCACATGAGTTGTTTATACGGCTTGACCAATTCTGAAACAACACGGTTATTTCCCTGGACACTAAAAAAGAAGGTAGTAAAAGGATCATTCAATAACTTCAGTTTACTTTTAGACATTTTAATGAAATTTGCTATAAGTTACTATGCAAATGAGAAAAAAGTCATCGAGGGTTAATAAACGATCAGTCAACATAACCACTGTTAACCATTACTCAAGCACACCCATTTCAACAAGTAACGTGTTCATCACATGTTTTTGTAGTTTGTGATTGAGTGTCTCGGGTAAAATATTCTAAAGTTCATCTGATTTTTGTTTTGGATTACGTAACACTTGTTATTGGCAGTGACATTAGTAGTGGTAACAGTAATAGTGATGATGGTGATGGTGGTGGTCGTGCTGATGGTGGATTATGTTGTCAATTAAAACATGTTTCATTAAATGACACACACGCACGCGCACACACACACACACACAATCTGATGGGCTATCTACATCTCCAAGAAAAGTCGGTCCATACCATTATATGGTGGATATCGTGTTATCTTTACAGGGTATGTTAACAACATAGTTTAGTCGCGGCGCAACTTTTATCTTGATGGTCGATATACATTCTAACATTAATTAACGTAACAAGGTATTGAACTATTTGCTCTTCTTAATATTTACATGGAGTCAATACTTACAAATCTATATTTACAATGTTTACAGTTTATATTTACTTTATGGAAAGCTACCGGATCACCCTATTCTATTATTTTAACAATCCCATATACTGTGGATCTAGCACACAGGTCCAATACAGTGTTTATCCCATAGCTGCCAGTCTAGCAACCGGTTCAATACAATGTTTCTCCCATATACTGTGGATCTAGTACACAGGTTCAATACAGTGTTATCCCATATAGCTGTCAGTCTAGTACACAGGTTCAATACATTGTTTACCCCATACCTGCCAGTCTCATGTATTGGTTCATTACAGTGTTTATCCCACAGCTGTTAGTCTAGTACATAGGTTCAATTCATTGTTTATCCCATAGCTGTCTGTTTAATGTATTGGTTCAAATTTGTGTTTATCCCATATAGCTGTCAGTCTAATGTATTGGTTCATTACAGTGTTTATCCCATAGCAGTCAGTCAAGTACAAGGGTTCACTACATTGTTTATCCCATAGCTGCCAGTCTAATTATTGGTTCATTGCAGTGTTTATCCTATAGCTGTTAGTCTAGTACACAGGTTCAATACATTGTTTATCCTATAGCTGCCAGTCTAGTACACAGGTTCAATTGATTGTTTATCCCATAGCTTTGAGTCGAATATACAGGTTCAATACAGCGTTTATCCAGTATACTGCGAGTCTAGTGTAAAGGTTTAACACAGGGTTTATCCAATATACTGCAAGTCTAGTGTACAGATTCACTACAGTGTTTATCCAATGTACTGCGAGTCTAATGTTCAGGTTCAATACAGTGTTTATCAAATATACTGCGAGTCTAATGTTCAGGTTCAATACAGTGTTTATCCAATATACTGCGAGTCTAATGTTCAGGTTCAATCCAGTGTTTATCCAATATACTGCGAATCTAATGTTCAGGTTCAATATAATGTTTATCCAATAAACTGCAAGTCTGGTGTTCAGGTTCAATACAGTGTTTATCCAGTTTACTGTCAGTCTACTGTACAGGTTCAAATCAGTGTTTATCCAATATACTGCGAGTCTAGTGTACAGGTTCAATACAGAGTTTATCCAATATACTGCAAGTCTAATGTTCAGGTTCAATATAGTGTTTATCTTATAAACTGCAAGTCTGGTGTTCAGGTTCAATACAGTGTTTATCCAATATACTGCGAGTCTAGTGTATAGGTTCAATACAGTGTTTATCCAATATACTGCGAGTCTGGTGTTCAGGTTCAATACAGTGTTTATCCAATATACTGCGAGTCTAGTGTACAGGTTATCCAATATACTGCGAGTCTAGTGAACAGGTTTAATACAGTGTTTATCCAATATACAGCTAGTCTAGTGTACAGGTTTAATACAGTGTTTATCCATATACAGCTAGTCTAGTGTACAGGTTCAATACAGTGTTAATCCGATATACTGCGAGTCTAGTGTACAGGTTCAATACAGTGTTTATCCAATATACTGCGAGTCTAGTGTACAGGTTCAATACAGTGTTTATCCATATACAGCGAATCTAGTGTACAGGTTCAATACAGTGTTTATCCGATATACTGCGAGTCTAGTGTACAGGTTCAATACAGTGTTTATCCGATATACTACGAGTCTACTGTTCAGGTTCAATACAGTGTTTATCAAATATACTGTCAATCTAGTGTACAGGTTCAATACAGTGTTTATCCAGTATACTACGAGTCTAGTGTTCAGGTTCAATACAGTGTTTATCCCATAGCTGTCAGTCTAATGAATCAAAAATAAAAAATGAAATAATTTTTTACAGTAAACAAAGGCCACCGGATCATAATACATAACACTACATATGAACAGACAATGTCATTTGAAAAACAGTAGTGTCAGACATATTATAATTGTAAAAGTACTACATCAATATTGGTTTCTGAATTGTACATTATGCGTCATATGTATACAAATATTGCAATATTTATAAATTCGTAATCATCATTAGTGTTCATTAATCAGTGGAAGTGATATAAGGTTTTCCCAGATGAGTACCACTTATATAGAATATGTTCGCAAATAGTGTTATATTTAGGACACTCAAAGAAAACACGATATTCACATTCTACAATATATATATTTAGAGTAGTAAAACAAAAGAGACATCTATGTTCAATTGGAATATTAGCTTGTCGTCCAGTTTTGACATGAAGTCTATGGCTTGAACAGCGGAAACGAGCAATAGCAAGTTTATGCATGTGTGGCATTTCTATATTTTAATATCTCTCTGGATCAAGTAATGTCTTGACATTTTTATAATGGTAACATCTACCAGAATTATTTATATTTTCATGCCAGTTTAGAGATTGATATACATCAACCTTTGCTTGAAAACAGAAATAAAACAATGCATGCCTCCAACATCTTGGTCAATCCAGACATATCCAAAACCATACATAAATAATAAGTTTTTAACATGGGGACCCATGATTTTCGACCAACTAATTCAAAGATTTTAACATTTTATAACATTTCTTTGGATATCTAAAGTTAGGCATTTGTAATAGCTTACACCAATCTTTTATGCAGTTTGTTAAATATGTTGTACGTAGTGGCTGGCGTCCGCACTCACTCAGCACAATTGATTTATTTATGAGATTATCAACACCGTTATGTTTCGTACGTAAAATAGTTTGTACACTCTCAATAGTATCTACATAGCTGTGATCCCATATTTCCGACTCATAATAGAGAATAGACTTGACCATAGAATCAAATAAAACGAATAATTCATTTGTGAGGAAGTGACCACACGGTCGTTGGCACTGAAGTATTAATCCCATATACTATGAGTCTAGTGGACAATTCATTGTTTATCCTAAGCTGTCTGCCTAGTACACAGGCTCAATACAGTGTTTATCCCATAGCTGTGAGTCTAATGTAATGACCCAATACAGTGTTTATCCCATAGCTGCGAGTCTAATGTAATGACCCAATACAGTGTTTATCCCATAACTGCGAGTCTAATGTAATGACCCAATACAGTGTTTATCCCATAGCTGTGAGTCTAATGTAACGGCTCAATACAGTGTTTATCCCATAGCTGTGAGTCTAATGTATTGGCTCAATACATTGTTTATCCCGTAGCTGTGTGTCTATTGAATTGGCTCAATACAGTGTTTATCCCATAGCTGTGAGTCTAATGTAACGGCTCAATACAGTGTTTATCCCATAGCTGTGAATCTAATGTATTGGCTCAATACATTGTTTATCCCGTAGCTGTGTGTCTATTGAATTAGCTCAATACAGTGTTTATCCCATAGCTGTGAGTCTAATGTAATGACTCAATAAAGTGTTTATCCTATTGCTGTGTGTCTATTGTGTTGGTTCAATACAGTGTTTATCACATAACTGTGTGTCTATTGCTGTGTGTCTGTTGTATTGGTTCAATACAGTGTTTATCACATAACTGTGTGTCTATTGTATTGGTTCAATAAGTGTTTATCACATAGCTGTGTGTCTATTGTATTGGTTCAATACAGTGTTTATCACATAGCTGTGTATCTATTGTGTTGGTTCAATACAGTGTTTATCCCATAGCTCTGTGTCTATTGTATTGACTCACTACAGTGTTTATCCCATAGTTGTGAGTCTAATGTACTGGCTCAATACATTGTTTATCCCATTGCTGTCTGTCTATTGTATTGGTTCAATACATTATTTATTCTATAGCCGTGAGTCTAGTGTACAGCTTTAATATATAGTTTATCCACTCATTACAAGTCTAATACAGTGTTTATCCAAAATAGCTGTGAGTCTAGTGTACATGTTGATACAGTGTTTATCCCATAGCTTTTCAGTCTAGTATACATGTTCAATACAGCGTTCCTCTCATAGCTGTGGGTCTTGTTTACAGATTCAATACAGCGTGGGTCTAGTAAACAGGTTTAATATAGCCTTCCTCTCATAGCAGTGGGTCTATTGTACAGGTTCAATACAGCGTTCCTCTCATAGCAGCTGTGGGTCTAGTGTACATGTTCAATACAGTGTTCATCTCATAGCTGTGTGTCTATTGTACACGTTCAATACAGTGTTCATCTCATAACTGTGGTGTGGGTCTAGTATACAGGTTCAATACAGCCTTCTTCTCATAGCTGTGGGTCTAGTGTACAGGTTCAATACAGCGTTCCTCTCATAGCTGTGGGTCTAGTATACAGGTTCAATACAGCGTTCCTCTCATAACTTTGTGTCTAGTGTACAGGTTCAATACAGAGTTCCCCTCATAGCTCTCGGTCTAGTGTACAGGTTCAAAACAGCGTTCCCCTCATAGCTGTTTGTATATTGTAAATTTTCAATACAGCGTTCTTCTCATAGCTGTTGGTCTAGTATACAGGTTCAATACAGCGTTCCTCTCATAGCTGTGTGTTTATTGTATATTTCAATACAGCGTTCCTTTCATAGCTGTTGGTCTAGTGTACAGGTTCAATACAGCGTTCCTCTCATAGCTGTGTGTTTATTGTATATTTCAATACAGCGTCCCTTTCATAGCTGTTGGTCTAGTGTACAGGTTCAATACAGCGTTCCTCTCATAGCTGTGTGTTTATTGTATATTTCAATACAGCGTCCCTTTCATATCTGTTGGACTAGTGTACAAGTTCATACAGCGTACCTCTCATAGCTGTGTGTTTATTGTATATTTTCAATACCGCGTTCCTCTCATATCTGTGTGTCTATTGTACAGGTTCAATACAGCGTTCCTCTCATAGCTGTTGGTCTAGTGTACAGTTTCAATACAACATTCTTCTCATATCTGTTGGACTAGTGTACAGGTTCATACAGCGTACCTCTCATAGCTGTGGGTCTAGTGTACAGGTTCAATAAAGTGTTCCTCTAATAGCTGTTGGTCTAGTGTACATGGTCAGTACATATTTCCTCTCATAGCTGTGGGTCTAGTGCACAGGCTCAGTAAAGTTTTCCTCTCATAGCTGTGGGTCTAGTGTACAGGTTAAATACATCGTTCCTCTCATAGCTGTGTGCCTATTGTACACGTTCAATACAACGTTCCTCTTATAGCTGTTGGTCTAGTGTACATGTTCAGTACAGCTTTCCTCTCATAGCTGTGGGTCTAGTGTACAGGCTCAATACAGTTTTCCTCTCATAGCTGTGGGTCTAGTGTACAGCTTTAATACAGCGTTCCTATCATAGCTGTGTGTCTTTTGTACAGATTCAATACAACGTTCCTTTTATAGCTGTAGGTTTAGTGTACAGGCTCAGTACAGTTTTCCTCTCATAGCTGTGGGTCTAGTGTACAGGTTCAGTACAGCTTCTTCTCATAGCTGTTGGTCTAGTGTACATGTTTAATACAGTGTTCCTCTCATAGCTGTGTGTCTATTGTACATGGTCAGTACAGCGTTTCTCTTTTAGCTTTGGGTCTAGTGTACAGGCCCAGTACAGTTTTTCTTTCATAGCTGTGGGTCTAGTGTACAGGCTCAGTACAGTTTTCCTCTCATAGCTGTGAGTTCAGTGTACAGGTTAAGTACAGCCTTCCTCTCATAGCTATTGGTCTAGTGTACAGGTTTAATACAGCATTCCTCTCATAGCTGTAAGTCTATTGTATAGGCTCAGATCAGTTTTCCTCTCATAACTGTGGGTCTAGTGTACAGGTTCAATACGGCGTTCCTCTCATAGCTGTGTGTCTATTGTACGGTTTCAGTTCAACGTTCCTCTTATAGCTGTGGGTCTATTGTACAGGTTCAATACGGCGTTCCTCTTATAGCTGTGTGTCGTTTGTTAAGGTTCAATACAGCGTTCCTCTTATAGCTGTGGGTCAAGTGTACAGGCTCAGTACAGTTTTCCTTTCATAGCTGTGGGTCTAGTGTACAGGTTCAGTACAGCGAACCTCTCATAGATGTTGGACTAGTGTACAGGTTCAATACAGCGTTCCTCTCATAGCTGTTGGTCTAGTGTACAGGTTCAATACGGCGTTCCTTTCATAGCTGTCGGTCTAGTGTACAGGTTCAATACAACGTTCCTCTTATAGCTGTGAGTTAAGTGTACAGACTAAGTACAGTTTTCCTCTGATAGCTGTGGTTCTAGTGTACAGGTTCAATACATCGTTCCTCTCATAGCGGTTGGTCTATTGTACAGGTTCAATACAGCGTTCCTCTCATAGACGTGGGTCTAGTACAGCGTTCTTTTCATATTCAATTCAATTCAAATTTAATTCAAATTTATTCAGGTATATAAGATCATTATACAGCTTTTGTTCTTGTGTACAAGTTTAATGCAGCGTTCCTCTCATAGCTGTATGTCTATTGTACAGGTTCAATGAGGCCCTCCCTGAGGTTTTGGAGATAAAAACAAAATGGCCATTTATTTTCAGAGATCTGGGGAACATTGGCCATTACTTCCAGAGATCCAGGGATCAAAGGCCTAATTTTAGAGATATTAGGGATATTGTCCTTAATGAAAAAAAAAATACCTTATTTGATCAATTTTATCAGACACATATAAACAGAGATAGGCAACTGGAGGCACTTAAGTTCTTACGACTTAGACAAATCACGCTCGAAGTCTCCCTTGGTATAACCAGTACTAAGCATAAAATTATGTGGAAAAAGTGTCTTGCTCAAGGACACCACACATAGTCGTGGCGAAGGATTGAAATACCCACGACCCTCCTATCACGGGTTCGGTGCTTTACCACTAGATCACGTGGCGTTTTCTAAATCATGGAAACACACATCCTCCAGAATCAAACAACATAATTTTGTAACTATGGTATCAAAAGAAAGGGCTTGATTTGGGAGATTATTTTTTTTTAAATTCAAAGAAATGAAGAAATTTACGCTTAAAGTTTGTTTGTGTGATCGTTTTCTCTTTTTTAGCCCATTTTTGAAATAAGAAATAAGAAAAACGACTTCAATAAATATCAATATGAAACTTTCGCCACCGATGGAAAACTTACTGCTTCATTTTTTCCCTAATATTTTTATTGTGTTTTGTTTAAACGTGCATGGTATTTGTTAAATCAATATTACCGTTTTTTCGTGAAATTTCAACATATTTCGATTTCAATCCGTAATGATTTAAATTCAAAAGAAAAATATTAAATAATTGATAATTGGAATTGGTCATCATTTTTATCAGCTTTACTTTGGCACCAAAATGGTTAAATTCAGACCAAGATTCGAAAAGTTATTATAGAAATACTAAAAGTGCCGTGGGCATTATATTGCTATTAGCTTGCCAGTGTCTGTAATTAAGTCGCTGATTTTATATATAATTTTTATACTTGATCATAATTTACTTTTAAAATGAGATGTCGACTGCTTGAAACAGCTTTTGACAGCTTTGGACGTTTCTTACGTGTTAGTCTGGGACCCTGCACAACTTCATCCCATAATCGTATGTACCCGAAATAAATTTTGGATGGTAATTCCGACCAAAGATATATTTACAGTAATGATGAGTAAAGGCAGAATAGTGCACTGGTTAATATCGTCAATTTCGGCTCGTAAGACTGGTGTTCAATTCCACCCGGCATCTACTGTTTTATATTAGATCGTGTTTACACATTAAAGTCAATTATTTATGTGTATTTATAATTATTTATGTGTATTTATTACCTTTTTGTAAATAAAACGTTCAGCTGTTCAATTTGTTTGTCTCTTCTGTCCTACCATCGATATCTTGCCAAAGGCCTGCAGGGCTTATGTCGTGGTAAATTGTCCGTCGTCCATCCGTTAACCTTTTTCTTGTAGAAGCTATTCCCCCCCCCCCCCCCCCCCCCCCCCCGCCCCCTCCCCCATATGGGGCTTACAAGCACATTTTTAAGGAAACTTAAAAAACACCTTTTCTCTGAAAGTTCAAGCCATAGACCATAGATATTTTAAACAAGGAAAAGAAGACAGTACATGGATTTTGCTTATTATGATGATGTTTAAATAATAAAAGAGAAGATTATAGTAGACGTGTAACTTAAGGAAACACTATCTGATACTTTCAGGGAACTATGTTTTATAACTATTGGAGATCTAGAGAACAGTGGAAATACTATTAGAGATCTGGGGAACATGGACAAAATAATTTTGGGGAACTTTGGCAAATAATTTTGGAGATCTGAGGAACAATAGGCATTACTTTAAGAGATCCAGAGAACCAGGGACCCCCCCCCCCAACACACACACCTCCCTCCCCCCAGGGAGGGCTCTTCAATACAGTGTTCCTCTTATAGCTGTTGGGCTAGTGTACAGTTTTCTTCTGGTATACGGGTTCAGTACACTGTTCCTGTCAACTGTGTCTAATTATAATGCACATGTTCAGTATATACAGGGTTCCTCTAATAGCTATGATTCTAGTGTACATGTTCCAAATTATTGAGATGTTAAAGCGTATCTATAAGCCGAATGCTAGATGTTTATGTGTGCCTTGTCAGAACTACGAACCCAGATTCCGAGTTCAACATGTATCGGTTTCAAACTGGGAATATGTCAAATGTTTAAGATATGATCAGATATAACATGTATGTATATAATTATATTCACTGATCCCGTTCTGCCAAAATGATATAGATTTATTGGCATGCAAAGATAATATATTGAAAAGGGATATCCTAACTTGGGCCAGAGACATAGACACATGTGTCTATATCTGCTTGGTCTACACACCTATGTTACACTAAAATGAATTTCCCGCTTAAAATTGCAACATATTTTGTGACGTATTAAATGACCGTGCGTTATGGTTGGGGTAGGTGGTGTGGTTGGGGATTTCCAGAATATGTTTATGATGTGTTCACAAGAACATGTTCAAGCCCGTGCATTGTGGCGTAAAGGCAGCTACACCACTGACCTCTTCACTTTTTCCTGGGATCCTGGGTCATGTAATTTAGCTAGTTATATATACGGTATAGGCTGTATAAAGTCCTTGGCCGTATGTATGTTACAAACTAAGTTCATGTCATGAGTCAGACAGACAGACAGACAGACAGACAGACAGACAGACAGACAGACAGACAGACAGACAGACAGACAGACAGACAGACAGACAGACAGACAGACAGACAGACAGACAGACAGACAGACAGACAGACAGACAGACAGACAGACAGACAGACAGACAGACAGACAGACAGACAGACAGACAGACAGACAGACACACACACACACAGACAGACAGACACACAGACAGACACACAGACAGACACACAGTTGATGGTAGTATCGCGATATTTTGCAACATCTGATTGGCATAAACTATTGTGATAAAACTTTAATCAGACGCAGGCAGACAGACAGACAGACAGACAGACAGACAGACAGACAGACAGACAGACAGACAGACAGACAGACAGTTGATGGTAGTATCGTGATATTCACGTCATATTCACCAACATCATAAGATTGGGATGAGAAACATTGACTATGTTTGGAATCCGACTCTTGATTGTCGAACTGCCGGGGACCGAAGAATAGTGGGCGAAACGGGTAGTGACGATTTGAGTGGTAGGTAACTTTAGCGATTCTGATATTAGCATTTTTATAACGTTATTTATTTCGTGATGGCTTGTAGTGTATGATTACGAGGCATAAAGTCTACAGTAATCATCATATTTAATGTAGCATTTTCGGAAGATGAAATGTCTTTGTTTTCAAATTGGAAGCAATACTATTGGGTTTTCGTATAAAATTAGTAGATATAAATTCGGATGGGCCGTATATAATATTTTCTAGATATCTGCTACACAATCTCTTCAGAAGCTTAGTTTTCAATGATTTAAGGTGTTTTGACTGATTTATCAGCTGATTAACATTAGAAGATCATTAGGAGACCCAGTCTCGTTGAGCTATCGACGTTCTTTGAGAGCCCAGCTCAGTATAGGGAGAAGAAGATGAGTGAAATTACGGTGGCACGATTTACCCAATACTACCCAATACTACCACATACTACCCAATACTACCACATACTATTGCAAACTAGCTACAAATACACTTAATTTAAGTGTGTTTGAGTTTATTCTTGCTTTATCTTTAAAAATTGTGTTTGATAAAAGATTTACCATACATTATTATTGACTTTTTTTTTATTTTATTCGGCAGATAAACGGTTATTCATACGAAATACTTATCAGTGATAATCACTCAATGTGCGTTGATTCATATCGCATTACATTTGTGTTCCAAAGTAACATATTAAGCTTTAAAAAATAATTTTCGCATGAATAGTATAAATAAGAATTGGATTAAGAAGGCTATAAATATATAGATGTATCTCCTGTATTTTTTTATTAAAAGCGATATATACCCGGGGAATTTTTCCAAAAAAACACCTTTTTGTTTGCAATGAAATCATATTCTTTTATATTGGCAAAATTTTATATATTTTTTAAATTTTTTTAAAATGTTTTTTTTTATGAAAATAAAATAGGTCGGGGCGGCATAAAAATTAGGGTGCAGGATGATAAACTAGCAATTGATTTATTATGGCCTTAACGAAAATTCTTATTGATAACCGATGGGTGCGTGCGTTCTTATAATTTCATATTTGATTTCATTAATTATTATGATTCCCGCTCTTCAAATTCAATTTACATGAATATGTGCGTGCGTGCGTGCGCGAACGTGTGTGCGAGCGTTCATGCGGATGTGTGCGTGCGCGTGTCTATTTATTTTTTCTTTAATAACACTTCGTCATTCATATTGCGTTTATGCAAAGTAAGAAGTATTCAACCATGTTAAATTGATCAAGCTTTTAGGGCTCGCAATTCCTTGTATAATCATAATACATTATATATGCATTTATGTTTATTTGTTGATATACTCAAGTATATATTTGACAAAGTGTTTTATTTATATTTGTCCAACCTCAGAAACTAGTAACAAATGCATGTATTTAAATAACGTAATATTTCTAATTTGATAGAATCTAACAAAATATTGATTTATTATCTGAGTGTCATGTGTTACATTTATTATTTGAATTTGTATGTAATTAGAAACATTAAATGAATTACTGAATTAAGAATTTTGAATCTTTGTTTTGTGAGCAGAAAAGATACAAAATGGCAAATCACGGATTGTGATATATGATAAAAAAAAAATTAAGGAATATTCCGTCCGAGTATTAATTGTTAAAGATTTTTAGGCGGAGAATCGTCAGCATTATACTAAATTCAAAAAGATTGACTTCCATGATTTTTATGACGTTTGAAAAATATTTTGTATAAAAATGTTACCAACCAAAACAAAATAGTAACAATGATGAAAAAGCTTAGTGTGTGTGAAAGATGGCTGTGTTTGCTTTAATGCTTATTGCACATATACGTTAATAGACCCTTTGAACATTTACAGGGCACAATTTAAAACAGTCTAAGTATATCAAAGATTGGTAATTATACAAGGTGATGAGAAGTTTGTTTTAAATGCTAATTTGCTAATTGGAAATGAATAACACTGGATTATAATTAATCCTTTGAACATTTGCAGGGCACCAATTAGAATAATTGAACTCATTAAAAAAGTATACCAAAGATGGGTAATTACACAAGGTGATTAAAAGTTTGTTTTTAATGTGCTAAATGGAACTGAATAACACTGGATTATGATTTGTAAAACAAGTGAATTAACCCTTTGAACATATGCGGGGCACCAATTAGAATAATTATACTCACTATTTTTTTATCAACAATGGGTAATTACACAAGGTGATGAGAAGATGGGTAATTACTGCGATTTAGATAGGTATATAATGTTCCATATCCAAAGACACCTTATTATGAATTATTCATATGCCAACATACACCTGTTATATTTGTGGAACCATTTGGATATTTCTGAGAGTTATAATTTGAATATTAACTACACTTTGTGTTAACAGTGAATATGTCTAATTTAAGTAAGAACCGCGTGGCTAGATTCCCCTGTGGTGATTGTAGATCAAATTGTGTTCGTGATTGTGTTCTATGTTCTAAGTGCAATACCTGGTATCACGGTAAATGCCAATTCATTTCTGACGATGAACTGAAATTGTGGGGTAACATTGATTTAGGATACATTTGTGTGCCATGCCGTACAATGGACGGAAAGGAATTCGATTACTTGATGGGCATGTCTGTCTGTCTGTCTGTCTGTCTGTCTGTCTGTCTGTCTGTCTGTCTGTCATAAATTTTAAATCGGCTAAAACATCTCTTCCAATACCACACGTCTAAATATATATTCACTGACCCCGTATTGCCAAAAGGATATATACATGTATATAAACATGCCAAAATAATATATTAAAAAGGAATTTCTTTACTTGGGGATACGCGCCTAGGTTAGACTGAAATAGATTGACTGCTTTTTGGTGACGTATTAAATGAGTCGCAGAAGTGCATTTCAATTTATAAATGTTTTTCAGTAGAAATACAGTGATTTTTTTTTATATAAAATACATGATTGTATGGAGGGTGTATACCCCCCCCCCCCCCCCCCCCCCCAAATTTGGCAATCGTAGGTTTTTCTTCTACACATTTACCCTGAACTCAAGTAGCATGATGTTTGAGTATATTATATTGTCGCCCAGTGTTTGGTCGTTTTTTTCTTTGTTGTTAAATCTATATCGTAATTTTACGCGAAACAGTTTGTTATGGCGGCACCAACCACATGGGAATTCTAAGTCAGCGAAAGGATACAAACGAACGAACCCAAAGATTTTAAACGAGGGGTTGAAATTGATTGGCAACAAAAAGGCGACAGATGTGGTGACCGATATGGCACTCGAAGATACTATAAATGCACCAAGATCAAGCCGCCAACTGCAAGACAAAATATATCGTGAAAAACGTAAAGTCAGTAAGCAACCAACCAACCACAACGTCGCGGATGAAGTTTTAACTGTAATGGGCCAAATCCACGACCACCCATATGTGCAAGAAATGGTCCTTACAAAAGGAAAACAACCGGTTACAATTTTATATAGTGAGGACCAAATGTCCGATTTTAGGAGGAACTGTGCAGGTTACAATAGTAGTGTTATTGGGGTAGATCGTACGTTTAATTTAGGGACGGTGTTTGTTACAACAATGACATATAAAAATAGAGGTGTTACAAGTAGGAAAACAGGACAATATCCTGTATTTTTAGGTCCTGTATGCTTGCACTGGGACGCGGAGCAATCAACATACCACAAATTCTTTTCGCATGTAAAAGACAAAATAGGTAGTAATGTTACAATAGGAACAGACGACGAGAAAGCCATGAGAAATGCTCTCAAGAGTAATTTTTCGAATGCGCAGTTTGTACTCTGTACAAAACATCTAAAGGATAATATTAGACACAACATGCAGAAACATGGCTGTGAAGAGAAAGACAGGCAAAAGATTTTAACTTTAATTTTCAGTGAAAATGATGGTCTAGTGCATAGTGACAATGATTGGGATTTTGAACAGAGGGAAGACGACCTGTCCGTTTACTTTGATAAATACCCAAAATTTAAACTTTATTATGATAAATATCTAGTCACAAAATTAAAGGAATTTGTATATATTCCTTTAAGAGAAAGACACATTACGAAATTGTGGACTAACAATAATGCAGAGTCGATTAACAACAGACTAAAACAAGTAGCTGAATGGAAACAACATCCGATCCCTGAGCTTGTGGACCGTCTACAGACTGTCTCCAAAGCTCAGAGGTTGGATTTGCGACGGGCACTGTATGGTTGTGGGAATTACGAGCTTCACAGATCTATGGCACCTTTTTTGATTGATGAAAACATTTGGGAGGGGAAAACAAAAGACGAAAAACTAAGTCATTTCAAAAAGTTTCTTAAAACAACTGTAGTATCTGATTTTCAAAATTCCAAATTTGTTCATGCTATTGGGGGCACCTTCAAAATTTGTAAACCAAAAAGCAGTGCCGGTCGCAAACCTGGACAAAGAAAAAGACCTAAAGCAGAAAGGGCATCTGAAATAAAACACCGTTGATTTTTCTGCTTTTTATGTTTTTCTACATGAACGGAAATACATCTTCCTTAATTCAATTCAATGCTTATAGCTTACACAGATGATAATTGATTTCTTAAAATATTTTTTTATTTTGATAAGCACTTCTTTCGTCATTCCTGTGCAGTTTTCATAAGTTTCCTTTAGTACATTTTTAGAGCACGGTGTTTCCATAGTTACAGGTGCATTTAGCTCAGGATTAACAACTATAGCTCAAATTTTACCAACTATAAAAATGTATATATAGGTATAAAAGTTTGTTAATTAACAAACACTGTGTACATTATGACTTATAACTGTTTTTTTGATGTTTTAAAAGCTGTATACTTTTACGAGAGACAACATAATTTTCCCAATTCTCTTGTAACTCTTTTGAGAGTGACATGGTATATTGTATGACGTCTGTGATTTTATGTTATTGTAAATTGTATATACATTGGTGAGACTGATAATAAACGACTTAATATATAGTTTGTACAATTGATAGATTGTCAAGAATAATTTATTGTGATCCATTTCAGACCATTGTGCTGTTATTTGCGTCATTTTTGGATAATATAAATTATTTTGACAACATTCTATGAAATTTTAAGATATCAACCTAATTACGGTTCATATCTATTTGCAACATAATTCTCAAAAGTAGTCGCTCTACTCTCTGTCTACACCACCTAAGTTTGTACATCGGTTATCAATAAGAATTTAAGACAATTTCGTTAAGGTTGTAAAAAATCAATTGCTATATTACCATCCCGCCCACTAATTTCCATGCCACCCCGACCAATTTTATTTCCATGAAAAAAAAACAACAAAACACTTCAAAAAAATAAAAAAAAATAAAAAAATATTACCCCCCCCCCCCCCCCTCCCCGTTTTTAAGAAGAAAGGAATAATCTGGCAATCAATTTATAATGGCTAATGTGGGTAATTATTATATCTTTAACATTCAATTTTGACCAGATTTCAGAACAGTAATTAAGAATTAACTAACTAACATGTTTAGTAATTTACAGTTTCGTTTGTTTAAAAATTGATAATGACTAGTAATATAAAGGATTTAGACGTTGACGCGTGCATGCGTGCGGGTGTGGTATGTTTAAACAAAAATACAGTTTTATAATGTTTTATTGGTTTCTTGTGTCTTCTTTATATATATATATTATATACATGTACCATTGAACATACATGACAAAAGCACAAATAAATTATGATTGCATATTCCAAGTATTATGTTTTTTCCTTTTCTTGCCATGATTATTGTCATTTTCAGATGCATCATCATTCATAAAACGATAAAGTTCATAAATTCACAAAACGGAGGGTACCATCCATAGGCAATGTTTGTTTTCAGTATTTTGCCAATATAAAACAATATGATTTCATTACAAACAAATTTTTTTTTTTTTAAAAATTCCCGGGTATATATCGCTTTTAATACAAAATACAGGAGATACATCTTTATATTTGTAGCCTTCTTAATCCCATTCTTATTTATACTATTCATGCGAAAATGTTTAACACAAATGTAATGCGATATGAATCAACGCACATTGAGTGATTATCACTGATAAGTATTTCGTATGAATAACCGTTTATCTGCCGAATAAAATAAAAAAAATGTCAATAATAATGTATGTTAAATCTTTTATCAAAGACAATTTTTAAAGATAAAGCAAGAATAAACATAAACACACTTAAATTAAGTGTATTTATAGCTGGTTTGCGATAGTATGTGGTAGTATTGGGTAGTATGTGGTAGTATTGGGTAGTATTGGTAGTATTGGGTAGTATTGGGTAAATCGTGCCGCCGTGAAATTACTGACGAACAGGATAAGATGATTATCAATACATGCTGGTCACCTATTACCGCGAGTCTAAAAAATAGTCAGCCATGTAAATAATGGCATCAATAATAAACAGTAATAAAGATACTTAAGTGTGCTGAGTAATAAACAGTTGCCGGAACAAAATATAAACAAATGCCGACACTAACGGAAGTTGGAGGTTTGCGCATGGCACATCATATTAAATTCTGAAATGTACAAGCTCGTGAAACCAAAGCTGTGCACTGCCACGTATCTAGGTGCTTGGCACTGTGTTACACGGCATCTAGTGCCAGTGTGATTCTTTAGCACAGACAAAGGTGCTAAATGTTTTTCAGAAGCAGGACAATTATACTATAGTTGATTCTTGAAGATTATTGTAGATTATGTAGAGTTGGTCGATGTTGGTTAATATTCCCGATGATTTGTAAAAGCAAGCTGGTATATGTTGATGTTGGTTCCTGTTGCTAGAAGATTATTGAAGATGGGGGTTGCTGTTTAAGTATGTCACCATGATAATAACTGCTGTAACTTTCAGTGGCTCATCTTGAAGTTTTATAACTGCTGTATAAGTTTGGTTAAAATCTGTTAAAAAATGAAACTTCTTTCGCATATATCAAATGAAGCACATTCAGAAAATTTAAGAAGCAAATAGCTCAGATAGTAATATGACCAGACATAATCACTTCAGCAGCACTGCGGAGATTTTGATGCATTAAGAGCATGGCACATTAGCTCCACTGTCCTTCTCTGTCTTGCTTCAGGACTCACACCACTGTTATCTCCCTTGAGTAGATGAAGGAGGTAGAAATAAAACTTTATTCTATTTTTCTCCTTTTTTCTTGGGCTTTGTACTGCAGTGATTTATATTTTTTTTATTTGATTTATTTGTGATAATATATATGTCATAAATACAAAGATACATCAAGCACATTAACATACAATAATACAGAAGCAATAACATGTATTTTAAATAATATATTAAACTAGTTAACTATCTAATATAATATATATCAGCTATCACAGATTAATATTTTATCTTGTTACACAATAATAATTTTGAGACATATATATTTCACAGGATAACCCATAGAGTTTTACAACTTATTTCCAATTGGGTCCTTTTTTAAAAATAATGTCATGGATAAAAATACTAGTATTTATTGCAAAACTTATGAAATTATACTTTTGTTATTTATCAAGTATGTTTAAAATATGTATCACAGCTATAAATCCACATTAATAACAATAAAAAAGTTTATAAAAAAATAAATTCACATTCCTCTAGTTTTCCATTTGCACTAATAGATCTTTCTTCACTTCTTTTTTAAATTGATGTTTTTTTTCTAATTTCCTTAAAAGTATAGCATAATTGATTCCATTCCAAAATGCCATTATAAAATAAAGTTGATGTTGTAAAACTATTAACACATGGCACAATCAAATTAAAAGTATTTCCTCCAGTTGCATGATGATGTGAATTGGACATCTTTGTAAAATTTTCTTGAAGATAAGATGGACATGAATTGTTAAAAATCTTTTGAACTTGATTCAATCTTAATTTTTTTTTCTATTTCACTATCATCAGTTGAATGATCAGTATTTTAGAAATCACCACTGAAAATGTTGATGTTGATACCAGCTTTCTGGACAATTCTGTGTCATTTCAGAATTGTTAGTTCAAACCGCATCATGGGCGAATAGTTATATTATTACTCTGGAAATTGATCTCACAAAAGCATTGAATTTAAAAAAAAACCTGGTCAACGTATGCTTTTCTTCCTTTATAATAGTGGTGTGAGACGTTAAGATGAACTTTTACCAGACATACAAGTGACTTATGCAATAAGTTGTTAACATTCAGTGAAATCTTATATGGGCAGGGTATTACTTAGCTGGAGTTTTCTATATTGACAGATTTTTTATACAGTGTTTATTTATAAATATGACTTTCTAGCCTAAAACCTTATCTATAAAATGTTCTTAAACTTCAGAGGAAGCCCAGACTTGGTAGCGTGTTGCTGGGTTAATCTGTGCACCTAGCTTTCAAGACCCAGTTTAACTAGTTTAAACAAGGTAAGTGACATACCTATCCGAACAGTAATAATTCCTCTTTTATTGGTTACTAGTGTTTTCAAATAAATTATTATTCAGCAAAATATATAATTAGTTTTGAAGACATTTGCTCTGTATTCTAGATCCGCAATTGTTAATCTAATAGTATGCACATGTTTAAAAAAATTCAGTACTTTCACAACAGTAAGTACTGGCATTCGTAAAACTAAGATGTATAAAAACAGTTTATAAGTATTCAAAGCAAATTGTTTGTATTCTGAATGTTTGTTAAATATTAATAATATTTTTTTTATTTTTTTGAGAAAATGAAATGCTATAAAGAGAGTACCATAAGTTCTTAATTTCATTTTTTCATATTTCATGACTCTAAAACATGTGAATAAATGAGAATGTAAATGTTTGAATTGGTCATACACATATTTTATTTATTACCGGTACATACTAAATGACTTATATTATCTCAATAGTCTGTCAATATCACCTGGTCAGTGAGCTGTAAGTGCAATGGCGGATGACTCAGAGAAGTACACCAGTAGGATTATGGATCATCTTGTGGAGATGGAGGAGGTGGCAGAAGACATACTCACAGACAGACAGACAGGAGATTATAGACCTTGACCGTAAACGACAGAAAACTAGGGAGGCACAGAGGTACATAGTCATGATCAATTTAAATTATACAATAATAAGTATCTAAAACACTTACTATTCAGGGACTCATTCACTAACCTTCGTAAGTCTTAAGAATTTGGTACAAACAGATTGTGACATCTAGGAACGTTTCATTTGCACAGTAGTTTTGCAAATTTTAGAAAGAATAATTTTTATAAGGCTTGCAAAAAATATACACACAAAATGACTTCAAATTTTACACTAAGAAATGTTTAAACCTACCAATGTTGGTGAAATGGGCCTCTGTTACTGAGAGGCAATCGGGGTTAAGCCTGAGATGGAACCTACAACATCTGACTTGAGCAGCCAACACTGTTTTCACTGCACTACCACCCTGCATACATGGTAGTTATTTAACCACAAGAATTGTAATAAATTCTGCAACATGTCTGATAGAAACACAACCACAACTTTGGTCTAGTTGGTCTCACATGTGGAAGGTTGTGGGTTTGATCCTCGGCAGGGTCATACTAAAGACTTGAAAAATGGTACTAGTATCTTCCTCGCTTGGCCTCAGCTATAAGAGGATAGTTCTACGTCTGGTTGGCCCGGTGTCAGTATAATGTGGCTGGGTGGGGTATCGTACCATGTGTCTGTGGCATGATACTTCAGTGTGGCAGCGCTAAAAATACTGTCTCAAATAGACATCATCATGATATACCTGAAAAATTGCTGAAAGCCACGCTAAACCCCATACAACAACAGCTGATCAGAACAGTACTGTGCGAGATATTATGGCCTTTGAATAGTCAAAATTCACACAATTAGCACAGTTTTTCTGTCATTGTCTCCATGTTCATTGTGCAAAGTACTTTTCCACATAGTTTTTTTGCACCAGTTTTGCCTGTCTGGCCCTCTTGTTACCTAGTTATATAAAAATTTACAAATGTGTTTTCCAGTCTGTATATTTTCAAGTTGTTTCTAAAATATCCTTGGAAACTGTTAAAACAAAAAATAGTTACATACAATTATCATCATGCAGGGCTGTCTGTAAAAACTACAGCTAGCTATTCTGTTTTTTTCTTGTCCATCATCAATTTATTTAAAAAAGTAATTATGAATGGGGTTTAACGCCATTTTTAACACATTTAAGGTTACATATATAGCATATCCAGTGTAATTAGTGAAGGAAGACCTCAGACTGAGTAACTGGCAAACTTTCTCGCATAAAGTGTTTGGAGTGAGCAGGATTCAAACCTACAACCTTAGTGATGAGAGGTAAGTGATCTTGGCCACGGAGAACCCCCAATTTATTTTAAAAACCTTAAAATGGCAAGAAGCCTTGACTTTTAATATGGATAAAATTACAGATATATTCTGAATCCTACACACGGTAACACAAAAAGTATCCATGCCACAGGAACCCCCAGCATACTCACTCACTATACCCCTTCGATTATATAGCCACATACTGATTTAGAACTGCCATTTGTTAGATTTTACTGACAGCCATGTTTTCTGTAAAAGATTTGAAGGGTTTTGTCTTATTTGTTCAAGAGTAATTTTACAAGGTTTTTAAATGGTCAGGCACAGGTTATTTTTCAGTACCATATGTTCAGAATACTCTTATTGTATTTTATAATTAATGCATGATATCAGTTTACCATGCACATATCTGCAGAAGAAATAATACATTTTGACAGTCATCAAGGACTTGCAGTCATGTATTTATAATTGATAATTCCGGTCCTTCTCAATTAAAAATCTATTTTTGCAGAGTTGTGATGAAAGACAAGAAATCAACCAAGCAGTGGGTTTGTTTTGGAAACATGTTTCTGAAATTGCCAAGTAGGAAAACTCAACAGATTCTTGATAAAGGTTTGTTTGATAATTGTAAAAGCACCCTTGGCAACTTAAACAACAGGTGGTGCAGTCGTTATACAAAGTTGTAGTTCATCTATACTGGTTTCACTATGTCAGTCCATCTGGTATTCATTCTTTACTGCACAGATCTTTTTCAAAGTTTCCATTAATAGCCGGGCCCGATTAGCTCAGTCGGTTACGCGTCTGACTATCAATCCAGGGGTTGTGAGTTGGAATCCCCCGCCCGGCAACAGTCTCCGTGATGATTGATGTACGATATTGTGTCTCATTATCATTCTTCTCTCACCACTGATTCAAGTGGGAAAGTTATAAGTTACTTTCGGAGATGGGGTGTGCTAGAGTACTGGTTAATCTTATCTTCAATCAATCCATTAATAGTTTGTTGAGGAATGTTGAAATCATTTGTTCACTGAGGGATGGTAACATAATTAAGCACTAAGTATCATCTTGACATGACGATGTATAACATGCAAGACCCAGCCCTATAGCTTTAAATATATAAACCGATGAAAATAAATTTGTTGTACTTTTTAGCTCGCCGGGATGAAGTCCAAGGAGAGCTATTGTCATGACCCCGGCGTCGCCGTTGGCATCATCTGCAGACACCCAGGTTAAACTTTTGCGTTTCAGTTTAACATATCTATGCAACCACTCATTGGATGTGAATGAAATTTTGCAAGTGTGTTCACCATCATCAATGGAACAAACAGAGACAAGAACCATAACTCTGGATTGCATTTTGGCACAGTAATGGCCCTTTTTGGACTTAGACACCCAGAGGCGTGCTTTGTTGGTCTTCTGACAACTTTTGTTATCATATTTGACCACAAATATAATACCTTTCAACTGTTTACAAGAGTTATGTCCCTTTCCAAATTAGAAACGAAATCAAGCGTCTGCACATATATTGGGGGTTCACATTTCATTTTTGCATTGTGCAGATAGGCAATTTTGATAAATTATCGAAATTGCCATATGATTTATCCCTTTAATGCACAGAACTCTTTCAAACTTCCCATGGTCATTGTCTATAAATGTATAATTACTGAAAACAACTGTTTCAATTGTGGGGGGATTTTCGAATTTGCCCCATGGCAACTAGTCTAGTTGTTAATTGGTATATTATGGTTCAAGCAAACCTTTCTGTTCTGATCACACTGTATGCAGTAACTGACCCTACATTTTTAGGTTGTTTGCACTCTAACAACTATATTTTTTATAGAATCTTAACTTACTGTAACATCTCTAACCTGTTCTTGAACTGAGATAACTGGATTGTTAATGTCCAAGTTTTAATTAACAAAATTTTGTGGAAGGATGGTGGTTCTACTCAGATCCATTCTGAGGTATTCCTCCACTAATAATAACTTGATAGATACCATATATACATGAAATGTTTTGAAAATGGAGTAAACCTCCATTCAAATTTTTTTTTAGCAAATTTGGTTTATTTGGCCTTGTGAGCACTCTTAGGATAGGAACCATCGTTGGATACCCACGTGTAATCCATTCCGATACTCTCCATTTATCACCCGTGGGATACTAGTATTAAACTAGCTTTGTGTTATTTCTACCAAGCCACAGTGCAACCATATGATTGGTTCCTTCACGATTTCATGAAGGGAATATTATCCAATCGCAATGCTAGTTTCATGCAAATGCTGTTTTGATAAGACATTGTTAATGTTAGCTGTATTTTGTTCTATTCTGTTCTGTTCAAATAAAATGGTGTGGAGCTAGTGTAATTTCCCACGGGTATCCGACGATGGATATTGGTAGGTACATAAGTATAAAATCTGTCCTTTTATAACTTCTTGAACTGACCAAACTGGTAACATACTCTCTTAAATTATAAAAAAATACTTTATTTGACCTTGTGTGCATTCCAAATATCTGTAGTTTTTATTGGATCACCACCAAACATGCACACTAGTAAGTGTGGGTTTTTTTATAGCAGGAATGTATCCACACATAAAAATGTGCAATAACTGGTAGGTTGACCAGCTTGTTTTTTTAAAGACAGTGCAGTGACACCCTTAGATCTTTCTAAAAAAAAAGAATTCCTCACATGCTCATAAATGCATGCATCTGTTAAAATCTTGAAAGTCACATTTTTAACACCAGTAATGTCTTATTGCAGTATATGGTTTGCCAGCTTTTGCTCTACTCATCTGCAGTAACAAATCGCAACCACTATGTATCATTTTGAAAATATTTCAAACCCAATTACATAGAAGGGGACACAACTGTTGTTTATGGTTTAAACATATTTTATTTCTATTTATATATGCAGAAATGGGGTTGGGCCACAAGTTCTTCCAACATTAGATTTGATTTTGTCATCACAACAGTGTTAGTTTGAATATTAAGCATCATTTTATGCCATCGAGGGCTAACAGATGATTAGTCAACCTAACCAATCTTTCCTGGGATCCTGAAAGGTTAACCAGTACTCGAACAATCCCATCTCCACAAATAACTAATAACGTATCCACTTTTTTTGTGAGGTGTAACTTAGAATTACAGTACTAGTATATACAGGTATCTACTTTTAACTTCAGATTTCAACCAACTGGACGGTGAAATCAATCGACTTCGGAAAGAGCTCAAACCTAAAGTAAATAAATTACGTGATCTGGAACACAGAGACGACATTAAAGGTTATGATCTTACTCCACTCAGTAGAGATGAGCTGAAGCTCATAGAATCTTATTGTGACTGAACTATTCCAATAAAAACATAACTAACATGGAGGAGAGCCTCATCATGATGATATCAGCCACCAGGCTTGAAAAAAATATTGCTCTGCCACAATAGATACAAGGAATACTACCATGCTAAATGGGGCCAGGTAATCTTGGGGCCCGATTTTCCATGGCCGTTTTGTTATTACACCGGATAGTCCAGTTTCCAGGTAAAATGCCTGAAAATGTCTGTGGTTCTGACATGTGACTTTCTATGTACCTAACTGTGTTGTTGATAGTACAATCAAACAGCAGTTTTGAGAAATATATTTCTAAGTGTTTAAATATATAAGTAAATTGACTGATGGTTTTGATATTTTACAGAGACATAAAATCTATCAACTGTTCAACAGAAGACTGCTTACTTAATGATTGGTACAATATGTTATATTTTAATGCATATGATATCATAGTGAAACTGTTTTATAGTGTTTTGTTTTGTATGTACTCTATTAAACAGTTGAAAATAGATATTTTCATATTTCAAAGGCCAAATGGCAGTGCTCTGAAACCAATAGGATAAGGTAGCTTGAAATTATTGTTAGTTGATAATAATTCGTTTTAGCTCTGGTGTGAGAAGCCAACATTATTAACTTCCAACAAGTTCTTCTTAGCATTCAATGCAATTATGGTCTGAAATGTAGTCGTACTAAATAAATTCAAAATTATAATAGACGAGAAATTAAGTGGACAGTTCAAAGACAACAGAATCTGGTGTCAGTATAATGTGACTGGATGGGATATAAGGCCATATGTTTGTGACACAATACTTCAGTGTGATATTGCTTGTAATTCTCTCACCGAGTAAAGGTATTTGTCATGTGCAGAACCAACAGCGCTTGCTGCATGGTACATGTCTCGGCAGTGTAATACCAGCAGGACTCGGTAAAAAAATCAGTTTGACGGCTTGGGTTTCATTCGTTATACAGGACTATTTTCATTTTAATACAATAAAAATATATTCAATTTCTTTTAGCTACTGGCAGTTGCATTTAAGGTTGACCATGCCATAAACTGACATGTTTAAATACACATTGTGGCATTAATTTGTGACTGATCTGATTTTAGTTTTATATTGTGTCACCTGTTAAATATAGTGGTTCAGGCTAAGAATAGAATCACTGTCGATCTCTGCAGAGGGGTAGGAATCCTCCGAATGGGTGTCGTGTTCATTTTATCATTTTTTGTCATGTTCGCTATTGTGGTTAAACAAGATTTTGCCTAGCAAAAGGTTCCTTCTAGCGCATCCCCGGATGTTTTCGTCACATGATTAACACATACGAGCACCTGCATATATATACACACACATTTTACACATGCATTTATGGAATGCAAGAAAAAAAATCTAGACAGGTCAAAATATATGAAAGGAAGCACTTGCAAACCTGAACTTCAGCATTTGCAAATATTGCACAGATATATTTGAAGCTTAATTATCACGTGACAAGTGACTATTTCATTACGTGATTATTTGGCGGGAGTCTGTGCATATTCATTATATTAATTCTTATTCTATATTATCATATATTCAATGCAGGGGTTAATACTCTATACGAATAGTTTTTCCTTGTCGGTCTGCTGTTAAAAACTTGCATTTTTACAATAGATTTATCTAAGGCTCATGAATAGACATTGACATAGAGGCTATTTGTAATGAATATGCATGAGTCCAAGAAAGCAGTAGACTGGTCCTCTGCATACTACGAAATTTTGAATGGGTACCATAATAGGACACGGAACCAGATTAAGATGGCAGCGCCCTACTGTTCGGCATGCCTTTGACAGTACCCTTGTATCCATTACCTGCTCAGTCAAGTGTAAATTGTCCACCATAAGTGTTCCTTCTCTTGAGAAGGAACAGTTATCAATCCCTGTGTGGTTCCAGGGAGCCAGGAGTGATGGCAAGAATAGGATCACTGTGGCTTATGCATGTCGTAATAAGCGACAAATTGAGTAATACGATAGAATTTGCTGAAACTCTGCAGTACTGCAGGTATCAAGGTTCTAGGTTCATTCTTGTTGTTTTTGTACATGTAGAGTGAACCTGGAATCTTCCTTCCTGTTGGCATCGAATAACCTATAACGTGTTGGTATGCTGTAAAACCCTATTCATTCATTCATTCATTGGTATGTTATTAGGATATAGTTGTATAATGTTGTATTAATACTCAATTAAAAAAGGAACTAACTACCTGTTTTTTAAGTTGAAGCAGAGATATATAAACAGATGTTAATGTACTGCAGTTATATATCGTGTGTGCTCTGTAGCCTCTAAGCAATTTACCAAATTTTACATATAAAAAGACAACTTGTGAAACAGCCTGATTTCAGCCATGTTTTGACATTTAATTTACCGCGGATGAGAAACAATATATAAAAACTTGGACAAATCATAGGATGACACGACACATAGCTGTTGGCAGAGGATCAAACTCTGCTGCACGTCTCTTGTAGTCTTAAACAATTGTCAAACAGATTCTAGGAAACATGCAATATGCAACACTTCTCATAAACCAATCAACAGATTAAGAAATTGCTATTGAAAAAGAGGACTTGATATCTTTGTGATCATTTTTAGCTCTACTGACCAAAGGGCCTGCTTGTGAGATGGTTATTTATTTGTTATTCATTTGTTAACTTTTTCTTATTTATCCAATAACATTATTATTATTTGGTTGGATTTTAAAAAAACTTTGACATGATTAATATATATATATACTACGTCTTTGACATATATAATCATAAAACCGGACGAGTTTGAAAACCAGTTGGTTTCAACTGTCATAACAGAAGTTATCTGCCCTTGAGGATTTTTATAATAATTAGATGGTTTATTCAATAGAAGATTTGTTTTTGATTGGATTTAATCAAACTTGGATTTGTGGTAATAACCATAATTTCATTTTGTTTGTCCAGTAGAAGTTTTATATTTGGTCAGATTTTTGTCAAACTTTGATATATATAATGTACATTTCTATTGGACATAGGATGAGTTTGAAATCAGTTCACTTAAACTATGAGCATTACATTTGATAAATGTCAACACTTTTCATCATATTTTGAGGGCTTCATGGAAGATTGATTTGTTTAAATAAGTCGATAAATATTATTAATGACAAACTCATTAATAAAATCTTAACATACATATTCTAAAACTGTAAATATCACTTAAATTACAATAGTTTGACAATGTGGCACTGAAATTCACATGGCATTTCAGTATCTAGTTGGCTACCACCATACTTAAATTTTCTGGTAATCATACCGGCAAATGAGATACACATAGTTTGACCTCTTTGATAACTCCAATAAATCCAGGTGAATAATTCAACTGCTGGAACCAAAGTATATATAAAGATAAATAATTCATTATTTCACAAGGTTTTAAGAAAGGTAAATTGTGAAGGTAAGTAAGAGTTGTTTTTCTTGCAAACATGCTTGCCAAGAAAAGTAACTCGTCATACTGATAATTATATTTAAATATTTTGGACTCGCAGATTTGTAGTCCAGCAAGTCCTTGGATTCGTACATTGAAATTAGTAAAAAAATCACTGGTTCTATACCATTTTCTACTGTGATTATAATATATTTTAAATAATTTGAATACATATTTTAAATTAATTTGTGGATATATTATTTTTGAAAAACAACAGTTAAAAATTACAGTTTTTCCAAAGCTTGTGCATGTTCGGCAATATATCTGATTCTGACGATGTGCTAAAAATATGTCACACCGGTAAACTATCTTTATATTTCTATTGTTTCGAGTAAAATAAACAACTGTAGCTGTTTAATTTTGTTATTTTTTTTCCATTGTAATGGGTTCAGCATATTATAATAATTGAGTACATTCATGGTTATTTGAAAATTATTAACATTAACCCGGTAGGAATCTGTCAGAAATGGCAATAAATTATCAACAAAAATAAGTTTCAAGACCTCATTTAAGCAAGATTTTAGAAAATTCCTTGATTTAAGGCATTTTCATTATTCCCTGATTAAATATGCAAAGAAAAATTCATAATGATCTCAATTAGTGCATTAAAACGTCACAATCAATTATTACACACACCGCATTTAAAATTTCCTTTTAGCCGGAAAGTGGTCGGAACAGCCGGAACATGACCAGGTTTTAATATCAATACCGGTTTGTACATTCCCTTAATGCACTGTTCAGAAGAACAATGGCATCCTCCATGTGGTGAATGCCGTGTTTTTAACACGTGATTGTGACATTTCAATATGGCAGCGCCCAGGGTCAATTTCTTAACTGGTCCTTATATATGGTTCGGTCGCTCATGTGACCTAACCAAAAATGTTTTAGTTTATGGATTTTGTGAGCACAATTTATGGAGTGAAAATGAAAATGTATCCATTGACAGGCATATTAAGTGGTTGATAAAAAGGTTGAAAATATATCAGAGTTATTTAGGCAAGTTTCAAATAGGTTAAAAAATGTTTATGTATGAGAATTTTCACCAAAAAAAAATATTTCGGAAATTGTGTTAAAACTTCATATAATGTGTCAAAAGCCGAATGATTTGGCAAGGAGCTATATGACTCTCTAATTCCTTGGTTTTGGCAACAAGTTTACATTATTTTATTCACTCAAACTTTATTTTGCTGTAAAAATTGTATTACTTAATCGATTTTCAAAATTGAAAAAAATAATAAAAAATTAATCTGCTAATAGATCTACCTGGTTTACAGTTTATATTGTGCCACTAAATGGTATGTATAAAAGTAAACAATGTCGATGCTGAGGACATGGTTTCAAGCCCAGTGCGATTAAAAAACTTAATGTTAGATAGTTTGCCAGTTACTTGCGGTAGAACAGTACTTCTACTCAGATTCATTCGGAGGTCTTCCTCCAACAAATAAAAACTGGATATGTCATATATAAACTGTCATGTGTTGAAAATAAGGTTAAACTTCATTCCAAATGTCATTGTTTGGAGTGGTATATATGTTTTTAACATAAGAATGTGTTGAGTATTATGTCTTACAACTTATGGTAACTTAAATAAATGTTGCCAGGGTGTAAATTCCATCAATATTTTGAATGACATTCGGCCTTGGACTAAAAAAATGTAAAAAATCGACAATCCAAATTACATTAATTAATTAAATTTGATGACTTTATGTCCTGAAAAAACTTGTCAACAATTTTAAATGCTCGGTAGTTCTAATGCGTGATGTTTAATTTTTATGGGCATACATAAAAGTCTACAAGCACTAAATTGTGTTAGTACTGAGTTGTTTATCATGCTAAATAATAAAATGAAGCACATAGTCAAGGAAATTAGCAATTTGGACACAGGATCAGAAGTGGGTCATAGGTTTGATTCCCTACAAGAACCATGTCTTGTCAAAGTACATGTAAGCCATGCTCACAGCATTGTGTCCACATTTAATTCATACTGGTTCTATCAAGGAAGATTTGACTGTGATTTGTATAAGTTATAAGAACTTGTTCAACATATCTATATCGTTAGCTGTCTTATATATGTTATGGAGGACCAAACTGACTTTTAAGCAGAAAAGGAATGCAGCGGATAGAGTGATGGTCACTCACAACAGACCACAGGTGACAATCGACTCGATTGACCCGATGGCCACTCAAAAACAACATGTATTCAGTACTAGTTATATCCAAAGAAAGGATTCGAGAGCAGTTCAACCTAAAATAAATGTAAACTAAACTTTTGAGTATCATTAATATCATAAATTAATTATTTTATGTGTTATTTGAGATTCGAATCATTTCCTAGTGATTATGGAACAAATTATGGTTTAAATATATCTTCTTTATCATTAATTAAAAAACACAATTTAGTTAGTACAAATACTTGTACTTTCAATAACACTGAATAATAAACTAAATGCACTCAATATTTCAAAACAATAGTAATAACCAATTAACCAGTTTTCATGTTGTTGCAATATAGCCTCCCACCTCCCCCCAAATTTTCTGGTACGATTAAAAAAAATGTAAGTTTTCAATTTTAGAAATGGAACAGGCTTTATTTACCTAAAATTCTACCATTACACGTGACAAAAGGAGAATAGAGAAAAAATGAGACATAATTCAAGAAATTTAACATTTATTAAAATGCATCACATATCTACATACATGTACAAAATTAGTAACTCTTTTACTGATTATATAAATATCCTTTGTCATTATGTACCAAAATTATACTCTTTAAACAAATCAACATATTTCGTTATAAATCAAGATATGACACAAAATTATCACAAATCAAAGATGAGTATGTAAAAGTAAAAAATAGTTGTTGCTGTATGGTGTTTAGAGTCGCTTTCAAAATGTGTTCAGTCATATCGAGTTCTTTATCGAATTTTCAAACTTTATTTTATTTGATAATATAACATCTTTCTACCTTTCCTTGAAAGTTTCATAAAAAATCTATTTCGATAATCACGTTTTTTATTGATTTGAAACATACAACCTCAGTTAGCTAAGTTCATAAAATCTGTATCTTGTTTAGCCTCTTTGTGCATTGATGCGCACATGACAGCGACTTCTCATTGAATGGATACTATTTGTGGTATGTTGTTCCACTCTTGAACAAGCGCTTGACGAAGAACTTGAACATTGATTTCAATAATTGTATTTGTGAAATTGAAAGAAAATACCATTGAAACAAAATCTGAATACCAAAATAGAGATAAACCAATTCTTAACGAAATTATACAAACACTAAAAGTGTTGATTTTTTGTGAATTTAGGTAACGGGATTTGTATGTTTCAAATCCAATTTAAATCAATACACCCAAACCATACTGAATTCTTTAAATATTTTTTTAAAAAAAAAAGACAAGAGCATTCGGAATTATGTCATTCCTTCTTCAGGAGATGAAAATGAAAAAGATCAATAATGACAATGTTTAAAATGTCAAATAATGTTTTTGATGATACAAACATGGAATTATGATAAAATCACAATAAAAAATCAACTGGATTGTAAAAACCTTCACAAAACATGTGCGTTGCGTTTTAAGTAAAATATTCCGGTATAATTCAAACTATGTGTATGTGCTGCATAAAATGTGTAACGCATATGTATATATATATAAAGATTGTTTGA
The DNA here is from genome assembly GCA_029582155.1 of Panopea generosa. Lineage (NCBI taxonomy): Eukaryota > Metazoa > Mollusca > Bivalvia > Adapedonta > Hiatellidae > Panopea > Panopea generosa. The sequence continues at coordinate 22,511,641 of CM055895.1, forward strand.
TCCCAATAATTATTTTTTGGCAAACGATGAAATATGGTCAGGTGCAGTCTAAATTCACTTTTTATTACAACAAACATTCCGTACACATCCGATGATCTTATGTTCACTAGTCTGCAGGGACCTTGGTGAATATGCATGGCGATGAATGCTCGCATGGTCTCTGTGGTTGTATGTGTTACTGGAACTTCAGATATGAAGTAACCAACAAACATGTTAAAAACGTCGATACTAAGTTGAATGTAACTGAAACATAATTAAAATTAATTTATCAATACACAACATATATCGTCAGAAGATTACACAGCTAGAAACTTTTTACAGTTAATTATAGACGTATATAGTAAGTTTCTAATATTTTCGTCACATTAAGATTTGGAAGAACTCGCCGTGATTGAGCCCCAACAAACCAAATTATGTGTAGTCTGGGAATACGCCTAGTCGTAACTGTTAGACCCCACAGCAATACGTTCATTTTCAGCATTCCTTTTTTGTATATATTAAACTTTTAATGTTTTTTTTTACTGTGATAAGAACAAATAAAACAGATATACTGCTGCGTGAGTTTTATGTATTTGTATATGACAATTATGGTAAAAAAAACTTTGTAATGCTTAACCAAAAAAAAAAAAAAAAAAAAGAACCGTCTGAGTCCTAGGTTATATAACGTTTTCCGATGCTTATCTCAAAATGTAAGGTCCAAGTAAAATGTAAAAATGTATGTAACTTTCTATCTCAGATATACATTAAAGACCGAAGCCGAGACAAGTGTTTGCGCTTTAAAGTGTGCTAAAGGGAGTATATCGGGTAAAAATGCTATAATTGTCTTAAAAATAAAATAATTATTTAAACCGATAAAAAGCGTCTCATTATCATTAAAAAAAATCTGAATGGCTTGGTATGTCAAATCCACCCAAACGTGATAAAATCGATATTTAAATAAGAGTGGTAAACTTGAAACGAAATCCCCATTCTTAAAATAGACAGCGCTTAAAAACTGCTTGACATTCTTCACGTTGCATTCAGATTTTTTTCTTAGATGAAACAATTCTTTATTACGTGTAAACCTGTATAATGGATCAAATCAAATATAAATGAATTCAGGTGACCCATTTAAAACGTCACAGAATATGTTTCAATTTTAAGCGGAAACTATTCAAAGTTTAGTTTATCCTGGGCGTATAGCCCAAGTTAGTAGGGGATCCCTTTCCAATATATTATTTTGGCATGTTTAAATAGATAACCTTTTTGTGCTTTTGGCAATAACGGATCAGTGAGTATATATAGAGACATGATGAATTGGAAAAAATGTTCATAGTCAATTCCAAAATGTTTAAAAGTCCTGATACATTCCCTTTAACATTAAATTCGAGTAAGAATTTGAAATGAGCATGAAAAAGTATTCTAAACTCGGAGCCCGTTCATTTAGTTCTATTTAGTTCTATTTAGCCTACATCAAACATTTATTCAATTACTATATAACTTCGAATCAATTTTACATTAACACTTTTATTGAACTTCTTGTTACCATTAAAGGTGCGCATGCCAATGTTTCAATCATCGTATTTTACTAATATTCACGCATCAAGTAAATCTTAACGCATGTAGACATTACCATTACAGAAATAATAATATCCGAGACTTAACGTGAATATGAAACTTCACATTGAAGAAAAATTAGTATTTCTTTTCAAACTAACGACAAAAACGTAGCTTCATATAGGCACTGTAGGTCCGAGTCTGCTCTTTTTCTCAAGAAAAATAAAAACAATCTTATTTAATTGAAATTCCCGTAAGTAGTTGATATACTAGAATTTTATAACGAATCGCGTTCTTATTTAATTGAAATTTCTTAAGCGAGTTTTTATCAACATTGCTTTAAGACCCATTAAGTATACTAGTAATTGATGATAAATCAGGGAAATTAATAAAAAAATAAACATAATTGATTTTTTTCCCCAAATATGTTGATGAACTCGAACACCAATAAACATATATCACATGACCGTGATTGTTTCGATAGATGTTTTTTTTTTATATAAAATAACGTACAAGAGTTTTTTGCAGTGTGTTTTTTTAAACATTTTTTGTTAAATAATCCAGAAACATATCAATTAAGTCACTGATAAAACTGACCTTTCTCTCCATGTCCTGATGCGCTATTGTCTGTCTTGTCCACCTCGTCTCTTTCTGTCACTCTGAATGTCGTGCGCACGCTGGCAATGTGCTCATTATGTTCATCTATAGAACGCCGCCTCCTTCCAATTGGTGCTGACGACGAACTGTCCTTCTTAGTAGTGGATGTAGTGGGTGTTGACGTAGCAGGTGTAGTATAGTATTTGAAATTACCCTTATAAGCAAAAAGTATAGTCATACACTACAATATGGTATTTCAGAGGTATAATTAAAAATTGTTTATTATTATAAACTGTTTGATAAGTGTCAAACCCTTACAATTGTTGTTTAAGTAATATTATACGTTTGATGGAATAAGTGACGAAACGTAAGAGCTTCTGTATAGATATACTAGCAGTGCGAAATGTTCTCTACCCGAACTCGGTAATCACCTTGGCAGTCAGATAATAACAACAAACTGGAGAAATCAGGTTCCCCATTTCGCTGTTAAAGACCCAATATGTGTAACTCAACAGAAATACCCTCAAGGTGTTGGAAAACGGCCGAACCAAGATGGAATTTCTGGTCAAAAGTATTTAGCTTCAAAGCATTTTAATTACTCTTAGAAAGAGTAAAATTTAATATGGACTAACGTCATTCGAGTACAATAGGTGTGGATCTGTGCCTCTTTTGTTTTTGCACTAAATTTGCTGAACAACTTGGCTCTTGTGTGCCATTGCATTATCATGCAAAGTACCTCTCTGTCCTTCCAATGTAAGCATACTTTTATACATAAGTTTTAGGTTTTTCATAGCAGTGTCCTTGTAAAATCTACCAGTACTATGTTGGTATAGAATTGGGATCTAGTTACAGAACCTCTTGAATGGAAAAATATTGAGTAAATAACTTTCTTGGAACTCCATGGACGTTTGGCTACAATTTGTTTTTCTGGGCCGCATTTCTGCAGCCGCTGCCTGTTATTTACCCGGTACAGATGCTCAAGATTTAAAACACACACGTGCCACCATAAAGCAATACTTTATACGTTGAAAGTAGCACTTATATTTATTTATTTATTTATTTATTTATTTATTTATTTATTTATTTATTTATTTATTTATTTATTTATTTTATTTATTTTATTTATTTATTTATTTATATACAACTCAAAGTACATATACAGATTTTGTTAGAATTAGCAAACAAGCGTGGAGACTATTACAATAAATAATGAACAATAATGTTTTAGCGTTACGGGGGAGGGGGGGGGGGGCACTTATAATGTAATTCTTTTATTTGGTGTATCATTAACTCATGCAAATCAAACCGCGTTTGAGCGTTTACGCATTTTTCATTTTTATTAGTAACTTTTAGTTCTTTGATTCAAATTCCATCTTCCATAAAAATGCAAATTCTATTAATCAGTTAGCAACTTTAATACAGACACGCACGTACACACGCACGCACGCACACACACACACACATATATAGACAGTCTTGTTTGTTTATTTTTAGTGTCGACGTGCCGTAAAACACCATTCATTCATTCATTCATTGTTTATTCTTGTGTTTATAAAATATGTTAAATTAATGCTGTACTTTTGTAAATATTTTGAGGGCCTCACGGAAGATTGAACTTGAATTTATTTAAATGTGTTCTTTCGTTAAAAAAAGCCTTTATTATTAGTATTATTATAAATAAATGTGTTAGGTGTGCATGAGGACAGATTGGTAGTAGTTCAGGATTAAATAAATTAATTCCGACAATTTACATTGAAATACAGAATTTTTATCATAACCTGTTTTGAAAGAAACTTAAACATGCGCCTAAGAATTGTTAGGTGTTAATTTCCACACCAGTGCTGTTGTCATCTTTCATCATGCATTGAAACTGATTGTAACACGCCACGTATAAACAAATCTGTATAAAACCATGTTTACATCACCGACCCCATAAAAATCAAATTCATTTTCTGACATTTTTTCATAATATTGATACTTACATTACAATTCATTTCAGGACAAATTCGAACAACGCAGGTTAAGTTCACAGTGTTTGAAGTGTAAAATTTAAACGCATATAGCGATGCTGTGGCTGTGCCTTTGGTTGATACGGTAAACTCACCCAGCATCTCAAGATCTGCCGACTGTCTGAATAAAAAAACATCATAAAAATAATGAGCATTAAAATTATTAAAACTTCAGTGTATGTATTATACTTACAATGTGTTCATAAAACTTTAATATTTTTCGTCATAATTAGCGTCCAGCTGGTACCACTTGGGTGTGTGACTACGACTTGTTTATAAATGGCGAGCGTTTCAAATCATGTGAATATTCTTTCTATGTTGTATATGTAATATATAGTCAAGATTATTTCTTTCTTTTTTATACTTTCTTTTCTGTTTTTGTTTATGTTTTGGGGTGTTTATTAATGTTTTGGTGTGTTTTGAGATGTTTTGAGGTGTTTCGATGGACCGCTGTTATAATAGTTAAATACATTTGGATAGTGTTATCTTCATAAAAACAACCCTAAATCGACTCGACGTTGTCATTGATTGTGGTTGTCAAATTCTAGACTAGCGGAGTATAGGATTGGAGGGCCATGGGTTCGATTCCCCGCCACGGCTATGTGTGGTGTCCTTGAGCAAGACACTTTATTCGCATATGCTTAGTACTGGTTCTATTTAGGATTACCTCGAGTGTGATTTCTCTCTAAGTTTTAATAATTTGTTTTTCAATCGAGGTAAATAAACGTGACAAATTCCAGAGCTGCCTTTTCTGTAGGTTATTGAGAATCTCAACACATAGCAGTTTTATAAGTGGGATGGGGGGAATCAGAATGGATCCAAAGTTTTTGGACCGAGCTAGGCACGAACCCAGGATCTCAGTGGTGAAATGCAAGTGATCCTGATGCAACTGCACATTGGACCACTCGACCGGAGAGAACCCTACATGAATTGTATTTGTTTATCTAGATTGTTGTGTAATCAGTATGTTAAATCAATAAAATGCATTTATCATCTAAATTTCACTAAATCTAATTCACCAAATATTAATAATATCCGGTCGTAAGGTACGATCCCCGGTCTGATATATCAACTACTTGAAAAAAAATGTTATTAGAAGCTCCCTCATTCGGCGTTAAGCAATTACAGGATAGTTCTAGCTAACTATGACCGGCCCAGTGTTTGTATCATGTGATTCGTTGGGATATCATAACAGGGATCTGCGGTATGATACTGCAGGGTGGCCCAGCGTTTGTATACTGTGATTCGTTGGGATATCATGACAGGGATCTGCGGTATGATACTGCAGGGTGGCCCAGCTTTTGTATAATGTGATTCGTTGGGATATCATGACAGGGATCTGCGGTATGATACTGCAGGGTGGCCCAGCGTTTGTATAATGTGATTCGTTGGGATATCATGACAGGGATCTGCGGTATGATACTGCAGGGTGGCCCAGTGTTTGTATAATGTGATTCGTTGGGATATCATAACAGGGATCTGCGGTATGATACTGCAGGGTGGCCCAGTGTTTGTATAATGTGATTCGTTGGGATATCATGACAGGGATCTGCGGTATGATACTGCAGGGTGGCCCAGTGTTTGTATAATGTGATTCGTTGGGATATCATAACAGGGATCTGCAGTATGATACTGCAGGGTGGCCCAGCGTTTGTATAATGTGATTCGTTGGGATATCATAACAGGGATCTGCGGTATGATACTGCAGGGTGGCCCAGCGTTTGTATAATGTGATTCGTTGGGATATCATGACAGGGATCTGCGGTATGATACTGCAAGGTGGCCCAGTGTTTGTATACTGTGATTCGTTGGGATATCATAACAGAGATCTGCGGTATGATACTGCAGGGTGGCCCAGTGTTTGTATAATGTGATTCGTTGGGATATCATGACAGGGATCTGCGGTATGATACTGTAGGGTGGCCCAGTGTTTGTATAATGTGATTCGTTGGGATATCATGACAGGGATCTGCGGTATGATACTGCAGGGTGGCCCAGCGTTTGTATAATGTGATTCGTTGGGATATCATGACAGGGATCTGCGGTATGATAATGCAGGGTGGCCTAGTGTTTGTATAATGTGATTCGTTGGGATATCATGACAGGGATCTGCGGTATGATACTGCAGGGTGGCCCAGTGTTTGTATAATGTGATTCGTTGGGATATCATGACAGGGATCTGCGGTATGATACTGCTGGGTGGCCCAGTGTTTGTATAATGTGATTCGTTGGGATATCATGACAGGGATCTGCAGTATGATACTGCAGGGTGGCCCAATGTTTGTATAATGTGATTCGTTGGGATATCATAACAGGGATCTGCGGTATGATACTGCTGGGTGGCCTAGTGTTTGTATAATGTGATTCGTTGGGATATCATGACAGGGATCTGCGGTATGATACTGCTGGGTGGCCTAGTGTTTGTATAATGTGATTCGTTGGGATATCGTAACAGGGATCTGCGGTATGATACTGCAGGGTGGCCCAGCGTTTGTATAATGTGATTCGTTGGGATATCGTAACAGGGATCTGCGGTATGATACTGCAGGGTGGCCCAGCGTTTGTATAATGTGATTCGTTGGGATATCATGACAGGGATCTGCGGTGTGATACTGCAGGGTGGCCCAGCGTTTGTATAATGTGATTCGTTGGGATATCGTAACAGGGATCTGCGGTATGATACTGCAGGGTGGCAGCGCTTACAATACTATCTTAAGCAGACACCTTACAATACTACCAAGAAATGTATTTGGTTACTTCGTAATTATTTGATATAATGAAATTAAATATATATATATTATATTAATTTCTTTCATAAAATGTAATTATCGATATCATTAAATAGACATGATTTTACACATATTGTTTTTAATGTGTTCGCAAATCGATTTAATGACACAATAAATATATTCCACGACATCAATAAATAGTATATAAAGCAACTCTTTTAAAGTCGGATAGCTCTCATTAATATTTGTATACATGGGCACACATCGGTCATTCTTGTGTTTATATGTTACAATGTTGCACCGTGTATATGTTCAGAGCCTCATGAAAGACTGAATTTATTCAAATGAGTTCTCTCATTTGTAAAAGTCTTTATTATTATTATTATCATTATTGTTGTTGCTATTATTAGTATTATTATTATTATTATTATTATTATAATCGTTATCGTCATTATTATTCATATTTTATTGTTATTGTTATTATTATCGTTATCGTCAATATTAATTTATATTTTTATTATTATCATCATTATTGTTATTGTTATTGTCATTATTATTATTATTATTAGTAGTAGTAGTAGTAGTAGTAGTAGTAGTAGTAGTAGTAGTAATAGTAGATCTAGTATTAGTATTTTTTATTATTATTATTATTATTTTATTATATGTGTATTTCTATTTTTATTATTATTATTATAAAGTATTAAAACCAATTGTATGAAATGCAATTTATAATATAATAAGGAGCATCATAAACTACCACTGTATTCTAGGTACAACGAGGCCCCATCAATCATTTATCATAACAAAGTTAACATATATACGATATAAAATAAAGCGTCTTATTTTTTAAACATATTTATTCGCAACTTCTCGATAAAAATATGTTACTTACCCTTTAGACAGTAGCGTTACGTTATTGCTATTGGATTTTCCATCATCAGCCGTGCAGCTTACCGGAAGGATGTAGTCAACTGAAGATACTGTTGTAAGTTATATTAACTGAACATGTGAACAGAACTTTTTTGTGGAGCGCAAGTTTTAGTGCTAAATACCGGATCCAAGATCGGTGGATTTTGGGTTCGATCCTCTGTCGCGGTTATGTTTGGTGTCCTTGAGGGAGACACGTAATCCGTATATGCTTAATGCCCAGGAATACTTCGAGCATAATTTGTCTAAATTTCACACGTTTTTTAAAAAAGCTTTATGCTGAAATCTTTAATCAAACTTGATACAGTCATGTACATTTATTGATTTATTGATATATATATTATCTATACAAAGCTAACTATGAACAGTCATTAACATATACACATATATGTATATGCGTATAAATTGTGTATACAGTTGTCATTGTTGCATATATATATATGCCACAATGATAACTGTATACACAATTTACACACACACACACACACACACACACACATATATATATATATATTAAAGACTGGGAAGGTTAGAGTTAGTTTCATGTTTTTCAGTCAGCCTTTCGTGACCGCGTGGTATTACGATCATTAACCTTTCACAACTGAGCTGCTGACTGCCAGATTCATGTATAGACATGGCGTCTTCTTCCACCAATATAACTCATGCCATTTATGAACTTTAATGTGTTAAAATTGATGTTAAACCCAATTCATTTTGAATATATTGGAACAACAACTTATATCACACATCTTTATATAATAGTATGTAGCTGGTAGATATATAAAAGGTAATATATATACACATTTTAAGCAAGAAATCTACTCACATTGACCTGTGCCACTGATTGTGAGGGTCAATTCATCCCCGACAGTAGCCGGACTTGGTTGAATTGACATCTGTAGTTGTATGGTTGGGTCATGCGTTAAAGGTGTTGGAGTTACTCTGTAGATAATATAGATACCAGAGGTTGATGCAGTCTTAATACAGTAGGCATAGCATCAAATCTGCAGTACATCTTAGCTATATGTATTTACCAACTCTTTAATAGAGTATTATTTTGTTGCAAACCTTTTCCCCCATATTTTTCATTGTCTTACACCGAAATATCGCAGATACAAAGTTATTGAAAAATTGGTTAATAGTCAAAGCTGTCTAATTCAGATATCACGAAGGCAGCCATACTTCAACGGAGCTAACACTTGTTCTATGTTTGAATTTAATTTTAATATTAAAGCTAAACACGTTGACTTCTACATACTGCTCAGTAGTGATATCCGCACAATCACAAACCACACCACGTAACTAGAGCTGTCGGATGAACAGCAAGCTCGAATATTTCGATACTGTCCTAAAATAACAGCTTTTGCAGGAAATAAGTACCAAATGGAAGACAATTAGTATAAAAACTCAGGGGTAGTAAAATTAAGGAATTATTATTGCTTGTCTGTAAAAAATGTAAAATAATTCAACAACAATATTTATTTTCATTATCAACATTTTTGTTTAAGAAAACATTGAAGTGATTGGATGGCTCCAATTGCCCTAATATTATCTAATTATAATTTAATTCAGCTATTGGTTACATTTGCCGTTCAAACTTTAAAATGCATTAAATAACCCGGTACGTGTGCTAATACCTAACTTAAGGCACACTATATACATATAATAACCCTAATTACTACAATTGCATGAATAGAATAATATAAGTTGGTCAAGTATATCAAGAAATACTAATTAAACATTACCTGAAACAATTTCAGCAATAATTTAAAATATAGTGTAAGTATAGTTGAGATGATCTTCTGTTTCAAGAGTAGTTTATTAATGTTTTACATATGCGATATATGTTCTACCTTCAAATCATATGGTTATATACTAGCTCTTGTAATTAGATCTATAGTCTGAGTTCATGAAAATGGATCTACGAGGGACATTCAATTTATTCTGTCACTAGATGATTAAGAATTTTCAGGCCAACCCTTCAAAGTATTTCCCCCACACAGATACACACTTTTGAAGTCTTACAGTCCACGACCTAAATGCCACAAAGTAGTCTCCCCTTGGTAAAATGTTCAGATACTGAAAAATTGCAGACCCATGGGCACTTCTAGTAGCATTGCGTTTACATGCGAGCATTTTTTGAGCATTGGGAAATAAAAGTAACAGAGGCTTAGGTCAGGGGAATAAGAGGGGTGTTCAACCTAAGTTGGGGCTCAAAATAAAAAAAAAACAAGTTTCATCCCCAGTGAGCTAGTTAGAAAATTTCCTAGGATTACAAGTTTTATATATTTTCAGATGTTTTTCAGCACAATCTAAACGCTTGGCCATTTGGTCAAGTGGGGGATCCATCTAGTACAAAGCTTCTTTAATTTCAAACAGTTAATCAGAATATGATGTACGGTGCCTTCTGAAATGCCTAGGCTATAAGCTATCTGAGAAACAGTATACCGTCCATCTTCTTTTACCATAGCTCTAACAGCACCAATGTTTCCCTTTGTTGCTGCAACAACAGTACTACCTGGGTGGTTATATTCTTGCAGGCTATGCTGACCCTCCTTTAAGTTTCTTAACCCAATGATTGATTGATTGAATATTTAGCGTCATTTTTATGCCATCGAGGGCTAAGAGACGATCATTTAACCTAGCCACTGTTTCCTGGGATTAACCAGTACTCGAGCACACCCCATCTCCGCAAGTAACTGATAACTTTCCCAATTGAATCAGTGTTGAGAGACGAATGATAGTGTGACACAATGTAGCATATCAATCATCACAGAGACTGTTGCTGAGCGGGGGATTCGAACTCATAACCCCTGGATTGATGGTCAGTCGCGTAACCGACTGAGCTAATCCCAACGAAAAACTGTTCGTAATATTATCGAAGAACTATCATGTATAGGACACAATTCAGAATAAATCTCATTTGACGATAACTGCAAAGAAACTCGGACTTTAATGTAAGCGCTTATTTCTAATTTTTCTTCAGGTTTCAGTATGACATTTAAATATAGCCACTGTACACGAGTGTGTATAGTTCAACAATAAATATCTTGGTCAATTATAATTGGATTAAATTGAGAATTCGCAGGTGTATTGGATAAACATCTCCAAACAATTGTTTTTCATGTTCTTACGTAAGATTGTTTCTACGGAAGGCCATTAGTGACATCATTTATTGAATGCCCCTCGTATAGTATAAATAATCGTGTGCCAGCATGCACAGTTTACCACAGCTGGATGCCCAATATGAAAATGAAAACCAACAAAGTGAATGGATGGCTTATATTGTCTTAATATTATTTAATTTAGCATTTAGTTACATTTCTCGTTCAAACTTTAAAATTGTTTTATCAATTCATTAACCATTGTTGACAAATAACCTGATAGATATGCCAATACCTAACTTATTGCACACCATGTGCGTATAATAACCCTAAATATGTCAGTTGCATGAAAAGAATAATATAATTTGACCAAGCATATCTAGGAATATTTATTAAACAACCTGAAATAATTTCAGAAATAATTTAATATATAGTGTAAGCTATAGTTGAGATGATCGTCTGTTTCAAGTGTAGTTTATCAATGTTTTACATATGCGATATATGCACTACGTTCAAATCATATGGTTATATACCAGTTCTTGTTAATGGATCTATAGTCTTATACTGTTTATCAATACTGGATATCCTTACACATTCTAATTGTTTCTAAATAGTTTTTTTACATATATAATATTAGACTAACTTCACACCATAGGGCAATACATCGGTAACAGTTCATGCAAATGGATCTATAGTTGAATTAATCTTGTACCAGCATGCACAATTTATCACAGCTGGATACCATCTCACATTCGTTTTTTCAATGTGTTGTATATACAATGTACGCACTGACTTTATATCATGAAGCAATATATCGGTACTGGTTCATGAAAATTGATCTATAGTTGAAATAATATTGTACCAGCATGCACAATTTACCACAGCTGGATACCATCTCATATTCGTTTTTACAATGTTTTGTATATACAATGTACGCACTGACTTTATATCATGAAGCAATATATCGGTACCGGTTCATGAAAATTGATCTATAGTTGAAATAATATTGTACCAGCATGCACAATTTATCACAGCTGGATACCATCTCACATTCGTTTTTTCAATGTTTTGTATATACAATGTACGCACTGACTTTATATCATGAAGCAATATATCGGTACTGGTTCAAGAAAATTGATCTATAGTTGAAATAATATTGTACCAGCATGCACAGTTTATCACAGCTGGATACCATCTCACATTCGTTTTTTCAATGTTTTGTATATACAATGTACGCACTGACTTTATATCATGAAGCAATATATCGGTACTGGTTCATGAAAGTTGATCTATAGTTGAAATAATATTGTACCAGCATGCACAGTTTATCACAGCTGGATACCATCTCACATTCGTTTTTTCAATGTTTTGTATATACAATGTACGCACTGACTTTATATCATGAAGCAATATATCGGTACTGGTTCATGAAAGTTGATCTATAGTTGAAATAATATTGTACCAGCATGCACAGTTTATCACAGCTGGATACCATCTCACATTCGTTTTTTCAATGTTTTGTATATACAATGTATGCACTGACTTTATATCATGAAGCAATATATCGGTACTGGTTCATGAAAATTTATCTATAGTTGAAATAATATTGTACCAGCATACACAGTTTATCACAGCTGGATACCTTTTCATGAACATGAAAAAAAAAATAAAATAAAAAAAGTGAAATATTATATCTGAGCTTCTGGCCCTAGTGTCACTAAACATCTCAACAAAAATGATTTTACGTTAACCAATTTGCCAGTTACCCTTATCAGTGAGGAAAGATGTATTCCAACTTCAAATATATGTGGTCATATGTGGCATAACAGACACTCAAACAGGGTGGTTTCATTTAAAGTCATTTCATTTACATGTTTATATCTTTCTCATATAAGTTCAAAGTTACAAGCTAACAGTTTAAACTCACTTATGTTAGTCTAAACCACCCTACTCTTACAAGGTTTATTTTCCAACTCTAAAGAGATCTCATTTCCACCCTCCCAAAGAGGCCTCGAGTCCTTTTCCCTGACTGATTAACTCATTACTACCTGGCTAATGGTCAGTTTCTTAAATACTTAAGGTTACATTTTTAAAGTCCATTAAACACGCCCATATCTTAACATAAAACCAACATGTCATCTCTACATCATGATAAGCCTAAGGCTATATCTTATCATAACATCCCAATCTTCCTGACATCTTATCTCCATTAGCTGTCGACATGGTTGACCTTTGATGTTAAATACCTATATATACAATAAACTGTAAACCCAATCTTAAAATATTAAAACACTTTAACAACTTTATACATTTTAAGAATTCTTACAAATAATATAACACATTTAATATGAAATGAGATCAACTTTTTATATAGAAAATTGACATTTTTGAACTGAGGAATATCTCAGCTGGAGATCTTTAGTGAAGCCGGCCCCAGGCCTTCAACTTTGGTAGAAAAAATGTATGATACAACACTATGTAAAATTGCACCCCAATATATATATTATCAGTAAAAGGAGGCATTTCACACATTACTGGAGGTATGTCCCTTTCCAAAAAAGAAAAGACATACATATTGGGTAATTTTCATTTCATATTTCATTTTGCATTATTTAGATACATGCATACTTTTTTAGAAATATTTTAGTGAATAATTATCAAAAGTGCCGTTATTTCACTGAAGCAACACGGATTGTAATCTCTCCAATTTATCTTATATATATAAAACAGTTATCGGCATTCTAACGCAGAGAAAGAAAGGTTATTGACGAAAAACTACAAATATAAAATCCAACAATAATACAATATTGTATGTGATAAACCTATGAGAACTATCTACAAATCGTACATTTTAAATCGGAAACTCATGTAATTATCCCAAAACTGCATACCGATGTTATCTCCTCCCCACCCCGGTGGAGTTTGTTTGTAAGTGTTAAATGTTGAATTTCAACAATTCAAAATATTGTGGAAAATTCTACTCACCAAATTAAACAAACAAATATTACTAAATTTTCCAAAGTCATGTTCCAAATCTTGCAATTGTTAAAAATTATTTTTTATAATAATTTGTTATAAAAATGTTTTCAAAAATGTATGATTCTCAGTTAATACAATAAGGAACAGTCAGATGTGTTTTAAGTAAATACTTATATGATATGCGGGGGATATTGTCGCAGTAGAAGACATTCATAATGGAGGGGACAGAGGGTGGTATTGTTACATATGTACGTTCATCTTGCTGTGAACATAAATAGAAATCGTTTCAATCTAATTTTGAAATAATTATTATTTATGTGAACATATGTTTTAATGTATTTGTTTTATCAGCAAGGTAAATGTCTGCACGTTAATCCGTTTTATTAAAATATTACCGCCTTACCATACATGTGATGACCAATCTGTTCTTGTTTGAAAGCCACCAGCTTTGCAAATATTCCATACGGCTATTATCTATTCAAACCTTGTAGCTCGAAAGACCCGCCAAAAAGTATCGTTTTTATATTGGTCACATGTGCTGGTCACATGGTGGTTTCCTTAAAGCGCATTAAACACTTTTTAGTTATGAAATAGGAGTTGACAGGTTAGGAGTTAGTCGCAGAGAGCGTACTTTAGTTTCGTTCTTTAGTTTTCGAGCTTCAACATTCACTATGTAATTCTTTAATAATACAGCGGATTTGGCCGCTTGGTGCGACTCCTGTGGATTCTAAGGACATGCATAATGCTTAATGATTAAGCAGGACTTCTAACTTAATTATTGTTACTTAAACTTTGTGTTAATTTGCAATATACTCTATTATAAAGTTCTACATAAAATCACCATAGTGTATATCTGCGGACATTTAAATTTTTTTTCAACTGCAATACAAGTGTTTCTTCAACTACATATGTTTCTCCTGTTACACTTATGTGTACGGATGTGTATACATATACTGTTACTTACTAAATGGATGTTTATGTTGTATAATTACTTTAAATGAATACAAAAATACAATGACTAAACTTTAATTACACGTATTTATTCTCTATACAACACCCGTCTGCAACCGTTACCGATTGAACATTACATGTCATAGATGTTACAGCATGTAAATTGGTACACCGATATATACACCGAGAAATGTGTGTCAGTGTGCTACGTTGCATTTTGCCTGTTAGTGGATGAAAATTTACTTACGGTGCTATTTTATCATTTTGAAATTCTGCTGAAGCCACTTGAACTGTTCCATTTTTGGTAAGTTTGCATGTTAAGCTGTACTCGTGGAATGACTTGCCGCCTATGATGTTTTTTGTATGTTCTTTCATTAGGTAGAAATAAACCTTAGTCGCCTGAAAACATACAATAAAAGATATAAACGAAGGTAGCATATAAGCATAAACATTTAATTATCACAAATTTAAAATAAATGTTATAATAATATCAAGCAAGAGCTGTCGGAGGAACATAGCGCTCGACTATTTCGATTCAGTTCCGAAACAACAGCCGGAAATAAGTACCAACTGGAAGACAATTAATATAAAAAATCAGGGGTGGTAAAATGAAGCTATAATCATTGCTTGTCTGTTAAAAATAAATCAGCAAAATAATTCAACAACAATATTAATTTTCATTTTCAATATTTTTTTTTTGGAAAACAAGAAAGCACATCAACAAATACTAATTAAACATTACCTGAATTATTTCAGCAAGAATTTAAGATATAGTGTAAGCTATAGTTGAGAAGATCTTCTGTTCCAAGAGTATTTTATCAATGTTAGGGAATGGTGTGTTAAAAACATACAGAAAGTTTACCAAAGTCGGAGATGTATACATTTGGGGGGAAAATGGATGAAAATAACGGCATTTGACGATAATTTGATGAAATATATTAGTTTATTAATCTGCAATACTCGTTGAGAGAATATTACTTTAACAGTTTATACTGTTGAAAATGGTGTTAATGAAACTCATTTAGAAAAAATTCAACTGCATCATAAAATATTGACATACAGCTATTTTATTGACATTGAGCGTGATAAATTACCCCACCCACAAATATTATACAGTGATTGTTTTTCAATTTTAATACTGACAATGAAATGTAATTTTTTATTCACTGAATATTGAAAAATATATAAACATAAATTAACAAAAAATAAAACTACAAAGAATATATCACTGTTATCATCAGCAGCAATAACAGTAGTAGCAACAACAACAATGGCAACAATTAAAGCTCTTGAGTTATGTCCGTATAAAATAAGTAACACAATATCAATGTATGTAATATTATTTCTCGATTCAATCACTTTATTTGCAAAAATGAACAATCTTGTAATCTGTCACCGTTGTACTAGTATTCAAGTTATTGTTAATAATAAATATGTAAAATAATTACAGATTTACTCAATAAAAAAGGTGTGTGGGGGTAATTTCACATGCTCAAATGGCATATTTACAATACATTATGGCTCATGTTTTTTTGTAATGAGAGACTTATTGTTACAACATATGCATCATAGAAAATAATAGTATAAGATGTAAAACAGTGAACTATACACAACAAGTGTCAGTGTTAATCTTTTCAAAGCTGAACATTATTCAGTTAGGTGGTATGCTTGAACTAACAAAAATAAACTTTCCTAATAATCTAGAATATGTTATTTTTGTGATAATAAACTTATTGTTACAACATATGTAGTGAACTATACATAACTTATTAAGTGTCAGTGATGACCTTTATAAAGCTTATAACATTTTTCAGTTAGGTGGTATGTTTGAACTAATAAAAATACGCTCTCCTATTGTCCGATTGTGGTAAACTTTTGATATAATTTTATGCAATATATCTTAATAAAAAAACAGTTTAAAAAACATTCTGTTGCAATTTATCTGATTTGACCTAAACTAGTTATAGATTGACCCGTTAAAATAGGTGGGTGGGGTAATTTCACATGCTCAAACGGTGCATTTTCAATTTATTGTGGCTTCAAATTATCTAAAATGTGTTGTTTTTTTGTGATAAGAAACGTATTATCACAACATATACATCATAGAAAATAACAGTATTAGGTATAAAACAGTGAACTATACACAACTAGTGTCAGTGATGACCTTTTCAAAGCTTAACATTTTTCAGTTAGGTGGTATGTTTGAATTAATAAATTTATGCTTTCTTATTGTTCAATTGCGATAAACTTTTGGTATGTTTTCCTGCAATATATGTCAATAAAAAGAACAGTTTAGAAACAATCTGTTGCAATTTTATCTTATTTAACCTAAAATAGTTATAGACTGGCTTGTTAAAATAGGTGGATGGGGGTAATTTCATATACTTAAAAGGCACAATTTCAATATATTAAGGTTCCAAATAATCTAAAATATGTTATTTTTCTGATAAAAAACTTATAATTAAAAATCTGTATCACAAAAAAAAAAAACAACGTTATTAGAGGTAAAAAGTTCAATGATACACAATTAGTGGCAGTGGTGACCTTTTCAAAACTTGAAAAAAAATCAGTTCGACGGTGTGTTTGAACTAGAAAAAATAAACTTTCCCATCGTCCGATTGTGGTATTTTTTTATATTTTTTGCAGCAATATATGCAAATACAAAAACAGCTTAAAAACACTCTGTTGCAATTTTTCCGGATTGACCTAAAATAACCGTAGATTGACTGGACTAATATGCGATATATGCACTATACCTTCAAATCATAGGGTAATATACCAGTTCTTGTAAATAGAAATAGATCTAGTCAATATTCTTATACCAACACATACAGTTTACCGATGCTAGATATCCTTCCACATTCTAAGTTGTTTCAGTTTATTTTGCATACGAGGGGTGTTCAAAAAGTTCGCGGGAAATGCTTATAAATCTGTCAATTGTATGATTTGAAATTTAATCCAAACAAAGGTCTATATATTTTGATTGATTCACCACTGAGAAATCAGCACTGAAGTCATACCAGTAATATTTTCATTTTTACTACGGTAACGTACTTGACCGTCACCGGATCTCTTTTCGTTATTTGACTGCTATTTTCGAAAATTGCTACTACTTTACATATTCATAACTTTTTAATGCGCTGGTGGATTTTTGTAAAAATTGCATCCCGTCCACCTACAGCTTCAGCTCAAGTTCATACTGTGACGTCAGTAGAACATTATGACGTTAATTGTGACGTCAATACGTCTTAACTGTACACACTGTATATTACCAAGCTGTTTTCACTTCACAATGTCTTTAGAACAACGGTACGGAATAAAATAGTGTGTTATGCAAAAGAAAATTAAATCAGAAACTGCAACTAACATTATGAAAACATATGGTGAAAAACTTTTTCAGAAAATTGCAATTTATAAATGGTACAACAGATTCGGCGAAGGCGTCAGTTTACCAACGGACATGGCAAAAATGCGGACGTCATTTAACGTAAAAAAGGGCTAGAATCATTTCTAGGTCCAAAACGATTCTAGATGGGGATATATATACGCATAAGTGTTACAGGTTAAGCAACTAAACTGGACAGTTTAACGGGAAGTGGCTATTCTAGTATTACGGATGATTTGAAAATGCGTCGTGTTGCTGCTAGATAGATGCCATGGTTACTTTCAAGCGAATGCAAATAGATGAGAATGGCAGTGGCGACACGATTTCTAAAGATATCTAAATAAAATAGTGACATTTGATGAGACACTAACTTCAACTACTATTCAAAGGCATGCACACCGCAATATTTATTATTCATACTCTTTTTTCTGTTTGTTTGTTTAACTAATTATTTGCGGGCAGTTTTATAATTTTAATACAATTTGATTTTGAAGTAACGTAATTTGAGAATGACGTTAATTAATTAAGTGTATTTTGACGTTGATCCGGTCGCGCTTGGTATGCGTTGCAAAAATTACTGTAAACATTTCAGTTTTAAAGATAAAGTGTTGATATTTGTAGTACACGTTGTCGATATACGTATTTCAATCAATATGAAATAGTATGATTAAAGGCGAAAAGATAAAAAAAAAAAAAAAGAGTAATACTTTGAAACCCCCTCGTATACAATATATGCATTAAATTCACATCATAGGGCAATACGTTGGTAACAGTTCATGCAAATGGATATATAGTTGAAATAATAATGTACCAGCATGAATAGTTTATCACAGCTGAATACTCTTTTATGCAAATAAATTTAAATCTAAATTTTTTTTTTTTTTAAAAAGAAGTGAAAAATTATATCTGAACTCCTGACCAGGCCTTCAACTTTCAAGTTTTCCCTTTATAACACTACGTAAAATTCCAACCCCTTAAAGCAAGCCAATGTTGCCCACAGGGTCATGGTTTTCAACAAATTTGAGAGAGTACCACAAACTGACCCTATTTGTAAAACATCTAAGCTCAAGGCCTTGTACTTGTACTACAAACTTTAACCTGTTAAAACAATTCTTAACGCAATATTTAAGTCTTAAAGGGCAACACTCGGCCAAAATGCAATCAAGAGTTGTGGTTCTTGTCTCTATGAGTTTCCTAGATGATGTTGAACTCACATATTAAGTTTCACTCATATCAAATAATAGGTTGATGAAATATATACCCGCTCAAAAACTCTAACCAACTTTTCTATGTGGGAAAGGGCCATAATTCCGCCGAAATGCAACCCATGGTTATGGTTCTTGTCTCTGTGCATTCCGTTGATGATGCTGGACACCCATTTGAAGTTTCATTAATATCTTATGAGTGGTTGCATAGATATCTTACCTGATAAAAAAACATTAGCCTGAAAAAGGCCATAACTATGCCAAAATGCAATTCAGAGTTTTGGTTCTTGCCTTTGTGCATTCCATTGAGATACTGAACACACATATGAAGTTTCATTCATATTCAATGAGTGGTTGCATAGATTTTTGTTCGCTGGACTAGCTCTATCCAGGAGAGCACAACAATGTCTTTCCCCAGATGATGTCACTAGCTCCGATTGATCTGCGTGCTTGGACAACTCGCTAACTGATTTTGGTTAGTAATTATGTCGCAGAGTGGTTAGAATGCAACGACTTAAATATTTCAATATAAATACGCTCATAAATCTTATTTCACATTTACTTGAATAAAATAAACTTTACGTATTTTATATATATATATATATATATATATATATATATATATATATATATATATGTATGTATTTAGATCTAAATATAATCAAGGACTTATTAAAGAGGGTATATCTGGAAAACACCATAGAAATGTCTTAAAAATTTAAATAATTATTAAAATGGATAAAAAGCATCTCATTATCATTAATAAATCAAATCCAAATGGTTTGGCAGGACAAATCTACCAAAAACGTGACAAAATTGATATTAAAATTGGAGTGGTAAACATGAAACGAAATCCCCATTCTAAAAATAGACAGCATTTAACTACTGATTGACGTCATTTGGACTCTTTCTAAGATGAAACAATTTTTACTACGTGTAAACCCAATCAATGGTGGAACTACTCTTTAAAAAACCTGGTGTACGCACCTTCTCTCCTAAACTTCTATATGTTATTAAAATGCATTATATTTTTTTTTTGTAATGAAAACTTCTTTGCCCGTTCAGATTTTTGCCCTCTCTTCTTAACTGAAATCCTGCATCCACCAATGTGTATAACGGATCAAATTGAAATCAAAATGAAATCACGTGACTCATTTAATACGTCACAAAATGTGTTGCACTTTTAAGCGGGAAATCTATTTTAGTCTAACTAAGCGCGTCGCCCAAATTAGGAAATCCCTTTTTATATATTGTTTTTACAGGTTTAAATGTATATTTTTGGCAATACGGGATCAGTGAGTATAGATAAGCCTGATATATTAGAAAATATATGTTTATGCCAATTTTAAAAGATTGAAAAATCCTGATAAATTCCCTTTAAGTCCTTCATATGATATAGTTAATGTTTTAATTAACAAGCATATTAACTGCGCCCTGAACCATTTTCGTACCTGAAATAGTGCTGACCGTAGCAGGTTGCATACAAAAGATGGCAAATGTTACCAAACCGCTTAAATTAAAAGAAACGTAGTGCTTAAATACTGTTTAGAAGGGAAAATACTTCATTACGATACTTCGGACTCGTTACGGAAAAGCTTTCAAATACAACAGTTCTAATTAAAACAAATCCCAGGGTTCCTGCGTTGGGATATGTCACCTAGTGGTAACATAATTTGGATAGCATAGTTTTAATATTAAACTGATTACATAATCAATGTAAAATAAATTAATGTTAAAAACACGTCTACTGCAATAATATCTTTCTAAATATGTTTATATGTCGAACTACCTGAAATAACAGGAAATCGTCCCAAGGTACGTTCGAACATAGTTGTAAATAAGTTCCCTGTTGTTGTTGTTGCTAATTGCTTTATATATGGCCATTTTCAGTATAGAATACATCTAAGCAACATTTAACAATAAGTCTAGAAAACAGCAATTTTTAACAGTAAAAAATCGTTTTAAGGAAAATAACTGCTATTTGGTTCGGCCGACTTTAATATAATGTGATTGCATGAGGAACAAACTTGAAAAATGGCACTAGCAACTTTCTTGCTTGGTATTTAGAGGATAGTTCTAGGTCCGGTTGGCCCGGTGTCAGTATAATATGACTGGGCGGGGTATCATATCATATGTTTGCGACATGATACTCCAGTTGGTGACAGCGCTCAAAATACTGTCTCAATAGTCGCGATATCACTGAAAAATGGTTGAAAACGCCGCTAAACACCATACAACAGCATGAGTAAAAAGCCTGATTAGAAAATAGTCGACACTCTCGCACACCCTGTCCACCCACCACCCATCTTTTTATTTTGAACTTTCACAGATAAAAAGTATACTTTAATTTGAATGTACATCTCACAGCTTCATAATTTGGATTTTACTATTGAGCATTTTACTATAGAATATGTAGACGGAAATCAATGGTTACGTTTATCTGATATATCCGTAACCGAGTAAATTCAGGCTTATATAACTGACGAGCTATGGATGATATTCTCTCAAGACACCATACACGAGAAGGCATTGTGGTGCATTTGAAAAAAAAAACACAAGATGTGATCCTACCAGAAATCAGACCGATATTTTTTTCACATAGATCTATACTTGCACTTGACCGCAGTGCAACCTCTTAAACAGGCAACAGTACACACTCAATGTTATATACTTACGTAAGAGCAACTGTTAAGTGTTATTGTAGACTTCACGGCTATTGTTAAGTTTGTCCACTGGTTATAACACAAAAGTGTTGATGCTAGTGTTGTGTTTCCTGTTTTTGTTGGGGCTGTTGTAAGTTGTGCTGCTGACGAATTTTGATCAGTCGCAAATGCTGTGTAATGTTCAGATGCTAGGTTTGCTGTGTTGATAAAAATAGTGCCATTCTCGTTGCAGGCTGAAAAAGAAAATAAATAAATACATCTCTGGCAACTTGTTGATTATTATTACTTTGATACAACATTATTTATTCAGAGGTTGTGATATCAGCGTCCATGTATAAAAATATTAAAGTATACAAGTGGATGTCGAGTTGTAAAGAGGGGCAAGAGAATTGCAACTTCACCAAATGAGTCATACTACTTTAACTATGTGTGTTACGGAACTGTACTAGAATAAACGAAATGACTGTATTGTACTGCACATAATTAGCGAATTTTCTAAACAAAAACAATATATTGCCTACAAATCTGAAAGAAAAAAAATACACAGAACATTTTGTTTATTAAAGTTTATGTAAATTACAATAATTTAATATTTGAAAATTAGCATTATCTACAAAAATATTTTTATAAAAATATTCTAGTGTCTACCGAGTTTTCTTCAAATTTGCATGTTTTAGGCCGTTTGCCCTGCTTAGAATTTTGAGGACGTTTTTGTCTGTCATACCTGAATATATTCCCTATCTCAATTTTATTAAAATATCTTCTGCTGGAATTTGTTATACGTTTACCTGATTTTTAACTATAATGACTGTCCTATTCATACAAATCAATAGACAGGTAAATCATATATTATATTAACGGAAATGTGATATGAAAGTGTGGTGATGAAATGTTAAAAACATGTTTTGACATGTTTTAAATATAGTCTCTTATAACTCTTTATAGAGAATGGCATGGCTATTTGTTAGATATAAATATTGTTTAATAATATTCATATACTGTGTTTTAACACTGGTGAGACTTAAATGAAGAATAAAACATACATATATCAGTGACATTTAAAATAACCGAGCCATGGAGCATAGTGATAGAAAGAATACTAACTGTAATTAACAGTCGGTGCTGTCCCCGCTGCAGTTGCGTCTGTCACACATACAACGATCCCGACCTGCAGTGCATATAATAAAAATAATCAATACATTTGAACCTTCCGCGCCGCCGTCAACTACATATACATTATTTACAACAAGTTTTAAATAACATAAATATCAGTGTACTATTGACAATTGTCAAGTTTAGCAACGTTATTAAAAAGAAAAGAGTAGTACTAATATCGCTATAAGAACAGAACAGAATAACTTTCATTTCGTAATATAGTACATTGTACAACATAATTTGAAATAGGCCATTATGACCCGTGATCAAACATTTCAGAATATTGCTATAACAAATATACATTAAATGACGGATAATTGCTGATTTCAAACATAAAGATTGGGTTGTAACACATGTAATATTAATATCTCATAGTATTACACTACATTGCTTTGGTACCTGTGTGCATATTCATTTTAAAAAAATGTTTTATTCATCAATCATTATGACAATGATCTGGGAAGTATATATTGCATTTTAACAGTGTAGACTTAAGAAATTTTATTGCATTTGATTTACAATTGGTTTCTACTTGTCACAGATGTGAAAACACGTCGGTGGTAAATGTGGAAAAAAATCTCACATTTGTTACAAAAGAAAATGTGAGAAAATAAAATGGCTAAAAATGAAAACAAAAAATAAACTTAGTTTTTAATAGAACTGTTTCTAAAGTTTTGTGTAAACAATGTATAATAGGACATGCCACGAAACAAAATAATTTTAGTTCCTCCAAGCTGCACCACTCAGAGCTTTAACATAATAAAAGGCTCAAAATAAACATGTAAAACAAATTATTAAATCCATATACAGATTATTCTATATTTAGCGATTTGATCATTTTCATATTTATGGTTACAAAAGCTTTTTTCACATAAATGGCAAACATTTTTCATTTTTGACACCGACGTGTTTGTGAGAAATAGGATTTACAGCTTACACTAATATTTTTTCGATTTTTCATTATCCTTATGAAAACGTGCTTTATAGGCACCAATCAACACTTATATCGTCGTTTCGTATATAATCGAATCACTTTATTTCATATAGGTATACTATACTCTGCCAAAAATTATAAAACTATCTATCAGTCAAAACACTATGTTCCATTAGTGTAAAAACAAATACTATAACAACGAGAACCTTAAAATGGAAAAATCACACTGCTACTTTCAGACGACCATGCGAGGAAAACAATGAGAAAAGATTGAAACAAATTTGAGAGAACACGAATTTAAATATTGCCAGCATATATATTCAATAAAACATAGCGATAAAATAATATTTATATTTTTTATTATGAATATGATGTTCACAAACTTACCGCAAACAATATGAAAATCACTTGTTCCAATGTTTTGTTATTTCGTAACTGACCCATGGTAAACAAGTTCTGTTATTCTGAAACAAAATACATATGAATTAATCATCAAAATCGCTTCAACACTCATCACATGTAAAGATTTTTTTAATGGGGGTTTACGCCATTTTCAACATAGTCCGGTTATATGGTGTTTCCGGTTTTATTGGTGGAGGAAGACCTCAGAATGAATCTGAATATAACTATCGTCCTTCCGCAAGTAACTGGCAAACTTTTTGGAGCGCGCTGTCTCGAACCTACGACCATAGCGAGAGAGGTAATTGATCTTGAGACGGCGCCTTAGACCACTGGGCCACGGAGAACCATTGCTTAATTCTGATATGTAAATATAACAAATTACATTAGCGTACTCAGATAAGAGTTAAGGAAAACCATTAATGATATACAGTAACAGTACAGTAAAGAACATTATAGTTTATTTAAAAAGCGACGGACCGTATCTTATGCTTGTCGAACTTGTGGTTCAACCCTCTTGTTTATATGTGTTTGTAAATATATATAGTTATAATACTTCGTAGCTCGTAGGCTCGAGTTCCGCTCGGTTATAAAACTTGATGTGGAAAGTTTGCCTCATTCTTAGAGTTTCCTCCAGCCATAAAACTGGATATACATACATGTATCAGAGACTTAATTTCCTGTTTATATCTCTGCATGTAGATAGATATATTTATTCGTGAATATATATATGTCACGAAATGCAAACAATTATCAAAGATAACTATCATCAAAAATATAAATATTAAATCGTAGTATTACAAACTTTTCATAATTTCTAATTATATTATAGTACTGTTACTATTAGGTTAAGATATGTGAGACATATATATCACACAGGATAACCCATTAAGTTTTACAACGTATTTCCAATGGGGTCCTTATGAACATAAAAATATAAATATCAGTGTTTCAAAATATTGGCCGTAGTAGCTTTATGGGCTTAATTTAACAGGGAATAGCTATACATTATGTAACTTATAATTAAAAATACAACAAGAGGACAACTCTGACTATTTGTAGATCATTTAAGATTTTAAATTTCCTTACATTCATGTGTGTTCATGTTATCACAGAATATATCAAATTTTTATATTTAAATTAATTATCACAGAAAGACTTGAATGGTGACATACATATCACAAAAATAATCATGAATAATTTGCAAAAGTATTAAAAATAAATGACAATATTAATAAAAAAAAAAAATTGTTTGTTCTGCACATTTCATCCTCTCAATGAGTGGCACTTTTGTTTCTTGTTTTTCTTTTATATTTATTGGAAGACTGTTTCATTCCCGAATAGCTTGATAAAACGGGTAGTTGACATAAAGACATTTACCTGAGGTATATGAAAACTTCCAAAACTATGTCGACTATTATAAGAATGTGTCTGGAAACTAAAATAAAATTATCATGTCGGTAAGATGGACACGTATTATTAAAAGTTTTATGCCCATAGTTTAGTCTTAGTTGTTTTACTCTGTTTTCAACATATAGCCAACCAATATTACTGAAATCTGAGACTTTTAAAGAAGTTCTACAACCATAACCATAAATGAATCTGACAACTTTGTTTTGAATAATATTTAATCTGTTTCTCAATTGTTTTGATGATGCCACTATACCAGGATGAGGAAGCATAATCCAAAATGGCATTGTATTAAAGAGTTACATAACTTTTTGTGCTTGGTATTATAAAGTGTGTCCATTACAATGTACATTGAATATTTCAACCTTCGCTAACTAACACATAGAACTAAATAAAATGCATTCAGATTTACCAAGATGTAACGATTATTTGTTGTCAACTAACCATTTACTACAATTTTCAAGCTCATTTCTAAGTACATTTCTAATAACACCAGTATCTTTGTGCGAGAAAAGATAGATCTGTCATCTGCATATAAGATTCACTTATACTGACACTCAGAGTATTGAAATAACATTTAAAAAAGCAATGGACCCAGTACACTTCCTGGAGGAACATCGCATGAAATATTCGTGAAATCTGATATTGCATGATTAACATTTATAGCTTGTTTACGATCAGTCAAATAAGATTGGAACCACTAAATTGACTCCCCCATTTCTTTTAATTTACGACATATAATTTCATGATCAGCTGTGTCAAACACCTTCTGAAGGTCCACCATAATCATTCCCGTATAAAAACTTTCACTTTTAATATGGTCTATCAGGTAAATAAGGCAGAAGTCAGTGGAGTAGTTACATAGTAAGCCTCTTTGTAGTTCATATAAAATACCTTGTTTAACTAAGAACAATTCTTGTTGTCTGTACACAGCTCTTTTAATCTTTTTTTTTAAATTATACATAAAATACTAACAGGTCTATAGTTTGCTACATCAGATCTGCCATTTTTCTTAAACAATGACTTGACTTTAACACTATTAAGTTCAAATGGCACAATGTTACTGGTGATAGAGCTATTAACTAAAAATGTTAAATGTATTTTTTTAAAAAAGTGCAATATCTTCTAAGATTTAAATAGCACACTCAATTTATATTTGTTTGTGAGAGTAAGTATTTATATATTTTTGTATGAATTAATTTGATTTTACTTATAAATTCACATTATATTATAAATTTAAATGCATACCTTATAGTACCATACAAACAAACAAACAAACAAAGAATGAATGAATGAATGAATGAATGAATGAATGAATGAATGAATGAATGAATGAATGAATGAATGAATGAATGAATGGTGTTTTACGGCGTACCAACACATTATAGGTTATTCGACGCCAACAGGAAGGAAGATTCCAGGTTCACTCTACATGTACAAAAACAACAAATTAACACACAGATTAAAAAAAAATACATCAACAAATGAATATGAAGAATGAACCTAGAACCTTGATACCTGCAGAACTGCAGAGTT
The DNA here is from genome assembly GCA_029582155.1 of Panopea generosa. Lineage (NCBI taxonomy): Eukaryota > Metazoa > Mollusca > Bivalvia > Adapedonta > Hiatellidae > Panopea > Panopea generosa. The sequence continues at coordinate 22,539,160 of CM055895.1, forward strand.
TCAGCAAATTCTATCGTATTACTCAATTTGTCGCTTCTTACGACATGCATAAGCCACACATCCTATCACACATTGTTCCCTGGAACCACACAGGGGTTGATAATTTAACCACAATAGTGAACATGACAAAAAATGATAAAATGAACATGGCACCCATTCGGAGGATTCCTACCCCTCTGTAGAGATCGAACAATCATTCAAGTTTGAAATAGTTCTTAAATCAAATCGTTTTCAGCAACCAAATGCGAGTTTGGTTGAAGTGACTTTTTGTCAGTATTAAAAAGATTCATTAACATAGTAAAATCGGGGTGTGTGAATAATAATTTGGAATGTATATATTTTCTCTCTCAGTGCGCGTGTGTAATAATAATAAAAATAAAGATAATAATATTAATAATAATAATAATAATAATTTTAAAAAAAGTCTATATTTAAAGAGAAAATACATTTGAACAAATCAGTCTTCCCTAAGACCGTCACCCTGAGGCCCTCAAATATATAGGTGTAAACCCACCACTGATTTTTGTTCTTTATTCTATAGTAAATAATAAAAGTTTGAAGGCTTGTCATTCATAGAGAATCCCAAAGAAAGAAGTGAAACCTACATTTTACTGTTTGTCAACCTCTGCACTATCAAAATATGATGAAAAAGCAGGGGTCATGTGTTATATAAGAGATTTTTTCTGCTCAGTGTGTACACTGGTGACAAAGTGAAAGTAGACTTCCGAAATCATGTAATCATACCCCAATTTCCAAGCATCAATTTTTTTTTCTAAATTCACAATTCAAACATGACAATGCTATCAAAATGTTCAAAATACATCAATAATGCCATTCAAATAAAAAAAAGAGCATTAAAATAAGGAAAATGCATTTTTAAAGAAGAAGAAATGAGGATTATTTATAACCGCAATTAAGCACTTCCTTTTTGCAATGGTGGTACTATGCCTATACAGATAGTATATCCATCAAAGCGTTAAATTCTAGTAACACATAATAAAACAACAACAGTATGCTGTATTCATAATCATTCATTTACTAACACAATATTTTATTTATTTATTTATTTATTTATTTTTATTTATTTATTTATTTATTTATTTATTTATTTATTTATTTATTCATTTATTTATTTATTTATTTATTTATTTATTTATTTATTTATTTATTTATTTATTTATTCATTTATTTATTTTTATATCTATGTACTTATTTTATTAATTATTAAGGTTAACAATTTAACTTTTTAAATCAAAATGAACACTTGGCCTACCTGATTTATAAACGTCTCACAAAGTTTTATCAAACAAATCGACCGCTATTTCCAAATTAATCATTGGTTATGCCGACTGCCCGTCTGTCGCGTGATTAAATATTACTCCGTGCGGCCTTCTTAAAATTGTATTATCATGCTCTTCCACGAAACGCGCTGCTCCAAATATAGCTGCAGCATGACAACCTTGATAAATATTATATCAAGTTCAATTTTGAAGTATTAATAAAGTCAACTTGTATTGTGTAAATTAATCACTTTTTTCCTACGGATAGAATTTTTTGAGAAATATTAGAAATAAAAGTTATCGCACATTGTTATCGTTATTTCTCTATTAACCTATCGTCTTCGAATTTTGTCTAATAAATGTAGGTTTTAAGAAACACACACGCATGCACGCATGCACGTACACCTGTTAACACATATCATTTAATTAAAAAGAATACATAGATACATGCAGATAATAATAGGCTTGAATTAAACGGTTTGGGATCAAGTTTTACTAACTTTTCCAGTACATTTATTATTGTCTGTATGTATCCATATATTTGTTTTAATTAATTTATTTATACATGTAAACAACGTTATTTTTTTGTGTTTTATTGATAAACCTGCATATTAACAACTCAGTTCAAAGACGTGCATCATGATGTTGGTGAGGTAATACTAGTAACAAACTGTAAGACGGGCACCATGACATGATGTTGGTGAGGTAATGCTAGTAACAAACTGTAAGACGGGCATCATGATGTTGGTGAGGTAATACTAATAACAAACAGTAAGACTGGCATTATGATGTTGGTGAGGTAATACTAGTAACAAATTGTAAAACAGGCATCATGATGTTGGTGAGGTAATACTAGTAACAAACTGTAAGACGTGCATCATAATGTTGGTGAGGTAATACTAGTAACAAACTGTAAGACAGGCATCATGATGTTGGTGAGGTAATACTAGTAACAAACTGTAAGACGGGCATCATGATGTTGGTGAGGTAATACTAGTAACAAATTGTAAGACGGACATCATGATGTTGGTGAGGTAATACTAGTAACAAATTGTAAGACGGACATCATGATGTTGGTGAGGTAATACTAGTAACAAATTGTAAGACGGACGGTTGATGTTGGTGAGGTAATACTAGTAACAAACAGTAAGACGGGCATTATGATGTTGGTGAGGTAATACTTGTAACAAACTGTAAAACAGGCATCATGATGTTGGTGAAGTAATACTAGTAACAAACTGTAAGACAGGCATCATGATGTTGGTGAGGTAATACTAGTAACAAACTGTAAGACGGACATCATGATGTTGGTGAGGTAATACTAGTAACAAACAGTAAGACGGGTATCATGATGTTGGTAAAGTAATACTAGTAACAAACAGTAAGACGGACATCATGATATTGGTGAGGTAATACTAGTAACAAACAGTAAGACGGGCATTATGATGTTGGTGAGGTAATACTTGTAACAAACTGTAAAACAGGCATCATGATGTTGGTGAGGTAATACTAGTAACAAACTGTACGACAGGCATCATGATGTTGGTGAAGTAATACTAGTAACAAACTGTAAGACGGACATCATGATGTTGGTGAGGTAATACTAGTAACAAACAGTAAGACGGGCATCATGATGTTGGTGAGGTAATTCTAGTAACAAACAGTAAGACGGGCATTATGATGTTGGTGAGGTAATACTAGTAACAAACTGTAAGACAGGCATCATGATGTTGGTGAGGTAATACTAGTAACAAACTGTAAGACAGGAATCATGATGTTGGTGAGGTAATACTAGTAACAAACTATAAGACGGGCATCATGCTATTGGTTAGGAAATACTAGTAACAAACTGTAAGACAGGCATCATGATGTTGGTGAGGTAATACTAGTAGCAAACTGTAAGACAGGCATCGTGATGTTGGTGAGGTTATACTAGTAACAAACTGTAAGACGGGCATCGTGATGTTGGTGAGGTAATACTTGTAACAAACTGTAAGACGTGCATCATGATGTTGGTGAGGTAATACTAGTAACAAACTGTAAGACAGGAATCATGATGTTGGTGAGGTAATGCTAGTAACAAACTGTAAGACAGGAATCATGATGTTGGTGAGGTAATACTAGTAGCAAACTGTAAGACGGGTATCATGCTGTTGGTGAGGTAATACTAGTAACAAACAGTAAGACGGGTATCATGATGTTGGTAAAGTAATACTAGTAACAAACAGTAAGACGGACATCATGATATTGGTGAGGTAATACTAGTAACAAACAGTAAGACGGGCATTATGATGTTGGTGAGGTAATACTTGTAACAAACTGTAAAACAGGCATCATGATGTTGGTGAGGTAATACTAGTAACAAACTGTACGACAGGCATCATGATGTTGGTGAAGTAATACTAGTAACAAACTGTAAGACGGACATCATGATGTTGGTGAGGTAATACTAGTAACAAACAGTAAGACGGGCATCATGATGTTGGTGAGGTAATTCTAGTAACAAACAGTAAGACGGGCATTATGATGTTGGTGAGGTAATACTAGTAACAAACTGTAAGACAGGCATCATGATGTTGGTGAGGTAATACTAGTAACAAACTGTAAGACAGGAATCATGATGTTGGTGAGGTAATACTAGTAACAAACTATAAGACGGGCATCATGCTATTGGTTAGGAAATACTAGTAACAAACTGTAAGACAGGCATCATGATGTTGGTGAGGTAATACTAGTAGCAAACTGTAAGACAGGCATCGTGATGTTGGTGAGGTTATACTAGTAACAAACTGTAAGACGGGCATCGTGATGTTGGTGAGGTAATACTTGTAACAAACTGTAAGACGTGCATCATGATGTTGGTGAGGTAATACTAGTAACAAACTGTAAGACAGGAATCATGATGTTGGTGAGGTAATGCTAGTAACAAACTGTAAGACAGGAATCATGATGTTGGTGAGGTAATACTAGTAGCAAACTGTAAGACGGGTATCATGCTGTTGGTGAGGTAATACTAGTAACAAATTGTAAGACGTGCATCATGCTATTGGTTAGGAAATACTAGTAACAAACTGTAAAACGGGCATCATGATGTTGGTGAGGAAACACTAATAACAAACTGTAAGACAGGCATCATGATGTTGGTGAGGTAATACTAGTAACAAATTGTAAGACGGACGGTTGATGTTGGTGAGGTAATACTAGTAACAAACAGTAAGACGTGCATCATGATGTTGGTGAGGAAATACTAGTAACAAACTGTAAGACAGGAATCATGATGTTGGTGAGGTAATACTAGTAACAAACTGTAAGACGGACATCATGATGTTGGTGAGGTAATACTAGTAACAAATTGTAAGACGGGCATCATGATGTTGGTGAGGTAATGCTAGTAACAAACTGTAAGACAGGCATCATGATGTTGGTGAGGTAATACTAGTAACAAATTGTAAGACGGGCATCATGCTGTTAGTGAGGTAATACTAGTAACAAATTGTAAGACGGACGGTTGATGTTGGTGAGGTAATACAAGTAACAAACTGTAAGACGGACATCATGATGTTGGTGAGGTAATACTAGTAACAAATTGTAAGACGGACGGTTGATGTTGGTGAGGTAATACTAGTAACAAACTGTAAGACGTGCATCATGATGTTGGTGAGGAAATACTAGTAACAAACTGTAAGACAGGCATCATGATGTTGGTGAGGTAATACTAGTAACAATCTGTAAGACAGGCATCATGATGTTGGTGAGGTAATACTAGTAGCAAACTGTAAGACAGGCATCATGATGTTGGTGAGGTAATACTAGTAACAAATTGTAAGACGGGCATCATGCTGTTAGTGAGGTAATACTAGTAACAAACTGTAAGACGGACATCATAATGTTGGTGAGGTAATACTAGTAACAAACTGTAAGACAGGCATCATGATGTTGGTGAGGTAATACTAGTAGCAAACTGTAAGACAGGCATCATGATGTTGGTGAGGTAATACTAGTAACAAATTGTAAGACAGGCATCATGCTGTTAGTGAGGTAATACTAGTAACAAACTGTAAGACGTGCATCATGATGTTGGTGAGGTAATACTAGTAACAAACTGTAAGACGTGCATCATAATGTTGGTGAGGTAATACTAGTAACAAACTGTAAGACAGGCATCATGATGTTGGTGAGGTAATACTAGTAACAAATTGTAAGACGGACATCATGATGTTGGTGAGGTAATACTAGTAACAAATTGTAAGACGGGCATCATGATGTTGGTGAGGTAATACTAGTAACAAATTGTAAGACTGACGGTTGATGTTGGTGAGGTAATACTAGTAACAAACTGTAAGACGTGCATCATGATGTTGGTGAGGAAATACTAGTAACAAACTGTAAGACAGGCGTCATGATGTTGGTGAGGTAATACTAGTAACAATCTGTAAGACAGGCATCATGATGTTGGTGAGGTAATACTAGTAGCAAACTGTAAGACAGGCATCATGATGTTGGTGAGGTAATACTAGTAACAAATTGTAAGACGGGCATCATGCTGTTAGTGAGGTAATACTAGTAACAAACTGTAAGACGTGCATCATAATGTTGGTGAGGTAATACTAGTAACAAACTGTAAGACAGGCATCATGATGTTGGTGAGGTAATACTTGTAACAAACTGTAAGACGGGCATCATGCTGTTAGTGAGGTAATACTAGTAACAAACTGTAAGACGTGCATCATAATGTTGGTGAGGTAATACTAGTAACAAACTGTAAGACAGGCATCATGATGTTGGTGAGGTAATACTAGTAACAAATTGTAAGACAGGCATCATGCTGTTAGTGAGGTAATACTAGTAACACACTGTAAGACGTGCATCATAATGTTGGTGAGGTAATGCTAGTAACAAATTGTAAGACGTGCATCATAATGTTGGTGAGGTAATACTAGTAACAAACTGTAAGACGTGCATCATAATGTTGGTGAGGTAATACTAGTAACAAACTGTAAGACAGGCATCATGATGTTGGTGAGGTAATACTAGTAACAAATTGTAAGACGGACATCATGATGTTGGTGAGGTAATACTAGTAACAAATTGTAAGACGGACATCATGATGTTGGTGAGGTAATACTAGTAACAAATTGTAAGACGGACGGTTGATGTTGGTGAGGTAATACTAGTAACAAACTGTAAGACGGGCATCATGATGTTGGTGAGGAAATACTAGTAACAAACTGTAAGACAGGCATCATGATGTTGGTGAAGTAATACTAGTAACAATCTGTAAGACAGGCATCATGATGTTGGTGAGGTAATACTAGTAGCAAACTGTAAGACAGGCATCATGATGTTGGTGAGGTAATACTAGTAACAAATTGTAAGACGGGCATCATGCTGTTAGTGAGGTAATACTAGTAACAAACTGTAAGACGTGCATCATAATGTTGGTGAGGTAAAACTAGTAACAAACTGTAAGACGTGCATCATAATGTTGGTGAGGTAATACTAGTAACAAACTGTAAGACGTGCATCATAATGTTGGTGAGGTAATACTAGTAACAAACTGTAAGACAGGCATCATGATGTTGGTGAGGTAATACTAGTAACAAATTGTAAGACGGACATCATGATGTTGGTGAGGTAATACTAGTAACAAATTGTAAGACGGACATCATGATGTTGGTGAGGTAATACTAGTAACAAACTGTAAGACGTGCATCATAATGTTGGTGAGGTAAAACTAGTAACAAACTGTAAGACGTGCATCATAATGTTGGTGAGGTAATACTAGTAACAAACTGTAAGACGTGCATCATAATGTTGGTGAGGTAATACTAGTAACAAACTGTAAGACAGGCATCATGATGTTGGTGAGGTAATACTAGTAACAAATTGTAAGACGGACATCATGATGTTGGTGAGGTAATACTAGTAACAAATTGTAAGACGGACATCATAATGTTGGTGAGGTCATACTAGTAACAAACTGTAAGACGGGCATCATGCTGTTGGTGAGGTAAAACTAGTAACAAACTGCAAGATGAACATCATAATGTTGGTGAGGTAATACTAGTTACAAACTGTAAGACATGCATCATGATGTTGGTGAGGTAATACTAGTAACAAACTGTAAGACGGGCATCATGCTGTTAGTGAGGTAATACTTGTAACAAACTGTAAGACAGGCATCATGATGTTGGTGAGGTAATACTAGTAACAAACTGTAAGACGGGCATCATGATGTTGGTGAGGTAATACTAGTAACAAACTGTAAGACGTGCATCATAATGTTGGTGAGGTCATACTAGTAACAAACTGTAAGACGGGCATCATGCTGTTGGTGAGGTAAAACTAGTAACAAACTACAAGATGAACATCATAATGTTGGTGAGGTAATACTAGTTACAAACTGTAAGACATGCATCATGATGTTGGTGAGGTAATACTAGTAACAAACTGTAAGACGGGCATCATGATGTTGGTGAGGTAATACTAGTAACAAACTGTAAGACGTGCATCATGATGTTGGTGAGGTAATACCAGTAACAAACTGTAAGACGGACATCATGATGTTGGAGAGGTAATACTAGTAACAAACAGTAAGACGTGCATCATGATGTTGGTGAGGTAATACTAGTAACACACTGTAAGACGTGCATCATGATGTTGGTGAGGTAATACTAGTAACAAATTGTAAGACGGACATCATGATGTTGGTGAGGTAATACTAGTAACAAACTGTAAGACAGGAATCATGATGTTGGTGAGGTAATACTAGTAACAAACTGTAAGACAGGCATCATGATGTTGGTGAGGTAATACCAGTAACAAACTGTAAGACGTGCATCATGATGTTGGTGAGGTAATACAAGTAACAAACTGTAAGATAGGCATCATGATGTTTGTGCGGTAATACTAGTAACAAACTGTAAGAAAGGCATCATGATGTTGGTGAGGTAATACAAGTAACAAACTGTAAGACGGGCATCATGATGTTGGTGAGGTAATACAAGTAACAAACTGTAAGATAGGCATCATGATGTTGGTGAGGTAATACTAGTAACAAATTGTAAGACGGGCATCATGATGTTGGTGAGGTAATGCTAGTAACAAACTGTAAGACAGGAATCATGATGTTGGTGAGGTAATACTAGTAACAAACTGTAAGACGGGCATCATGCTGTTGGTGAGGTTATACTAGTAACAAACTGTAAGATGTGCATCATGATGTTGGTGAGGTAATACTAGTAACGAACTGTAAGACGGGCATCATGCTGTTAGTGAGGTAATACTTGTAACAAACTGTAAGACAGGCATCATGGTGTTGGTGAGGTAATACTAGTAACAAACTGTAAGACGGGCATCATGATGTTGGTGAGGTAATACTAGTAACAAACTGTAAGACGTGCATCATAATGTTGGTGAGGTCATACTAGTAACAAACTGTAAGACGGGCATCATGCTGTTGGTGAGGTAAAACTAGTAACAAACTGCAAGATGAACATCATAATGTTGGTGAGGTAATACTAGTTACAAACTGTAAGACATGCATCATGATGTTGGTGAGGTAATACTAGTAACAAACTGTAAGACGGGCATCATGATGTTGGTGAGGTAATACTAGTAACAAACTGTAAGACGTGCATCATGATGTTGGTGAGGTAATACCAGTAACAAACTGTAAGACGGACATCATGATGTTGGAGAGGTAATACTAGTAACAAACAGTAAGACGTGCATCATGATGTTGGTGAGGTAATACTAGTAACACACTGTAAGACGTGCATCATGATGTTGGTGAGGTAATACTAGTAACAAATTGTAAGACGGACATCATGATGTTGGTGAGGTAATACTAGTAACAAACTGTAAGACAGGAATCATGATGTTGGTGAGGTAATACCAGTAACAAACTGTAAGACGTGCATCATGATGTTGGTGAGGTAATACAAGTAACAAACTGTAAGATAGGCATCATGATGTTTGTGCGGTAATACTAGTAACAAACTGTAAGAAAGGCATCATGATGTTGGTGAGGTAATACAAGTAACAAACTGTAAGACGGGCATCATGATGTTGGTGAGGTAATACAAGTAACAAACTGTAAGATAGGCATCATGATGTTGGTGAGGTAATACTAGTAACAAATTGTAAGACGGGCATCATGATGTTGGTGAGGTAATGCTAGTAACAAACTGTAAGACAGGAATCATGATGTTGGTGAGGTAATACTAGTAACAAACTGTAAGACGGGCATCATGCTGTTGGTGAGGTTATACTAGTAACAAACTGTAAGATGTGCATCATGATGTTGGTGAGGTAATACTAGTAACGAACTGTAAGACAGGCATCATGATGTTGGTGAGGTAATACTTGTAACAAACTGTAAGATGTGCATCATAATGTTGGTGAGGTAATACTAGTTACAAACTGTAAGACCTGCATCATAATGTTGATGAGGTAATACTAGTAACAAACTGTAAGACGTGCAGCATGATGTTGGTGAGGTTATACTAGTAACAAACTGTAAGACGTGCATCATGATGTTGGTGAGGTAATACTAGTAACAAACTGTAAGACGGGCATCATGATGTTGGTGAGGTAATACTAGTAACAAACTGTAAGACGTGCATCATGCTGTTGGTGAGGTAATACTAGTAACAAACTGTAAGATGTGCATCATAATGTTGATGAGGTAATACTAGTTACAAACTGTAAGACAGGCATCATGATGTTGGTGAGGTAATACTAGTAACAAACTGTAAGACGGGCATCATGATGTTGGTGAGGTAATACTAGTAACAAATTGTAAGACGGACATCATGATGTTGGTGAGGTAATACTAGTAACAAACTGTAAGACGGGCATCATGATGTTGGTGAGGTAAAACTAGTAACAAACTGTAAGATGGGCATCATGATGTTGATGAGGTAATACTAGTAACAAACTGTAAGACGGGCATCAGGATGTTGGTGAGGTAATACTAGTAACAAACTGTAAGACGGGCATCATGATGTTGGTGAGGTAATACTAGTAACAAACTGTAAGACGGGCATCATGATGTTGGTGAGGTAATACTAGTAACAAACTGTAAGACGGGCATCATGATGTTGGTGAGGTAATACTAGTAACAAACAGTAAGACGTGCATCATGATGTTGGTGAGGTAATACTAGTAACACACTGTAAGACGTGCATCATGATGTTGGTGAGGTAATACTGGTAACAAATTGTAAGACGGACATCATGATGTTGGTGAGGTAATACTAGTAACAAACTGTAAGACAGGAATCATGATGTTGGTGAGGTAATACTAGTAACAAACTGTAAGACGGGCATCATGATGTTGGTGAGGTAATACAAGTAACAAACTGTAAGACGGGCATCATGATGTTGGTGAGGTAATACTAGTAACAAACAGTAAGACGTGCATCATGATGTTGGTGAGGTAATACTAGTAGCAAACTGTAAGACGTGCATCATGATGTTGGTGAGGTAATACTAGTAACAAACTGTAAAACGTGTATCATGATGTTGGTGAGGTAATACTAGTAACAAACTGTAAGATAGGCATCATGATGTTGGTGAGGTAATACTTGTAACAAACTGCAAGGTAACAACTTGTCGTTTTTATTTCTGACATTCCCTAAACATGCATTAATCTTAAAGACTGTGAAGTTTCGTCAAATTTTATCCATTAGCAAAAAATGCCATTTTTTTTTAAGAAATCGTCCTTATATACACAATGATTCGCTGATCTGGGACCGCTATAGCTTCTGCTGTTATCGTAGGATCACCACCAAACTTACATATAAAAACATAATGTCTGTGGTTAGCTATTGAACTCACCAAATCATGGCATTAATGTAGGGGTAATGGCTATTGAATTGGTTGAAATTGAATTATTTGACCATGTACGGACTCTAGCACTCGTGTTTCCAATTGATTGTCATCAAACTTACACGGTGTTATATAGCTATAATTCCTCAAACAATGTCATTAAAGGTTATTTAAATGTCTGATGTAGGGGCCATTATAAATAATGCCTTCACTGACATGGTTGCCTAAGCCAGGTGTGAGCAATTCAGTACCCTTGTGACCTTCTTGATTTTATGCTTCTTCTTATGTTAATTACTTTAGAATCGACACAGGCAGAGCAAAGTTACAGAGCAAAATTTCAGGCCAAAATTACAGAGCAAAATTTAAATCCTTTGGCCTCAGGAATTCAAGTAAGATTCTTGTTGTGTTTTAATTTACTTAAGTTGGGGTGAATTAAAACTTTATTTTACATTGATATCGATTCACGATACAACTCTTATGTACCCGATGAAACCGGTTTGTGAAGTTTGTGTTTATGTGTCACGCCGCACACCGGTCTGTACCACCGTTTACTCGAACATGCCCGAACAATTCGTCATCGTTCGATAATCTATGCACTTTGCCCGTCAATGTCATGTGGTGTCCTTCAATATCTCAATACTAGAATCAACAACATATCATAAACAAGCTATTCTCAGTATCACAGTACTAACCACATACCTCGAAAGTAGTTTATCAAAATTTTTAAAAACTTGTTTCACAATCGATGTATAATATGTAAGTTTAGACTATGGACTCACACAAACACCACAACTGAGGCAACTATAACACTCCGACGCCATATTTGAACTTCCGAGTGCCTGGGCCCGGTAGGCATGTAATGTAAAGAAATGTATGGAGGGTATTATCCGCCATTATTTAGATTGTTTAACTTGCTCATCAACTTGCTTATCGACAATTTAAATTCACTCAAATGGTGACTTCTAACTGCTTTGTGCGTAACCTACACGTTACAAGTGGAAAAATTACAAATTGCATTCACTTAAACGAGTTGTGTGTAAAAATGCATGTTGCAACTTGGTATTTACAAATTCCATTCACTCAAATGCTAACTTCCTGCTTTTACATCTGTCAATTTGTGTAAATTGCATATCTTTTTAGTTTGTTACCAACAGTTTCTGTAATTTTATATATCATAATCTACAGAGGCACCTAACGTCTTAATTTTCCTAAAGTCAAGCGGCGCCGTCTTTTTATGCCTAAAAAAAACCAGCTACTGCTTCCTTCAAAGGTAACTTATATTTTCGGCCATCATTCGACATTATGTAAAACTGACCTTTGTCCACATGAATCTGACTTTTTAGATGAAAATAAAGTTTGAAAGTAAGTAACCCAGAAACACATGAACCTTTTGTTATAAATTTAAATAAATATTGCGTATAGGTATAGATCTCTCCATAAAATCACAGGTCACCATATAGAACGACTGTAGAACGACTCAACACCCGGCGCACGTCCCCTGTTTGAGCATTCGACGCTAGTATCGGCCAGAAACATGATACACCCCTTTTAACTGTATATTCTCTCCCAAAAATCACGACTTATCCACCCATCCAGATATATATATACACATGTGTTGAACTATGATATCGTGAATGCGCCGCAGATGCTTACATAACCATTGCTACATAAGCTTATGAGAGGACGTGCAACCCTTTCCAGCTCTGTGGGAGACTGGCCTCAATTTTCGCGAAAAGACAAAAGAGTAACATAAATTATTTTACCAAAACGATCTTAAGGATAATAGTTTACAAAAAGCATGTCCCTGTGTGATTTTAACTTGATTCGTGAATATCCAGGACCATACATATTACACATAGTGTACTTTTTAAACAACGAGAGGCCACTGTGATTATTTTTTTTTAATAGAGCATATTTATTTAGGTCTGCGAAAAATATTCATATTTATATTGATATGTTAAAATGTGCCTCACCAAACCTTAGCAAATAAAGTCTTTTTTTGCCATGTTTTTTATTTGTTTTATATGAACATAGGATTATTTCAAAGAAAAAATATGATGGGATATAAAGTTAATACGATATACCATAGTCTATATATGATATATATTACCCCCACCCCCTCCCTACACCCCCCACACACACAAAATTGAATTAGATGCACAAATATCAATTTATACTATTTTCTTAAATCTATTCTTCCTTTCATCTTTTTTATCATTGTTCACTTGTTTCCTACTTTCAGTTTTCTTTCGGAAATTAAAAGAACAATTACATTTACGACTAGTCACTGCATAATGTGACATATCGGTGGAGAAGAATTTGCATAAGCTTTATCAAGCTTGTTTTAAGGTCCATTCAACCGTGTACCTTTATATCTACAGTTTTAAAAAATATTAAATAACTATTCACTGCCACCTAAAGCTTTTTTTGACCATTAAGTTATCGCAAGGTGACCAATCTGATCGTCTAGGTCTTTATGCTACGTATTATACGGAGGATACGGAAAAACCCGATGTTTCACGATTGTCAGGTGACGTCATCTGGTTTTCTACGACAAAACCCGGCGTACTCTGATTTCTTCCTTTTCCCTTACTGTAGGGAGCAGTCGTTTTTCAAAGTATCGGCGTTTTAGCCACCTAGCGATAAAATTTACAAGTGTCAATATTATTAACTTGTAAATTTGAAGTTTTAAATTCCAAACTTAAAATTCTAAGTTCCAAATTATTACTGTCTCATACTGATTAAGATCACGAAACATGTAACTTGAATATGTTCACTTTCGTACAAAGGCGACATTTCAGTGAATGGCAGCTGGAATATAAAAATTAACACACATGGAAGTAAGAATCTGGCATTTAAGTTAATGAAATTTAAAATCATTCAGTAGCAACATACAATTTACACACATGGAAGTTAAAAATTGTCAATTTGTAATAACCAAGTTAACAAGTACAATAAAGCAATCTGAATTATGGCAAATAATACCCTCCATAGATATGATAATATAGGGTTTATCTTGTACGTAAAATTAAATTTTAATTTATCATAGGGCTGTTTAAAAGGTCGTAACAATTTCCGCGTATTACGGTAGTATTTGGTAATCTTACCTGTCCTCGTCATATACATCCAATCAAGTGCATGTTTAATACAGAATTGTCTGTTGCTGATAGCCTAAATACTGCATTATCTGTAAAATATGTCAAGTGTTTCGTAAAATTCAGACTTTATCCGTAAACATGGGGTTGAAATCTAGATACTAACTAACATAACAAATCGACCTTCAGTGTACCATACTGGGAAATCACGCTTCTAAATATGGACGTTACTGAGTGTCAGATTAAGATGTAACATTATGATTTACGAACCTTACTTTGTAAAACGATCATAAGTTAACTGCCATTGACCAATTAAATATATATTTAAACATAGTCATTTAATTTAAAAGCAACAACCTTTTATGGATGGAAGCCGAAAATTACAAATAATTTACAAACATGCATGAAGCTTACACGTGTATCTACAAAGCATTTTAAATAGCCGGTTTTCATCATACTGGTGTGAGTAATATTATATCAGTTGCACAACCCCATTTCAAAATATTTGAAATAAAATATGTTTAAACTAAACAATCAATGGCTGTTTTAATGATAAATGATTTGTTTGAAATAATCATCAGTATTTAGCGTCATTTTGTGCTAAGGAGAGCTAACATGCGATCAATTAACCTAACCATTCACCGGGCGGACCAGACCTAGAATTATCCCCTAAATGCTGATGGTCAAACTAGGAAGTTTCTAATAATAATAATTTACTAATAAGTCTTTTTTCAACGAAAGAAATCATTGGAACCAATCAATCCTACATGAGGCCCTTCAAACATGTATAACTACATGTATTTTTTTAAAAAAATAGTCAAAACAGTTGTACAGTGTAGAATATACACATATATCAAAATGTGTTACAAATGAATTGTTGTGGATTTCATTCACTGTGATTTATTCTTTAATTCAACGATGATAATAGCTTTTTAAATTGTTTACTGAATCGGCATTTTTATGTATTGACCGAAGAGCATACCAAATATGAAGGATGCGAGAAACAATACCTGACCAGCCAGGCATCAGCGGTTCAATTCGGGACAGGACAAATAGTCACGCGTGGTTTCAATCGTAACAACTCTGTAAATTCCGTTATTCTTTGGCATCGGTGAGGTGTTCCGAATGACGTGTTTTTTTAAATTGACATTGGCTCTCTTGTTGAAAAATCATAAATATACTTTATCAGTCTTCCAGTCTTACACTAATTATTGGCCTCTCTCATGGTCCATCATTGTTCCAGCTTTACGGTCATCCGTCATTCAATCCGTCCGTCGTCTGTGTCCTTCGTTAACTTCTCTTGTAAGCAATGTTCTTATCCATTAAAGCTCGAACAATATTTTGAACTGGCCAGATCGGACCGGAATTGGCAAAGTTGTGACCCTTGATTAATGGGGAAATGGTCATTTTTGTCTCGTTAACACCTCAAACTTGGCCAGCCGGTATTATAACCGGTCATTTTGGACCAAAAATGAGTTGTAGTCCTTACTGAAACATGCAGAGGTCTATCTAATAACCACTGTGACACCTTTAGTTTTTTTTTAATCAGGGAGTGAACAAACTTGGTCAGAATGTTGTTGACAAGTTTTTCATCCATCTAAATACAATCAGAACAAAAAGAGATATGGGCCGTGATTCATCTAAAATTGATGTGTTTTGTCACGTAAACACTGTAGCACAGTTAGTTTTTTTTATCAGATCGTTATAAACTTGGTCAAATGTTGTTGTTGTTGTTGTTGTTGTTGTTGTTGTTGTTGTTGTTGTTGTTGTTGTATGGTGTTTAGCATCGCTTTCAACAATTTTTCAGTCATATCGCGACGGTGTCTACTTTAGACAGTATTTTGAGCGCTGTCACACTGGAGTATCATGCCGCAGACACATGGTATGATACCCCACCCAGTCACATTAAACTGACACCGGACCGACCAGACCTAGAACTCTCCTCTAAATGCTGAGAGTCAAGCGAGGAATCCCGGCCTGGGATCGAACCCACGACCTTCCGCATGCGAGGCGGACGCTCTACCACTAGACCACGATGCGGTCTAAACTTCGTCCAAATGATGGAACTTGCATGTTAAGACGACTTTGTAAAACAGCTATATCAGGAGGAAAATGGTCAGAGTTATGACCCTTGATTTAATAAAAGATAATGAGTTTTGTCTTGCAATTAGTGTGACACCTTTAGTGTTCATCGGACTGTGACCAATATTGGTCAGAACGGTATTGTTGGTTTAAACATATTTTATTTTCATGTTGTTTTTTTTCCAAATAATCAAGTAAAATGGATTAGAACGGTATTGTTGACGATGAAAGCCTGTACGAGTTTTTGAATCGGTCGTATCGGGTCACAATCGAAGAGTTATAAGCCCCCAATGTATTAAAATACTGATTTTTTATTTTTCAATAACACCATAGCATTTTCAGCATTTATTGAACCGTGATTGAACTTCTGAACATGGATTCTGGGACGAGTTCTTGAACCGGCCATATTGGAACACAATGGCATTTGATTGATTGCAAATTGCTGATTTCCGCCTTATCAACGTTGCATCACCTTTAATTTTCACAAACTTACGAAATGAGTCAATTTGTAGGCATAAAACATCACATGAGTTGTTTATACGGCTTGACCAATTCTGAAACAACACGGTTATTTCCCTGGACACTAAAAAAAAAGGTAGTAAAAGGATCATTCAATAACTTCAGTTTACTTTTAGACATTTTAATGAAATTTGCTATAAGTTACTATGCAAATGAGAAAAAAAGTCATCGAGGGTAAATAAACGATCAGTCAACATAACCACTATTAACCATTACTCAAGCACACCAATTTCAACAAGTAACGTGTTTATCACATCTTTTTGCAGTTTGTGATTGAGTGTCTCGGGTAAAATATTCTGAAGTTCATCTGATTTTTGTTTTTGATTACGTAACACTTGTTATTGGCAGTGACATTAGTAGTGGTAACAGTAATAGTGATGATGGTGGTGGTGGTCGTCGTGGTGATGGTGGATTATGTTCACAATTAAAACATGTTTCGTTAAATGACACACACGCATGCACGCACACACACACACAATCTGAAATAAAGGAGGAGGATATCTAGTGAAAGTGTTGCCCGGGATTCTAACAACGATTTTTACTTAATTAAAGTGATGTTTTGTATTCTCACGGGAGAACCTCATGTCCTGCCATCACCTACTATGTGATATGTCCATTATCTGGGAGATATCACGAGTGCAGGAACGTATGCACTAATGCATTATGGTATATATCGCAATACTGAGATACCAGATAACCGCTGGTAATCATAACGCAAACTGATGGGCTATCTACATCTCCAAGAAAAGTCGGTCCATACCCTTATATGGTGGACATCGTGTTATCTTTACAGGGAATGTTAACAACATAGTTTAGTCACGGTGCAACTTCTATCTTGATGGTCGATATACATTCTAACATTAATTAACGTAACAAGGTATTGAACTATTTGCTCTTCTTAATATTTACATGGAGTCAATCCTTACAAATCTATATTTACAATGTTTACAGTTTATATCTACTTTATGGAAAGCTACCGGATCACCCTATTCTATTATTTTAACAGCCTGTCCAGTGCATAGCTGTGGGTTCAATACAATGTTCCTCTTATAGCTGTAAGTTCATTGAACGTGTTCCAAACAGTATTTCTCTCAAAGCAGTAAGGTAAGCATACAGGTGCAATACAGTGTTCCTCGAATAGCTACGAGCCTAGTGTATATCTAGTGTACAGCTTCAATACAATGTTCGTCTTATAGCTGTGATTCTACACAAAGCTGTGACCTTAATATACAACCAGCTTCAATACAGTGTTCGTCTTATAGCTGTGGTTCTACACAAAGCTGTGACCCTAATATACAGCCAGCTTCAATACAATGTTCGTCTAATAGCTGTGATTCTACACAGAGCTGTGACCCTAATGTACAGCCAGCTTCAATACAGTGTTCGTCTTATAGCTGTGATTCTACACAGAACTGTGACCCTAATGTACAGCCAGCTTCAATACAGTGTTCGTCTTATAGCTGTTATTCTACACAGAGATGTGACCCTAATATACAGCCAGCTTCAATACAGTGTTCGTCTTATAGCAGTGATTCTACACAGAGCTGTGACCCTAATATGCAGCCAGCTTCAATACAGTGTTCGTCCTATAACTGTGATTCTACACAGAGATGTGACCCTTATATACAGCCGGCTTCAATACAGTGTTCGTCTTATAGCTGTTATTCTACACAGAACTGTGACCCTTATATACAGCCAGCTTCAATACAGTGTTCGTCTTATAGCTGTTATTTTACACAGAGCTGTGACCCTTATATACAGCCAGCTTCAATACAGTGTTCGTCTTATAGCTGTTATTCTACACAGAACTATACAGTGTTGATCTCATAGCTGTGAGTCTAAACCGTATTGGTTCAATGCAATGTTTTTCCCATATACTGTGGATCTAGCACACAGGTCCAATACAGTGTTTATCCCATAGCTGCCAGTCTAGCAACCGGTTCAATACAATGTTTCTCCCATATACTGTGGATCTAGTACACAGGTTCAATACAGTGTTATCCCATATAGCTGTCAGTCTAGTACACAGGTTCAATACATTGTTTACCCCATACCTGCCAGTCTCATGTATTGGTTCATTACAGTGTTTATCCCACAGCTGTTAGTCTAGTACATAGGTTCAATTCATTGTTTATCCCATAGCTGTCAGTTTAATGTATTGGTTCAAATTTGTGTTTATCCCATATAGCTGTCAGTCTAATGTATTGGTTCATTACAGTGTTTATCCCATAGCAGTCAGTCAAGTACACAGGTTCACTACATTGTTTATCCCATAGCTGCCAGTCTAATTATTGGTTCATTGCAGTGTTTATCCTATAGCTGTTAGTCTAGTACACAGGTTCAATACATTGTTTATCCTATAGCTGCCAGTCTAGTACACAGGTTCAATTGATTGTTTATCCCATAGCTTTGAGTCGAATATACAGGTTCAATACAGCGTTTATCCAGTATACTGCGAGTCTAGTGTAAAGGTTTAACACAGGGTTTATCCAATATACTGCAAGTCTAGTGTACAGATTCACTACAGTGTTTATCCAATGTACTGCGAGTCTAATGTTCAGGTTCAATACAGTGTTTATCCAATATACTGCGAGTCTAATGTTCAGGTTCAATACAGTGTTTATCCAATATACTGCGAGTCTAATGTTCAGGTTCAATACAGTGTTTATCCAATAAACTGCAAGTCTGGTGTTCAGGTTCAATACAGTGTTTATCCAGTTTACTGTCAGTCTACTGTACAGGTTCAAATCAGTGTTTATCCAATATACTGCGAGTCTAGTGTACAGGTTCAATACATAGTTTATCCAATATACTGCGAGTCTAGTGTATAGGTTCAATACAGTGTTTATCTTATAAACTGCAAGTCTGGTGTTCAGGTTCAATACAGTGTTTATCCAATATACTGCAAGTCTAGTGTATAGGTTCTATACAGTGTTTATCCAATATACTGCGAGTCTGGTGTTCAGGTTCAATACAGTGTTTATCCAATATACTGCGAGTCTATTGTACAGGTTCAATACAGTGTTTATCCAATATACTGCGAGTCTAGTGTACAGGTTCAATACAGAGTTTATCCAATAAACTGCGAGTCTAGTGAACAGGTTTAATACAGTGTTTATCCAATATACTGCGAGTCTAGTGAACAGGTTCACTACAGTGTTTATCCAATATACAGCTAGTCTAGTGTACATGTTTAATACAGTGTTTATCCATATACAGCTAGTCTAGTGTACAGGTTCAATACAGTGTTTATCCGATATACTGCGAGTCTAGTGTACAGGTTCAATACAGTGTTTATCCAATATACTGCGAGTCTAGTGTACAGGTTCAATACAGTGTTTATCCATATACAGCGAGTCTAGTGTACAGGTTCAATACAGTGTCTATCCGATATACTGCGAGTCTAGTGTACAGGTTCAATACAGTGTTTATCCGATATACTACGAGTCTAGTGTTCAGGTTCAATACAGTGTTTATCAAATATACTGTCAATCTAGTGTACAGGTTCAATACAGTGTTTATCCAGTATACTACGAGTCTAGTGTTCAAGTTCAATACAGTGTTTATCCCATAGCTGTCAGTCTAATGAATCAAAAATAAAAAATAAAATCATTTTTTACAGTAAACAAAGGCCACCGGATCATAAGACATAACACTTCATATGAACAGACAATGTCATTTGAAAAACAGTAGTGTCAGACATATTATAATTGTAAAAGTACTACATCAATATTGGTTTCTGAATTGTACATTATGCGTCATGTGTATACAAGTATTGCAATATTTATAAATTCGTAATCATTATTAGTGTTCATTAATCAGTGGAAATGATATAAGGTTTTCCCAGATTAGTACCACTTATATAGAATATGTGCGCAAATAGTGTTATATTTAGGACACTCAAAGAAAACACGATATTCACATTCTACAATATATATATTTAGAGTAGTAAAACAAAAGAGACATCTTTGTTCAATTGGAATATTAGCTTGTCGTCCAGTTTTGACATGAAGTCTATGGTTTGAACAGCGGAAACGAGCAATAGCAAGTTTATGCATGTGTGGCATTTCTATACTTAAATATCTCTCTTGATCAAGTAATGTCTTGACATTTTTATAATGGTAACATCTACCAGAATTATTTATATTTTCATGCCAGTTTAGAGATTGATATACATCAACCTTTGCTTGAAAACAGAAATAAAACAATGCATGTCTCCAACATCTTGGTCAATCCAAACATATACAAAACCATACATAAATAATAAGTCTTTAACATGGGGACCCATGATTTTCGACCAACATCATTCAAAGATTTTAACATTTTATAACATTTCTTTGGATATCTTAAGTTAGGCTTTTATAATAATTTACACCAATCTTTTATGCAGTTTGTTAAATATGTTGTACGTAGTGGCTGGCGTCCGCACTCACTCAGCACAATTGAGTTATTTATGAGATTATCAACACCGTTATGTTTCGTACGTAAAATAGTTCGTACACTCTCAATAGTATCTACATAGCTGTGATCCCATATTTCCGACTCATAATAGAGAATAGACTTGACCATAGAATCAAATAAAACGAATAATTCATTTGTGAGGAAGTGACCACACGGTCGTTGACACTGAAGTATTAATCCCATATACTATGAGTCTAGTGGACAATTCATTGTTTATCCTAAGCTGTCTGCCTAGTACACAGGCTCAATACAGTGTTTATCCCATAGCTGTGAGTCTAATGTAATGACCCAATACAGTGTTTATCCCATAGCTGCGAGTCTAATGTAATGACCCAATACAGTGTTTATCCCATAGCTGCGAGTCTAATGTAATGACCCAATACAGTGTTTATCCCATAGCTGTGAGTCTAATGTAACGGCTCAATACAGTGTTTATCCCATAGCTGTGAGTCTAATGTATTGGCTCAATACATTGTTTATCCCGTAGCTGTGTGTCTATTGAATTGGCTCAATACAGTGTTTATCCCATAGCTGTGAGTCTAATGTAACGGCTCAATACAGTGTTTATCCCATAGCTGTGAATCTAATGTATTGGCTCAATACATTGTTTATCCCGTAGCTGTGTGTCTATTGAATTAGCTCAATACAGTGTTTATCCCATAGCTGTGAGTCTAATGTAATGACTCAATAAAGTGTTTATCCTATTGCTGTGTGTCTATTGTGTTGGTTCAATACAGTGTTTATCACATAGCTGTGTG
Organism: Panopea generosa; assembly: GCA_029582155.1. Classification (NCBI taxonomy): domain Eukaryota; kingdom Metazoa; phylum Mollusca; class Bivalvia; order Adapedonta; family Hiatellidae; genus Panopea; species Panopea generosa. Next base: position 22,561,188 of record CM055895.1, read on the forward strand.
TCTATTGCTGTGTGTCTATTGTATTGGTTCAATACAGTGTTTATCACATAGCTGTGTGTCTATTGTATTGGTTCAATAAGTGTTTATCACATAGCTGTGTGTCTATTGTATTGGTTCAATACAGTGTTTATCACATAGCTGTGTATCTATTGTGTTGGTTCAATATAGTGTTTATCCCATAGCTCTGTGTCTATTGTACTGGCTCAATACATTGTTTATCCCATTGCTGTCTGTCTATTGTATTGGTTCAATACATTATTTATTCTATAGCCGTGAGTCTAGTGTACAGCTTTAATATATAGTTTATCCACTCATTACAAGTCTAATATACTGGTTCAATACAGTGTTTATCCAAAATAGCTGTGAGTCTAGTGTACATGTTGAATACAGTGTTTATCTCATATAGATGTCAGGCTAATGTACACAATCAATACAGTGTTTATCCCATAGCTTTTCAGTCTAGTGTACATGTCCAATACAGCGTTCCTCTCATAGCTGTGGATCTTGTTTACAGATTCAATACAGCGTGGGTCTAGTAAACAGGTTTAATATAGCCTTCCTCTCATAGCAGTGGGTCTATTGTACAGGTTCAATACAGCGTTCCTCTCATAGCAGCTGTGGGTCTAGTGTACATGTTCAATACAGCGTTCCTCTCATAGCTGTGTGTCTATTGTACACGTTCAATACAGTGTTCATCTCATAACTGTGGTGTGGGTCTAGTATACAGGTTCAATACAGCCTTCCTCTCATAGCTGTGGGTCTAGTGTACAGGTTCAATACAGCGTTCCTCTCATAGCTGTGGGTCTAGTATACAGGTTCAATACAGCGTTCCTCTCATAACTTTGTGTCTAGTGTACAGGTTCAATACAGAGTTCCCCTCATAGCTCTCGGTCTAGTGTACAGGTTCAAAACAGCGTTCCCCTCATAGCTGTGTGTTTATTGTAAATTTTCAATACAGCGTTCTTCTCATAGCTGTTGGTCTAGTATACAGGTTCAATACAGCGTTCCTCTCATAGCTGTGTGTTTATTGTATATTTCAAAACAGCGTTCCTTTCATAGCTGTTGGTCTAGTGTACAGGTTTATTACAGCGTTCCTCTCATAGCTGTGTGTTTATTGTATATTTCAATACAGCGTTCCTTTCATAGCTGTTGGTCTAGTGTACAGTTTCAATACAAAGTTCTTTTCATATCTGTTGGACTAGTGTACAGGTTCATACAGCGTAACTCTCATAGCTGTGTGTTTATTGTATATTTTCAATACCGCGTTCCTCTCATATCTGTGTGTCTATTGTACAGGTTCAATACAGCGTTCCTCTCATAGCTGTTGGTCTAGTGTACAGTTTCAATACAGCATTCTTCTCATATCTGTTGGACTAGTGTACAGGTTCATACAGCGTACCTCTCATAGCTGTGGGTCTAGTGTACAGGTTCAATACAGTGTTCCTCTAATAGCTGTTGGTCTAGTGTACATGGTCAGTACATATTTCCTCTCATAGCTGTGGGTCTAGTGCACAGGCTCAGTAAAGTTTTCCTCTCATAGCTGTGGGTCTAGTGTACAGGTTAAATACATCGTTCCTCTCATAGCTGTGTGCCTATTGTACACGTTCAATACAACGTTCCTCTTATAGCTGTTGGTCTAGTGTACATGTTCAGTACAGCTTTCCTCTCATAGCTGTGGGTCTAGTGTACAGGCTCAATACAGTTTTCCTCTCATAGCTGTGGGTCTAGTGTACAGCTTTAATACAGCGTTCCTATCATAGCTGTGTGTCTATTGTATAGATTCAATACAACGTTCCTTTTATAGCTGTAGGTTTAATGTACAGGCTCAGTACAGTTTTCCTCTCATAGCTGTGGGTCTAGTGTACAGGTTCAGTACAGCTTCTTCTCATAGCTGTTGGTCTAGTGTACATGTTTAATACAGTGTTCCTCTCATAGCTGTGTGTCTATTGTACATGGTCAGTACAGCGTTCCTCTTTTAGCTGTGGGTCTAGTGTACAGGCCCAGTACAGTCTTTCTTTCATAGCTGTGGGTCTAGTGTACAGGCTCAGTACAGTTTTCCTCTCATAGCTGTGAGTTCAGTGTACAGGTTAAGTACAGCCTTCCTCTCATAGCTATTGGTCTAGTGTACAGGTTTAATACAGCATTCCTCTCATAGCTGTAAGCCTATTGTACAGGCTCAGATCAGTTTTCCTCTCATAACTGTGGGTCTAGTGTACAGGTTCAATACGGCGTTCCTCTCATAGCTGTGTGTCTATTGTACGGTTTCAGTTCAACGTTCCTCTTATAGCTGTGGGTCTATTGTACAGGTTCAATACGGCGTTCCTCTTATAGCTGTGTGTCGTTTGTTAAGGTTCAATACAGCGTTCCTCTTATAGCTGTGGGTCAAGTGTACAGGCTCAGTACAGTTTTCCTTTCATAGCTGTTGGACTAGTGTACAGGTTCAATACAGCGTTCCTCTCATGGCTGTTGGTCTAGTGTACAGGTTCAATACGGCGTTCCTTTCATAGCTGTCGGTCTAGTGTACAGGTTCAATACAACGTTCCTCTTATAGCTGTGAGTTAAGTGTACAGACTAAGTACAGTTTTCCTCTGATAGCTGTGGTTCTAGTGTACAGGTTCAATACATCGTTCCTCTTATAGCGGTTGGTCTATTGTACAGGTTCAATACAGCGTTCCTCTCATAGCGGTTGGTCTATTGTACAGGTTCAATACAGCGTTCCTCTCATAGACGTGGGTCTAGTACAGCGTTCCTTTCATATTCAATTCAATTCAAATTTAATTCAAATTTATTCAGGTATATAAGATCATTATACAGCTGTTGGTCTAGTGTACAGGTTTAATGCAGCGTTCCTCTCATAGCTGTATGTCTATTGTACAGGTTCAATGAGGCCCTCCCTGAGGTTTTGGAGATAAAAACAAAATGGCCATTTATTTTCAGAGATCTGAGGAACATTGGCCATTACTTCCAGAGATCCAGGGATCAAAGGCCTAATTTTAGAGATATTAGGGATATTGTCCTGAATGAAAAAAAATACCTGATTTGATCAATTTTATCAGACACATATAAACAGAGATAGGCAACTGGAGGCACTTAAGTTCTTACGACTTAGACAAATCACGCTCGAAGTCTTCCTTGGTATAACCAGTACTAAGCATAAAATTATGTGGAAAAAGTGTATTGCTCAAGGACACCACACATAGTCGTGGCGAAGGATTGAAATACCCACGACCCTCCTATCACGGGTTCGGTGCTTTACCACTAGATCACGTGGCGTTTTCTAAATCATGGAAACACACATCCTCCAGAATCAAACAACATAATTTTGTAACTATGGTATCAAAAGAAAGGGCTTGATTTGGGAGATTATTTTTTTAAAATTCAAAGAAATGAAGAAATTTACGCTTAAAGTTTGTTTGTGTGATCGTTTTCTCTTTTTTAGCCCATTTTTGAAATAAGAAATAAGAAAAACGACTTCAATAAATATCAATATGAAACTTTCGCCACCGATGGAAAACTTACTGCTTCATTTTTTCCCTAATATTTTTATTGTGTTTTGTTTAAACGTGCATGGTATTTGTTAAATCAAGACTACCGTTTTTTGTTTAAAAATCTTTTTTTTTTTTCGTGAAATTTCAACATATTTCGATTTCAATCCGTAATGATTTAAATTCAAAAACAAAAATATTAAATAATTGATAATTGGAATTGGTCATCATTTTTATCAGCTTTGCTTTGGCACCAAATTGTTAAATTCAGACCAAGATTCGAAAAGTTATTATAGAAATACTAAAAGTGCCGTGGGCATTATATTGCTATTAGCCTGCCAGTCTCTGTAATTAAGTCACTGATTTTATGTATAATTTTTATACTTGATCATAATTTACTTTTAAAATGAGATGTCGTCTGCTTGAAACAGCTTTTGACAGCTTTGGACGTTTCTTACGTGTTAGGCTGGGACCCTGCACAACTTCATCCCATAATCGTATGTACCCGAAATAAATTTTGGATGGTAATTCCGACCAAAGATATATTTACAGTAATGATGACTAAAGGCAGAATAGTGCACTGGTTAATATCGTCAATTTCGGCTCGTAAGACTGGTGTTCAATTCCACCCGGCATCTACTTTTTTATATTAGATCGTGTTTACACATTAAAGTCAATTATTTATGTGTATTTATAATTATTTATTTGTATTTATTACCTTTTTGTAAATAAACCGTTCAGCTGTTCAATTTGTTTGTCTCTTCTGTCCTTCCATCGATATCTTCTTTGGCTCTACTTGCCAAAGGCCAGCAGGGCTTATGTCGTGGTAAATTGTCCGTCGTCCATCCGTTAACCTTTTTCTTGTAGAAGCTACCCCCCCCCCCCCCTCCCCACACATCCGTTAACCTTTTTCTTGTAGAAGCTATCCCCCCCCCCCCTCCCCACACACACACACATTTTTCAAAGAATATTATCCAAACTCGCGCAGCTCCCTGCCATGGGGCTTACAAGCACATTTTTAAGGAAACTTAAAAAACACCTTTTCTCTGAAAGTTCAAGCCATAGACCATAGATATTTTTAAAAACAAGGAAAAGAAGACAGTACATGGATTTTGCTTATTATGATGATGTTTAAATAATAAAAGAGAAGATTATAGTAGACGTTTAACTTAAGGAAACACTATCTGATACTTTCAGGGAACAATGTTTTATAACTTTTGGAGATCTAGGGAACAGTGGAAATACTTTTAGAGATCTGGGGAACATGGACAAAATAATTTTGGGGAACTTTGGCAAATAGTTTTGGAGATCTGGGGAACAATAGGCATTACTATAAGTGATCCAGAGAACCAGGGACCCCCCCCCCCCCCCCCCCCCAACACACACACACAAACACACACACACCTCCCTCCCCCCAGGGACGGCTCTTCAATACAGTGTTCCTCTTACAGCTGTTGGTCTAGTGTACAGTTTTCTTCTGGTATACGGGTTCAGTACACTGTTCCTGTCAACTGTGTCTAATCATAATGCACATGTTCAGTATATACAGGGTTCCTCTAATAGCTATGATTCTAGTGTACATGTTCCAAATTATTGAGATGTTAAAGCTTATCTATAAGCCGAATGCTGGATGTTTATGTGTGCCTTGTCAGAACTACGAACCCAGATTCCGAGTTCAACATGTATCGGTTTCAAACTGGGAATATGTCAAATGTTTAAGATATGATCAGATATAACATGTATGTATATAATTATATTCACTGATCCTGTTCTGCCAAAATGATATAGATTTATTGGCATGCAAAGATAATATATTGAAAAGGGATTTCCTAACTTGGGCCAGAGACATAGACACATGTGTCTATCTCTGCTTGGTCTACACGCCTACATTACACTAAAATGAATTCCCCGCTTAAAATTGCAACATATTTTGTGACGTATTAAATGACCGTGCGTTATGGTTGAGGTAGGTGGTGTGGTTGGGGATTTCCAGAATATGTTTATGATGTGTTCACAAGAACATGTTCAAGCGCGTGCATTGTGGTGTAAAGGCAGCTACACCACTGACCTCTTCACTTTTTCCTGTGATCCTGGGTCATGTAATTTAGCTAGTTATATATACGGTATAGGCTGTATAAAGTCCTTGGCCGTATGTATGTTACAAACTAAGTTCATGTCATGAGTCAAGTGTTTAAGTTTTCATGACAAAGCTATGAAATACTGAACTATTGTCCAAGGCGCATGTTTCAGCCTAATATTTTCGTTTGCTTTCATAAATCAGGATAGCCAATTCAGTTTTACCAAACAGCAAACATTTCAATGTTTTGCAACATCTGATTGGCATAAACTATTGTGATAAAACTTTAATCAGACGCAGGCAGGCAGCAGACAGACAGACAGACAGACAGACAGACAGACAGACAGACAGACAGACAGACAGACAGACAGACAGACAGTTGATGGTAGTATCGCGATATTCACGTCATATTCACCAACATCATAAGATTGGGATGAGAAACATTGACTATGTTTGGAATCCGACTCTTGATTGTCGAACTGCCGGAGACCGAAGAATAGTGGGCGAAACGGGTAGTGACGATTTGAGTGGTAGGTAACTTTAGCGATTCTGATATTAGCATTTTTATTACATTATTTATTTCGTGATGGGTTGTAGTGTATGATTACGAGGCATAAAGTCTACAGTAATCATCATATTTAATGTAGCATTTTCTGAAGATGAAATGTCTTTGTTTTCAAATTGGAAGCAATACTATTGGGTTTCCGTATAAAATTAGTAGATATAAATTCGGATGGGCCGTATATAATATTTTCTAGATATCTGCTACACAATCTCTTCAGAAGCTTAGTTTTCAATGATTTAAGGTGTTTTGACTGATTTATCAGCTGATAAACATTAGAAGATCATTAGGAGACCCAGTCTAGTTGAGCTATCGACGCTCTTTGAGAGCCCAGCTCAGTATAGGGAGAAGAAGAAGATCAGTGAAATTACTGACGAACAGGATAAGATGATTATCAATACATGCTGGTCACCTATTACCGCGAGTCTAAAAAATAGTCAGCCATGTAAATAATGGCATCAATTATAAACAGTAATAAAGATACTTAAGTGTGCTGAGTAATAAACAGTTGCCGGAACAAAATATAAACAAATGCCGACACTAACGGAAGTTGGAGGTTTGCGCATGGCACATCATATTAAATTCTGAAATGTACAAGCTCGTGAAACCAAAGCTGTGCACTGCCATGTATTTAGGTGCTTGGCACTGTGTTACACGGCATCTAGTGCCAGTGTGATTCTTTAGCACAGACAAAGGTGCTAAATGTTTCTCAGAAGCAGGACAATTATACTATAGTTAATTCTTGAAGATTATTGTAGATTATGTAGAGTTGGTCGATGTTGGTTAATATTCCCGATGATTTGTAAAAGCAAGCTGGTATATGTTGATGTTGGTTCTTGTTGCTAGAAGATTATTGAAGATGGGGGTTGCTGTTTAAGTATGTCACCATGATAATAACTGCTGTAACTTTCAGTGGCTCATCTTGAAGTTTTATAACTGCTGTATAAGTTTGGTTAAGATCTGTTGAAAAATGAAACTTCTTTCGCATATATCAAATGAAGCACATTCAGAAAATTTAAGAAGCAAATAGCTCAGATAGTAATATGACCAGACATAATCACTTCAGTAGCACTGCGGAGAGTATGATGCATTAAGAGCACGGCACATTAGCTCCACTGTCCTTCTCTATATCATGCTTCAGGACTCACACCACTGTTATCTCCCTTGAGTAGATGAAGGAGGTAGAAATGAAACTTTATTTTATTTTTCTCCTTTTTCTAGGGCTTTGTACTGCAGTGATTTATTTTTTTTTTTATTTGATTTATTTGTGATAATATATATATCATAAATACAAAGATACATCAAGCACATTAACATACAATAATACAGAAGCAATAACATGTATTTTAAATAATATATTAAACTAGTGAACTATCTAATATAATATATATATCAGCTATCACAGATTAATATTTTATCTTGTTACACAATAATAATTTTGAGACATATATATTTCACAGGATAACCCATAAAGTTCTACAACTTATTTCCAATTGGGTCCTTTTTTAAAAAATAATGTCATGGATAAAAATATTGGCATTTATCGCAAAACTTTTGAAATTATTGTTATTTATCAAGTATATTTAAAATATGTATCACAGTTATAAATCCACATTAATAACAATAAAAAAGTTTTTCAAAAAATAAATTCACATTCCTCTACATTTTCCATTTGCACGAATAGATCTTTCTTCACTTTTATTTTAAATTTATGCTTTTTTCCTTAAAAGTATGGTGTAATTGATTCCAATCCAAAATGCCATTATAAAAGAAAGTTGATGTTGTTAAACTATTAACACATGGCACAATCAAATAAAAAGTACTTCCTCTAGTTGCATGATGATGTGAATTAGACATCTGTGTAAAATTTTCATGAAAATAAGATGGACATGAATTGTTAAAAATTTAATGAACTTGATTCAATCGTAATTGTCTTTTTCTATTTCACTAGCATGAGTTAAATGATCAGTATTTTAGAAATCACCACTGAAAATTTGATGCTGATACCAGCTTTCTGGACATTTCTGTGTCATTTCAGAATTGTTGGTTCAAACCGTATCATGGGCGAATAGTTGACATATTATTACTCTGGAAATTGATCTCACAAAAGCATTTAATTTAAAAAAAAAAATCCTGGTCAACGTATGCTTTTCTTTTTAAATGCATAATTATTTTGAACTACCGGTAGTGAAGAATTTGAGCCCAGACACATGCTGCAGATTTTTTTTTTCACTGTGTTTTGGACATAAATGTTACAGCGGAGTCCTGTGGGAAATGTAATAGTGGTGTGAGACGTTAAGGTGAACTTTTACCGGACTTACAAGTGTCTTATGCAATAAGTTGTTTACATTCAGTGAAATCTTACATGGGCAGGGTATTACTTAGCTGGAGTTTTCTATATTGAAGGTTTTTTTTTTTATATATTTATAAATATGACTTTCTAGCCTAAAACCTTATCTACAAAATGTTCTTAAACTTCAGAGGAAGCCCAGGCTTGGTAGCGTGTTGTCGGGTTAATCTGTGCACCTAGCTTTCAAGACCCAGTTTAACTAGTTTTAACAAGGAAATTGACATACCTACCTGAACAGTAATAATTCCTCTTTTATTGGTTACTAGTGTTTTCAAATAAATTATTATTCAGCAAAATATATAATTAGTTTTGAAGACATTTGCTCTGTATTCTAGATCCGCAATTGTTCATCTAATAGTATGCACATGTTTAAAAAAATTCAGTGCAAAACTAAGATGTATTAAAACAGTTTATAAGTATTCAAAGCAAATTGTTTGTACCTTGAATGTTTGAAAAATATTAATAATATTTTTTTTTTTTTTTTGAAAATGAAACGCTATAAAGAGAGTACCATAAGTTCTTAATTTCATTTTTTCATATTTCATTACTCTAAAACATGTGAATAAATGAGAATGTAAATGTTTGAATTGGTCATACACATATTTTATTTATTACCGGTACATACTAAATGACTTATATTATCTCAATAGTCTGTCAATATCACCTGGTCAGTGAGCTGTAAGTGCAATGGCGGATGACTCGGAGAAGTACACCAGTAGGATTATGGATCATCTTGTGGAGATGGAGGAGGTGGCAGAAGACATACTCACAGACAGACAGGAGATTATAGACCTTGACCGTAAACGACAGAAAACTAGGGAGGCACAGAGGTACATTGTCATGATCAACTTAAATTATACAATAATAAGTATCTAAAACACTTACTATTCAGGGGCTCGTTTCACTAACCTTCGTCAGTCTTAAAAATTTGGGACAAACACTGTTTTAATTGCACTACCACCCTGCTTACACGGTAGTTATTTAACCACAAGAATTGTAATATATTCTCAAAATGTCTGATTGAAACACAGCCACAGCGTTGGTGTAGGTGGTCTCACATGTGGAAGGTTGTGGGTTTGATCCCCAGCAGTGTCATACTAAAGACTTGAAAAATGGTACTAGTAGCTTCCTCGCTTGGCACTCAGCATTAAGAGGATAGTTCTACGTCTGGTTGGCGCGGTATCAGTATAATGTGACTGGGTGGGGTATCATACCATGTGTCTGTGGCATGATACTTCAATGTGGCAGCACTCAAAATACTTGCAGAAGAAATAATACATTTTGACAGTCATCAAGGACTTGCAGTCATGTAGTAATAATTGATAATTCCGCTCCTTCTCAATTAAAAATCTATTTTTGCAGAGTTGTGATGAAAGACAAGAAATCAACCAAGCAGTGGGTTTGTTTTGGAAACATGTTTCTGAAATTGCCAAGTAGGAAAACTCAACAGATTCTTGATAAAGGTTTGTTTGATAATTGTAAAAGCACCCTTGGCAACTTAAACAACAGGTGGTGCAGTCGTTATACAAAGTTGTAGTTCATCTATACTGGTTTCACCATGTCAGTCCATCTGTAATTCATTCTTTACTGCACAGATCTCTTTCAAAGTTTCCATTAATAGCAGGGCCCGATTAGCTCAGTAGGTTACGCGTCTGACTATCAATCCAGGGGTCGTGAGTTCGAATCCCCCACCTGGCAACAGTCTCTGTGATGATTAATATACAACATTGTGTCTCATAATCATTCGTCTCTTACCACTGATTCAAGTGGGAAAGTTATCAGTTACTTGTGGAGATGGGGTGTGCTCGAGTACTGGTCAATCCTAGGAAACAGTGGTTAGGTTAACTGATCGTCTGTGAGCCCTCAATGGCATAAAAATGACGCTAGATATTCAATCAATCAATCAATCAATCAATCTATTAATAGTTTGTTTGTTGAGGAATGTTGAAATCATTTGTTCACTGAGGGATGGTAACATAACTTAGCACTAAGTATCATCTTGACATGACGATGTATAACATGCAAGACCCAGCCCTATAGCTTCAAAGATATAAACCGATGAAAATAAATTTATTGTACTTTTTAGCTCACCGGGATGAAGTCAAAGGAGAGCTATTGTCATGACCCAGGCGTCGCTGTTAAACTTTTGCGTTTAAGTTTAACATATTTATGCAACCACTCATTGGATGTGAATGAAACTTTGCATGTGTGTTCACCATCATCAATGGAACACACAGAGACAAGAACCATAACTCTGGATTGCATTTTGGCACAGTAATGGCCCTTTTTGGACTTAGACACCCAGAGGCGAGCTTTGTTGGTCTTCTGACAACTTTTGTTATCATATTTGACCACAAATATAATGCCTTTCAACTGTTTACAAGAGTTAAGTCCCTTTCCAAATTAGAAACGAAATCAAGCATCTGCACATAATTATATTTGGGGTTCACATTTCATTTTTGCATTGTGCAGATAGGTAATTTTGATCAATTATCCAGATTGCCATATGATATATCCCTTTAATGCATAGAACTCTTTCAAACTTCCCATGGTCGTTGTCTATAAATGTATAATTACTGAAAACAACTGTTTCAATTGTGGGGGGATTTTCGAATTTGCCCCATGGCAACTAGTCTAGTTGTTAATTGGTATATTATGGTTCAAGCAAGCCTTTCTGTTCTGATCACCCTGTATGCAGTAACTGACCCTAAATTTTTAGGTTGTTTGCACTCTAACAACTATATTGTTTATAGAATCTTAACTTACTGTAACATCTCTAATCTGTTCTTGAACTGAGCTAACTGGATAGTTAATATCCAAGTTTTAATTAGCAAAACTTTGCCAGTTACTTGCAGAAGGATGGTGGTTTAACTCATATCCATTCTGAGATCTTCCTCCACTAATAATAACTTGATTGATGCCATATATAACCTGAAATGTTTCGAAAATGGTGTAAACCTCCATTCAAATTTTTTTTTAGCAAATTTGATTTATTTGGCCTTGAAAGCACTCTTAGGATAGGTACTATCATCGGATACCCAGGCGTAATCCATTCCGATACTCTCCATTTATCACCTGTGGGATACTTGTATTACACTAGCTTTGTGTTATTTCTACCAAGCCACGATGCAATCATATGATTGGTTCCTTCACGATTTCATGAAGGGAATGTTATCCAATCGCAACGCTAGTTTCATGCAAATGCCGTTTTGATAAGACGTTGTTAATGTTAGCTGTATTTTGTTCTATTCTGTTCAAATAAAATTGTGCGGATATAGTGTAATTTCCCACGGGTATTCGATGATGGATATTGGTAGGTACATAAGTATAAAATCTGTCCTTTTATAACTTCTTGAATTGACCAGACTGGTTACATACTCTCTTGAACTATAAAAAAAAAAATCTTTATTTGACCTTGTGTGCATTCCAAATATCTGTATTTTTTATTGGATCATGACCAAACATGCACACTAGTAAGTGTCATTTTTTTTTATAGCAGGAGACTGCGGCATGATCTAGTGGTAGAGCCTCACATGCGGAAGGTCGTGGGTTCAATCCCCGGCTGGCTCATACCAAAGACTTTAAAAATGGTACTAGAAGCTTCCTCGCTTGACGCTCAGCATTTAGAGGAGAGTTCTAGGTCTGGTAGGCCCGGTGTCAGTATAATGTGACTGGGTGGGGTATCATACCATGTGTCTGCGGCATGATACTCCAATGTGACAGCGCTTAGAATACTGTCTCAAGTAGACACTGTCGCGATATGATTGAAAAATTGTTGAAAGTGACGCTAAACACCCTACAAAAACAACAACATTTATAGCAGGAATGTATCCACACATACAAATGCGCTATAACTGGTAGGTTGACCTGCTTGTTTTTTTAAAGACAGTGCAGTGACACCCTTAGATCTTTCTAAAAATAAAAAAGTCCTCAAATGCTCATAAATGCATGCATCTGTTAAAATCTTGAAAGTCACTTTTTTAACACCAGTGATGTTTTATTGCAGTATATGGTTTGCCAGGTTTTGCTCTACTCATCTGCAGCAAGAAATCGCAACCACTATGTATCATTTTGAAAATATTTCAAATCAAATTACATAGAAGGGGACACAACTGTGGTTTATGGTTTAAACATATTTTATTTCTATTTATATATGCAGAAATGGGGTTGGGCCACAAGTTCTTCAAACATTAGATTTGATTTTGTCATCACAACAGTGTTAGTTTGAATATTAAGCATCATTTTATGCCATCGAGGGCTAACAGATGATTAGTCAACCTAACCAATCTTTCCTGGGATCCTGAAACTGAAGCGATCCCATCTCCACACATAACTGATAATGTACCCACTTTTGTGAGGTGTAACTTAAAAATTACAGTACTAGTATATACAGATATCTACTTTTAACTTCAGATTTCAACCAACTGGACGGTGAAATCAATCGACTGCGGAAAGAGCTCAAACCTAAAGTAAATAAATTACGTGATCTGGAACACAGAGACGACATTAAAGGTTATGATCTTACTCCACTCAGTAGAGATGAGCTGAAGCTCATAGAATCTTATTGTGACTGAACGATTTGAATAAAAACATAACTAACATGGCGGAGTGGCTCATCAAGATGATATCAGCCACAAGGCTTGAAAAAAATATCGCTCTGCCACAATAGATACAAGGAATACTACCATGCTAAATGGGGCCAGGTAATCTTGGGGCCGGATTTTTCATGGCTGTTTTGTTACGGGACTGGATAGTCCGGTTTCCCGGTAAAACACCTGAAAATGTCTGTGGTTCTGACATGTGACTTTCGATATAACTATGTTGTTGATAGTACAATCAAAAAGCATTTTTGAGAAATATATTTCTAAGTGTTTAAATTCATTAGTAAATCGACTGATGGTTTTGATATTTTACAGAGACATAATATCTATCTACTGTTCAACAGAAGACTGCTTACTTAATGATTGGTACAATATGTTATATTTTGATGCATATGATAACATAGTGAAACTGTTTTATAGTGTTTTGTTTTGTATGTACCCTATTAAACAGTTGAAAATAGATATTTTCATATTTCAATGGCCAAACGGCAGTGCTCTGAAACCTACAGGATAAGGTAGCCTGAAATTATTATTAGTTGATAATAATTCATTTTAGCTCTGGTGTGAGAAGCCAACATTATTTACTTCCCACAAATTCTTCTTAGCATTCAATGCAATTATGGTCTAAAATGTAGTCATATTAAAGGTTGACCATGCCATAAACTGAGATGTTTAAATACACACTGTGGTATTAATTTGTGACTGATCTGATTTTAGTTTTATATTGTGTCACCTGTTAAATAAAGTATTGGTATGTTATTATAATCATAATTTAAAGTTGTATAATGTAGTATTAATACTCGATTAACGAGCAATCTAAACACTTCCTGCACTGTTTTCCACTCTGTCAGTTAATATAAACATAATTCACCCAATAATTCAAAAGCCTTCTATATTAGAGGTGTCCAAAGGTGTCTATATTAGAGGTGTCCAAAGGCGTATATATGAAGTAAAGGGTCAAAAAAGGAACTAACTACCTGTTTTTTTAAGTTGAAGCAGAGATAAACAAATGATAATGTACTGCAGTTAAATATCGTGTGTGCTCTGTAGCCTCTAAGCAATTTTCCAATTATTACATATAAAAATACAACTTGTGAAACAGCCTGATTTCAGCTATGAATTGACAACTTTATTCAACTACTATAAGTTCATTTAATTTACCGCGGATGAGAAACAATATATAAAACTTGGACAAATCATGCTCGATGTCTTCCTGGGTTATTATTCAGCATAGGATGACACGACACATAGCTGTTGGCAGAGGATCAAACTCCGCTGCACGTCATTCTTGTAGTCTCTTTAGTCTTAAAAAATTGTCAAACAGATTCTAGGAAACATGCAATATGCAACACTTCTCATAAACCAATCAACAGATTAAGAAATTGCTATAAAAAAGAGGACTTGTTATCTGAGTGATCATTTTTAGCTCTACTGACCAAAGGGCCTGCTTGTGAGATGGTTCTTTATTTGTTATTCATTTGTTAACTTTTTCTTATTTATCCAATAACATTATTATTATTTGGTTGGATTTTAATAAAACTTTGACATGACTTATATATATATATACTACAGCTTTGACATATTTAATCATAAAATTGGATGAGTTTGAAAACCAGTTGGTTTCAACTGTCATAACAGAAGATTTCTGCCCTTGAGGACTTTTATAATAATTATATGGTTTATTCAATAGAAGATTTGTTTTTGATTGGATTTTAATCAAACTTGGACTTGTGGTAATAACCATAATTTCATCTTTTTTGTCCAGTAGAAGTTTTATATTTGGTCAGATTTTTGTCAAACTTTGATAAATATATAATGTACATTTCTATTGGACATAGGATGAGTTTGAAATCAGTTCACTTAAACTATGAGCATTACATTTGATAATTGTCAACACTTTTTATCATATTTTGATGGCTTCATGGAAGATTGATTTGTTTAAATAAGTCGATAAATATTATTAATGACAAAATCATTAATGAAAATCTTAAGATATATATTCTAAAACTGTAAATATCACTTAAATTACAATAGTTGACAATGTGACACTGAAATTCACATGGCATTTCAGTATCTAGTTGGCTACCCCCATACTTAAATTTCTGGTAATCATACCGGCAAATGAGATACACGTAGTTTGACCTCTTTGACAACTCCAATAAATCCAGGTGAATAATTCAACTGCTGGAACCGAAGTAATTACAAAGATAAATAATTCATTATTTCACAAGGTTTTAAGAAAGGTAAATTGTGAAGGTAGGTAAGAGTAGTTTTTCTTGCAGACATGGTTGCCAAGAAAAGTAACTCATGATACTGATGAGTGTTGATTATATTGTGCAAGGAATTAGGAGATGTGAAGGTGAAAAATCGGTTTATACCAACTTCAAATGTGTACATTATCCCCAACATGCAGAAGTCATATTTATTGCAAATCATCCATATTTAGTTTAATTTAAACTTATTTATTTTAATTCAATTGTGAAACAAATTCTAACATCTAAGGCAAATCAGGCTCGAAGTCTTCCTGGTTAGAACCAGTACTAAGCATATGCGGAAAAGTGTCTTGCTCGAAGACATCACACATAGTTTATTTAGTGTCCCAGAACCGAATGTTGGAACAAAGAATGAGTCATATTTGACTTCTTGGATGGTGTATTGCACAAACTGTAAACATGGCTAACAGATAGTTTTCATAATTAGCTCTCTATATACATTCAATACATTGTATTTGTTTATATTAAATCTCATCATAACACACACAATATTGAATAAAATACTTAAAATACAATATACACAGTTATTATATATTTCATTCTATACAGAATTGTAAAAGACAACTCAGCAGTATTTTAATATCATAGTAATAATACAATAATTAAAAAACATGTACAATCATACTGTAGTACAATTACTAGTTAAAATGTACACAGCCTATGTAAATCTGGACCAAGGAATAGGAGAAGAAAGAAAACATGAATCTTCATTTTATTCATTTGTCTAAAACAGTTTTAAAATAAGTTCTATAATCCACTGGAATTATAATCTTAAGCAAAGGAGCACAATTTGAATATTTTTAAAAATCGTCTAACGCCTCAAATCAGATTGTACGTACTGAAGGCATACATGCTTATTACTAATTTCTTCTCTTTATCTATAAAAATGAAATACCCACCTGGCCACATTGATTTGAATATATTTTATTCTATTTATTATAATATAGACATGTGCAAGTGATCATCACAAGATAACACATAACATAACATGTAAATGGATTGAATTACAAATTATAATAACATTCGTTACAGTTCTCTTCAATGTGGCTTAATAAAATTAATATGTAAAAAAGCAACATGCTATACTCCTAACTCTCTACGGAATCCACGCTGCTATGTAACAGTAAAGCAAGGACTTATAAGTCCTCGATTAAAGTCAGTAATCGGGTTGATAACATTTCAACTATTTAAATATATTTCAAGAGTTATTGAAAAATAAATTTATTGTTCTTTTATATGATATCTGCATTGCCGTAGTATAATTTACGGGTAGTTACGGAATGGAAATCGTGAATACATTACTGCTTTTATGCTACAGTCGACTTTTGATTCGGTAACATTCACATTAACGATATCTTTCTCAGCATCTTACATTCATTACCAAGACACAAACAAGATTATCTCTAGTGCTTCGCGATCATCTTTTAAATATTTCTTAGTCACTAGAGCGTTGAATTGTCAAGTTGATATTGTTCACCGAAAAAAAAGAAAGGACTTATATAGAAGGATAAGTAACTTGCATCTCCTGAGTAATTGTTGATAAAATAGCACACGAAGGATTTATTATTTGGCCAATTAATCATTCATAATCCGCAGGCAACTGATTTGTATTTAAATGTAAGTTGTTTGTAATTTAAGATGTTTTAATTTGTTTTGATCACGCAAAATGATCTTAAATTAAAGATATTGAGGTTTGAAATAATTGGTTATTTTAGCTACAGTATACATATTTTGTAATTAGGTGTACTTCAACGATTTTGGACAAAAAATGCAAGGAATGGTATTGTTTTGAATTGTGCTCCTAAGAAGAGTGGAAGTTAAGATAATAGGAAACGAGATATTGATAGATTTTGTGTGAGTACGCGAGCTTTCACACAAATCTTAAGCAGCTGCATTTCCTTCTCTGTATAATTCCTTGGTATTGTTAAAGGTTTAAAACAATCTCTTAAGTTTGCTTTTAAGGGATAGAAGAAATATCGTATTAAATACATTGCAAGTTTTAATGATGAGGAAATGATTGCCTATGTGTCTAGATTTGACTCATATATACTTGAAAGGAAATGGTCTTCTTATCTCAAAAGTTTTTCTTTGTATACCAGTTCTTGTTCATAATAAGAGGAATAACTCTTTTTACACTACAGTAAGGACATAACACATTAAGTTATCTCTCTTCATCTATAAAACGCTTTGAAAATGAATAACAGATTTCACCAAAAGTTATCATGTACAAAGCTAAACAACACGTAAAGTCTCTTTCTATATAATATGTTTAATGAGCATTTAAGCATTTAACAAAATTACAGCACTATCTGTAACGTTGGCGCATGACCCATTCGCAGTTGTGATATCCGTCATGTCACGCACAATCACGCCTACCAATTCGCACAGCCCGCGTTGTGCGTTTTAAAATGGGGGATTTCCGGTTCTGTAGGCGGGGGGAGGGGGGGGGGGGGGATTGGTGAATTTTACGGTAAGTGCTCAATATTTTCAAGCATTTTGTTTCGAAAATCGAAGAATGTCATCGGATGACCAGTTATATACAAACCTATAGCTGACGGAAGTTAAGCTCAATTAGTTATTTAATGAATGTGTGAGCTCTTCTGAAGTGCTCCCAAAAGTGACCTAATTGATGCATCTGGTGATCATATTCTGCCGTATCTTCAAGCAGACGAGCCCTGCTTTTATATAAGTGTGTTCTTAGTGAAGACCATATACTTTAGTTTACGTACGCAGGAAGTTACGCAAAAAAGCGGCCGTTCCATGATGAATTATGAAGAAAAATCCAGTACAAAGCAGGCGGATACTTTACAACGCTGGAGTTCTATATACTAGTAAATAAGAACAAACTGTCCGTCAAAACTCCCGCTTGTTCATGTACTTCGTATCAATGATGTTAATATAGATAAACAGTAATATACATTCTTGCTCGTATACACGAAGTAATCAATTGTATAATGAATTAAGACAAGATGTGTAATTTCAGTTTTCAAGTTTTACAAATAAGACTGCCTGAAATAATATAATTATGCCCCAGTTCTGCTATGATGTTATAAAATGGATCCTCATATTTATTAAATCCGTGAGGACTGGCAGAACACTTGATGTACAATACCATCGTTGTTGTCAAATGATTAGGCCAACAGTTCTCTAACTTGAGTCATTGGTAACAGACCAATCTTTGTCACAATCTTGTGTGAAATTTAGTTTTTGACTGATGTTTTATTTGATATTTAATTGCAGTGTTTGGTTTTACATCCGATAAACGTAATGGTGTTGATGTGAAGTTGGTGTTCTTATTTAAGGTGAGAAGGGAAAACGTTTTTAGAATAGGTGAATCGCTAGAATAGCAACTCTTTTGCTTAATGTAGATGGATTTTTATTTAACGTATACATTTAATCCTTTCTTCTGTTTTCCTTTAAACAGTGCTATATAGTTTTGATCTAAAAGAAAGAAAACGGTGTTTATAGAAAAATACCACATACAGAAGAGGAGGGCTAACATACGGCCGGTATTGACTCGTGATTTGATAACAAGGGACATAACTCTGATCTATTTGCCTGATTTAAAAAAAAAAGTGTCATTCTGGCATAAATTAATGCATTTGGCTGGTTCAAAAAAGGAAACAATATTTTATGTACATAACAGTTACTCTCAGTTTAATCATAAACAAACGAAATAGCAGGAGTTATTTTAGCTACAGTATACATATTTTGTAATTAGGTGTACTTCAACGATTTTGGACGAAAAATGCTAGGAATGGTATTGTTTTTATTTGTGCTCCTGAGATGAATGGAAGTTAAGATAATAGGAAACGAGATATTGGTAGATTTGTGTGAGTACGCGAGCTTTCACACAAATCTTAAGCAGCTGCCTTTCCTTCTCTGTATAATTCCTTGGTATTGTTAAAGGTTTAAAACAATCTCTTAAGTTCGCTTTTAAGTGATAGAAGAAATATGGTATCAAATTCATTGCAAAGTTTTAATGATGAGGAAATGATTGCCTATGTGTCAAGATAATGTAAAAGTCAGATTTGACTCGTATATACTTGAAAGGAAATGTTCTTCTAAATAGCTTTGTAAATCTCAATAGTTTTTCTTTGTATACCAGTTCTTGTTCATAATAAGAGGAATAACTCTTTTTACACTACAGTATGGACATAACACATTAAGTTATCCCTCTTTATTAATAAAAAGCTTTGAAAATGAATAACAAATTTCACCCAAAGTTATCATGTACAAAGTCTCTATATATGATATGATTAATAAGCATTTAACCATTTAGAAATAACAAAATTACAGCACTATCTGTAACGTTGGCGCAGGACCCATTCGCAGTTGTTGTGATATCCGCCATGTCGCGCATAATTACGCCTACCAATCGCACAGCCCGCGTTGTACGTTTTAAAATGGGGGATTTCCGGTTCCGAATGCGGGGGAGGGGGGGGGGGTGAAATTGGTGAATTTTACGGTAAGTGGTCAATATTTTCACACAATTCGTTTTACTTAAACTTTGTTTCGAAAATCGAAGAATGTCATCGGATGACCAGTTATATACAAACCTATAGCTGACGGATGTTAAGCTCAATTAGTTATTTAATGTGTGAGCTCTTCTGAAGTGCTCCCAAAAGTGTCCTAATTGATGCACCTGGCGATCATATTCTGCCGTATCTTCAAGCAGACAAGCCCTGCTTTTATATAAGTGTGTTCTTAGTGAAGACCATATACTTTAGTTTACGTACGCAGGGAGTTACGCAAAAAAGCGGTCGTTCCGTGATGTATTATGAAGAAAAATCCAGTACAAAGCAGGCGGATACTTTACAACGCTGGAGTTCTATATACTAGTAAATAAGAACAAACTGTCCGTCAAAACTCCCGCTTGTTCATGTATTTCGTATCAATGATGTTAATATAGATAAACAGTAATATACATTCTTGCTCGTCTACACGAAGTTATATATACAATTGTATAATGAATTAAGACAAGACATGTGTAATTTCAGTTTTCAAGTTTTACAAATAAGACTGCCTAAAATAATGCATTTATGCCCCAGTTCAGCTATTATGTTATAAAATGGATCCTCATATTCATTAAATCCTTGAGGACTGCCAGAACACTTGATTTACAATACCGTCGTTGTTGTCAAATGATTAGGCCAACAGTTCTCTAACTTGAGTCATTGGTAACAGACCAATCTTTGTCACAATCTTGTGTGAAATTTAGTTTTCGCTTTGACTGATGTTTTATTTGATATTTAATTTGCAGTGTTTGGTTTTACATCCGATAAACATAATGGTGTTGATGTGAAGTTGGTGTTCTTATTTAAGGTGAGAAGGGAAAACTTTTTTTAGAATAGGTGAATCGCTAGAATAGCAACTCTTTTGCTTAATGTAGATGGATTTTTATTTAACGTATACATTTAATCCTTTCTTCTGTTTTCCTTTAAACAGTGCTATATAGTTTTGATCTAAAAAAAAGAAAACGGTGTTTATAGAAAAAAACCCACATGCAGGAGAGGAGGGCTAATAACATACAGCCGGAATTGACTCGTGATTTGATAACAAGGGACATAACTCTGATCTATTTGCCTGATTTAAAAAAAAAGTGTCATTCTGGCATAAATTGATGCATTTGGCTGGTTCAAGAAAGGAAACAATATTTTATGGACATAACAGTTACTCTCAGTTTAATCATAAACAAACGAAATAGCAGGAGTGTATACAAGGAAAATGTGGTCGATCGACGTTTACATTTAATGTGTTAAACCGGCATGCAGGAACAAGACAAATTATGAATTTAACGAAATATTTCATTAATATCGCTAGAATAAGATTGTGCGAAGGAAACAAACTGGAGCAATGACAGACAATGTGTTCTTCTTGCGCAACACCCCTGCGTTGTAAAATATCCACCTGTTTTGTACTGTATTACGATTCATGACTCTTCGTGGTAGGGCCGACATTTTACGTAACTTTACGCGTACTTAAGCTGTACTATAAGGTCAAGTACACTCTACCCTCGGAAAGCACTTATGAAAATACAGGACGTGTCTGCTTGAAAATATGACAAAAGAAGATAGCCAGGTGCAACAAAAGTGACCACTTCAGAAGTGCTCACACATTCATTGAATGACTAATAGAGCTTAAGAGGTTTGTTTAACTGATCATACGACAATCTACGATTTTCGTAAAAAATGTTTTAGAAAAAAGCATTTCATGAAAGTATTGAATTCCTCAAATCGGCTCCCTCGCCTACGGAAACGGAAATCCCTCGCCTTAAAACGTCGATGTTGTATTACAACGCAGGCTGGGTGATTGGTAGGCGTGATAAAGCTTAACCTACTATGATTGTATTTTTCAACTTGCACATCGCCAATTTAATTCATTCAAAAGACAACTTATAATTTCTATTTGCGTAAACTATATATTGCAGGTGGAAACTTACAAATGGCCGTCACTCAAATGACAATTTCTTACTTCCAGGTGTGTAAAATGTATGATACAACTGGGCAATTACAGCCTGTGGACGTGCGGACGAACACCGCTGTTTCTCCTTGTGTTCTCGTTCACCTCTTCAAGTCTCTCATTAGCACAGACTGGAGAAATAGAGATTGGTTAGACATGTGACTTTAGCTATATAATAGAGGTTTTAATAACCATACGTTTTTTAACATATGTTTAAAGCTGGCAAAAAACAATTCCTTACACTAATGCCTCTGAAATACCCATGTTCGCGCATAATCATAACTTATGACATGGTTAACATAGTCCCACGAGGTGAATAGAGCTGGGATAAACTACTTTGTAAACCGGTTGCATGCGTTACCAGTACCCATACACGTGCAGCTCAGGGGCGTAGCTGGCTTAATTTGGATGTGTAGTCACGGGCAGTGTAGAGGGGTCGCGGGGCATGTTCCCGTATACAATTTTTAAATATGAACTTGAAATGTAGCTTCTGGTATATTTCAAGACACATTTACAGCTATTACTCATGGGGTCATATGATGATTG
>CM055895.1:22584043-22640317 GCA_029582155.1 Panopea generosa
TCACTCAGAAGGATTGCATGTTTTCACAGTACCTGGTCCAGCAAAGACACTGTTTACATTCACTCAGAAGGATTGCATGTTTTCACAATACCTGGTCCAGCAAAGACAATGTTTACATTCACTCAGAAGGATTGCATGTTTTCACAGTACCTGGTCCAGCAAAGACAATGTTTACATTCACTCAGAAGGATTGCATGTTTTCACAGTACCTGGTCCAGCTAGGACAATGTTTACATTCATTCAGAAGGATTGCATGTTTTCACAGTACCTGGTCCAGCAAAGACAATGTTTACATTCACTCAGAAGGATTGCATGTTTTCACAGTACCTGGTCCAGCTAAGACAATGTTTACATTCACTCAGAAGGATTGCATGTTTTCACGGTACCTGGTCCAGCTAGGAAACTGTTACATTCACTCAGAAGAATTGCATGTTTTCACAGTACCTGGTCCAGCAAAGACAATGTTTACATTCACGCAGAAGGATTGCATGTTTTCACAGTACCTGGTCCAGCTAAGACAATGTTTACATTCCCTCAGAAGGATTGCATGTTTTCACAGTACCTGGTCCAGATAAGACAATGTTTACATTCACTCAGAAGGATTGCATGTTTTCACAGTACCTGGTCCAGCAAAGACAATGATTACATTCACTCAGAAGGATTGCATGTTTTCACAGTACCTGGTCCAGCTAAGACAATGTTTACATTCACTCAGAAGGATTGCATGTTTTCACAATACCTGGTCCAGCAAAGACACTGTTTACATTCACTCAGAAGGATTGCATGTTTTCACAGTACCTGGTCCAGCAAAGACAATGTTTACATTCACTCAGAAGGATTGCATGTTTTCACAGTACCTGGTCCAGCAAAGACACTGTTTACATTCACTCAGAAGGATTGCATGTTTTCACAATACCTGGTCCAGCAAAGACAATGTTTACATTCACTCAGAAGGATTGCATGTTTTCACAGTACCTGGTCCAGCAAAGACAATGTTTACATTCACTCAGAAGGATTGCATGTTTTCACAGTACCTGGTCCAGCTAGGACAATGTTTACATTCATTCAGAAGGATTGCATGTTTTCACAGTACCTGGTCCAGCAAAGACAATGTTTACATTCACTCAGAAGGATTGCATGTTTTCACAGTACCTGGTCCAGCTAAGACAATGTTTACATTCACTCAGAAGGATTGCATGTTTTCACGGTACCTGGTCCAGCTAGGAAACTGTTACATTCACTCAGAAGAATTGCATGTTTTCACAGTACCTGGTCCAGCAAAGACACTGTTTACATTCACTCAGAAGGATTGCATGTTTTCACAATACCTGGTCCAGCTAAGACAATGTTTACATTCCCTCAGAAGGATTGCATGTTTTCACAGTACCTGGTCCAGATAAGACAATGTTTACATTCACTCAGAAGGATTGCATGTTTTCACAGTACCTGGTCCAGCAAAGACAATGATTACATTCACTCAGAAGGATTGCATGTTTTCACAGTACCTGGTCCAGCTAAGACAATGTTTACATTCACTCAGAAGGATTGCATGTTTTCACAATACCTGGTCCAGCAAAGACACTGTTTACATTCACTCAGAAGGATTGCATGTTTTCACAGTACCTGGTCCAGTAAAGACAATGTTTACATTCACTCAGAAGGATTGCATGTTTTCACAGTACCTGGTCCAGCTAGGACACTGTTACATTCACTCAGAAGGATTGCATGTTTTCACAATACCTGGTCCAGCTAAGACACTGTTTACATTCACTCAGAAGGATTGCATGTTTTCACAGTACCTGGTCCAGCTAAGACACTGTTGAGTACAATTAAAACCCCTGCACTACCGGTTAATTTCTGAAGAGATGATAACATAGAAGTACAAGAACTGAAGAATTAAGGATTATAAAGTGGATGTAAGTGTTTGGGCTATGTTTCACCAACATATACTTAAATACTTAAAAAACCTAAATATAAGAAAAACTGCTAGTTTGATTTTAGACTGGTTCCAGTAAAACTGCACATGGTTTCATTGATATTGATTATGACTGCTCATAAATTAGTTGAGTTATAAATTATATTAAGTTAAGTATAAGTATTTAAGTATTTTTAAGTTTTTAAGTAAAATGCTGGTGAAACTGAAGCCTCGTTGATCTTATTGTTACTTTGTCATTTCTATATTTTCAGATTTGGGTGAAAATCCTTATGCAATTAAAATAACAGAAGACTCGCGAAGAAGAAAGTAAGTGATAATGTTAAGTTTATATTCTTGCTGAATTCCGTCTATATGATCAACATCTCAATATCTCTTACCTCTCACAACTATGTCATAGGTTCAAGTCCTGTTCACTCAAAAAGATTTATGTGAGAAAGTTTGGCAGTCACTTGCAGATGGACTGTGTTTCTACTCAGATTCATTCTGAGGTCTTTCACCACCAATAAAACTGGATATGCCCATATACATGTAAAACCTGAAATCAGTTGAAAATGGCATTAAACCCCATTCAGAAATAAAAATCAACTGCATTTCATTTCTCAATGAGAAACAGTTGCAGTTGCATGGAGCTAGAAATGTAAGTTACATGTTGGTTTTCACTGGGGCCTCGATTTTACTCAGATATTCACCATGATGACATGATTACTGTTCCAACAGGGATATTAAACTACTGTATTACCTGTATACCGAAACTCTGCTTTTAAATATATTTAAAAAAAAAATAACATTAAATATCATAAAATAAAAAACAGTGTATTCTTTTGTCTGTTAAAATCTAATCGGAATTCCAATTCTAAAAATAGAAATTGCTCTGGCACTGTTTGACAACCTTCACCTTGTCATTCGGTTTCAAAGTCAGCAATATGTAACCAACATGAAGGATCAAATCAAAACCAAATTGAAGTATTGTGACTCATTTGATACATTAGGCCATAATGAATTATTGCTAAATTATCATCCCTGCCCGCCCCCTAATTTTCATGCCGCCCCAACCCTTTTTATTTTCATAAAAAAAATAAATTAAAAAAGCATCAAAAAATTTAAAAATAAAAATAAAAAATGAAATCCTCCCGCCCTCCCCGTTTTAAAGAAAAATTTGGATGATAATCTAGCAATTAGTTTATAATGACCTTAATTTTAAACTGGAAAATGAGTCTAACATGGGCACATAGGTCAAGTTAGGATATATCATTTTGTTATGTTTTAATATATATCCATGTGACATTAGTGGCATAATGAGTATATTTAAGCATAATATATTGGGAAAAATTGTATTTTGCTAATTCTAAAATTTTGAAGAAAAAACCCCAGAAATACTGCCTTTAAAAATAAACTCCCAAAATTTTGTGGTTCTCACATTTATGTATTAACTTGTTCAGTTTTCAACTTCAATCCTTGTTTATTTCAGGGGACAAATAACAACAAAGAATGGAGTGCTAGTGGGGTAGGTTGTTATAATTTTATTCATATCCAATTTGAAAAATAGTCGGATTCAGCCAAAAATAAAGGATTGTTTGTTTGCACTCTAGCTACCTACCCTACACATAAAAAGCCGTCTACTTGCAATTCTTTTTTTTTCAGATTTTGGAAACTGTATTCTTTTTCATGCATATAATATTGGCCAGAAAGCAAATACAGATATATATATATTTATGTAAATCACAATTATGTTATAATGACTGAATGTTCAAAATTACAAAAGTATTCAAATTTACTTTGATTACCGTTATGTATTTTATATTGAAATATTATTCAAAGGTACATGTAGTTTGTTAGGAAAAATTGCTATTAATGTCTAAAAAATAAATGTATTTTTAAAATGATTACAAAGCACATTGTTATTATTTATAAGTTTTATAAAACAGAAATGATTTGGAATTTTAAATCCGCTACAACATAACAAATAACAATATTTTAATGGAAGTGAAATCCTTTATCTCTTGCATACTACTTGACAAACCTTCAACTTTCCATTAGACCCTTTCTAATTTAAATCTTTAACAATACCAGTATGAAACCAATATAATGGATTAAATCACAATCAAATCAAATCAAATTGCATACATATTATATACATCCCAGTGTACTTGCAAATTCAAGCAGGAAATTTTAGTCTAACCTGGTTGTGTATGCCAAGTTAGGAAACACTTTTTTAAAAATATATATTACAGAATATTATATCCTTATGGCAAAATGGGCTCAGGTGAACATATATAGGAATGATATATTGAAAAAAAATTTTTGACAGTATTAAAATCTTGTAAAATCATGAAATACATCCATTAGTTTATACTAATTTATTTCAGCTTTATTGTGAAGAAAGCTTAGAGATTATATGAACCACTCTCGAGTCAATTTCCTGGTAGAACCAGTACTGAGTGTTGTTGTTTTTTTTTGCATCAAGTCGAACATGTAACCTCTGGCTTTATAACTGCTATTTAAAGCAACAAAATTACTAAATATTGTTTAAGAACTTCACGTCATGAAGTGTTCATCAAATGATTCTCCTCAAATTGTGGTAATACATTTATAGGTTTAATAGTTCAACCCTTTGCTCCATTAGCTTTCTCTTGGACTCTTTCAAATTGAAAGCATTAATTCACCATGTATCACCAGTAGGTGAATTATGTTTATATTAACTGACAGAGTGGAAAACAGTGCAGGAAGTGTTCAGATTTCTCGTTACGAGCAATCTGAACTCTTCCTGCACTGTTTTCAAAGGCCTTCTGTGATTGGTGCGGGAAAAACATGTATCTATGGAGTAAAGGGTTTAATAAAAAATGTGGTCTAAAGCTCTGTCCTTTAGTGACCACTACCTCTTATCGCTGACATAGTGGGTTTGAGCCTAGATTGGACCAAAAACTTTATGTGAGAAAGTTTGCAAGTTACTTGCAGAAGGACAATGACTCTATTCAGATTCATTCTGAGGTCTTCCTCCACCAATGAAACTGGATATACCATATATAACCTGCCATGTGTTGAAATTGTGATAAACCCCATTACAAAAATACAGAATAAAACAAACTGAAAAATAAAAATGTTGGATTTTCTCCGAAATTGCAATTAAAAGTTCTTAACATTTAATTAACAAATTGTTAATTAACAATTCTCAGTCTTTCAGATGGGATTCTAGCCATTCTGCTTGGAGTCAAGTCCCCATTACTGTGTGGCCAGAAGTTCAATGTTAAGATAGAAGAAGTGCGCTTTGTTGGATTTCCTCTTCTCTTGGATGACATTCCTGATAAAACCACAGCATCAGGAAAAACAGGACACAAGATTTTATCATTCAACATAGCATTCGTTCTGCAGGTTTACCCAATTGTTCATTTTGTTTTAACCATTGACAATAATTCTATTCTGAATTGATCTATTGATAGGTAATGTCCTGTAACTGAGTTTGTATCTAATATAAGATTATTATTTGAGTTAGAAATTTGTTTTTCAAAACACTATATTTGAACTGATAATTTTATTAATGTTACTTTTAATTGAAAATAGTTAATTTTTGTTTGAACTAACTTATTTTAACTTTTTTAGCTAAGTAAAACAAAGAGCTTTTGTGAATCACTCTCAAGTTCCTTTCCTAGGTTGAGCACCAGATATTTTTTTCTGTGATCCAGTGCTATATCATCGAACCCAGGATCTCGGGGCCATGGGTTCTATATGATCCAGTGCTATATCATCGAACCCAGGATCTCGGGGGCCATGGGTTTTATGTGATCCAGTGCTATATCATCGAACCCAGGATCTGGAGGCTGTGGGTTTTATGTGATCCAGTGCTTTATCATCGAACCAAGGATCTGGGGGCTTTGGGTTCTATGTGATTCAGTGCTATATCATCGAACCCAGATTCTGGGGGCTGTGGGTTCTATGTGATCCAGTGCTATATATCATCGAACCCAGGATCTGATGGCTGTGGGTTCTATGTGATCCAGTGCTATATCATCGAACCCGGGATCTGGGGGCTGTGGGTTCTATGTGATCCAGTGCTATATCATCGAACCTGGGATCTGGGGGCTGTGGGTTTCTATGTGATCCAGTGCTATATCATCGAACCCAGATTCTGGGGGCTGTGGGTTCTATGTGATCCAGTGCTATATCATCGAACCCAGATTCTGGGGGCTGTGGGTTCTATGTGATCCAGTGCTATATCAGCGAACCAGGATCTGATGGCTGTGGGTTCTATGTGATCCAGTGCTATATCATCGAACCAAGGATCTGGGGGCTGTGGGTTCTATGTGATCCAGTGCTATATGATGGAAACCAGGATCTGGGGGCTGTGGGTTTATGTGATCCAGTGCTATATCAGCTAACCCAGGATCTGGGGGCTGTGGGTTCTATGTGATCCAGTGCTATATCATCAAACCCAGAATCTGGGGGCTGTGGGTTCTATGTGATCCAGTACTATATCATCGAACCAAGGATCTGGGGCCGTGGGTTTTATGTGATCCAGTGCTATATCATGGAACCCAGGATCTGGGGGCTGTGGGTTATATGTGATCCAGTGCTATATCATCAAACCCAGGATCTGGGGGTTGTGGTTTTATGTGATCCAGTGCTATATCATCGAACCCAGGATCTGGGGGCTGTGGGTTCTATGTGATCCAGTGCTATATCATCGAACCAGATCTGGGGGCTGTGGGTTCTATGTGATCCAGTGCTATATCATCGAACCAAGGATCTGGGGCTGTGGGTTCTATGTGATCCAGTGCTATATCATCGAACCCAGGATCGTGGGGGCTCTGGTTCTATGTGATCCAGTGCTATATCATCAAACCAAGGATCTGGGGGCTGTGGGTTCTATGTGATCCAGTGCTATATTATCGAACCTGGATCTGGGGGCTGTGGGTTCTATGTGATCCAGTGCTATATCATCGAACCCAGGATCTGGGGGCTGTGGGTTCTATGTGATCCAGTGCTATATCATCGAACCAAGGATCTAGGGGCTTTGGGTTCTATGTGATCCAGTGCTATATCATCGAACCAAGGATCTTGGGGCTGTGGGTTCTATGTGATCCAGTGCTATATGATCGAACCCAGGATCTGGGGGCTGTGGGTTCTATGTGATCCAGTGCTATATCATCGAACACGGGATCTGGGGGCTGTGGGTTCTATGTGATCCAGTGCTATATCATGAACCAAGGATCTGGGGGCTGTGGGTTCTATGTGATCCAGTGCTATATCATCGAACCCAGGATCTGGAGGCTGTGGGTTCTATGTGATCCAGTGCTATATCATCGAACCCAGGATCTGGGGCTGTGGGTTCTTTGTGATCCAGTGCTATATCATCGAACCAAGGATCTGAGGGCTGTGGGTTCTATATGATCCAGTGCTATATCATCGAACCAAGAATTTTGGGGCTGTGGGTTCTATGTGATCCAGTGCTATATCATCGAACCAAGGATCTGGGGGCCATGGGTTCTATCAAGGATTTATATAGAAGGAAAGGAAACTTGCATCTTTCTACTAAATATCGATAATATAGCATGTGAAGAATTCATAATCTTGCAAATTAATCATCTAACTCTCACAGGCAACTGATTTCTTTAACAGAAAATGTATTCAGTATGTAACCTTAGATGTTTTATAATGTTTTAAACATGGAAAATGATTCGCTAGGCATTTAACCACTAGATACATCTTATCTCTGCAAGTCACTGACTACTTTCTTATGCAGTCAGAGGTGAGACACTAATGGCTTTAGAACACAATTCATAAAAATCATTACAGAGACCAGGCATGGATTCAAACTCACGACCCTGAATTGACAGTTAGATGCAAGTTCAACTAAACCCGGTATGGGTCCAGGTTGTATCGGTTGTAAAAACATGTTTCATAATAGCATTTAAATGTTGAAATAAAACCACCACAGGGATATGTAAAAACTGATTTTTGTTTTACACAGATCAGCACTTAATACATATATATGTTAGCACCAAATACACTTGTACTGGATAATCTATTATTGTGAATTTAATTTTCCAGGCCAACACAAGCCCATGGGTTGTATCCTGTTTCCAGGACCTGGCCAAACAACTTACCGTGGCCCTGAAACACGAGGAAAAAAGATGTCAGTACCTGTCTACACAGGCCAAGGTCATGACCACGGTACATGATGATGTCACATCATTACCTGAAGGTGAGCAAATACAAAATGGTAGTTAAAAAAGTAATCAAATTATCACCTGTATCAAATGATGTGTAATTAATTTTTTCTGATTGTCCCCCACAATGCAACACATGTGCTTGAGTCCGAAAGCGTTTCTGGAGCATACCAATACCACTCAAGGTAACTTCACAAAACATGTCAACCTAGTGGTCTAGTATTTCATTTTTTTTCTGAACATACAGACACCAACACCACTGGGACTTGTTTACATCATATTAATTCAGTGGTGCCACTCGCAGAGCTGGACTAAAACTACAGTAATCACTGAAAGGAGTGGGAGGGATCTAATGGGGGCTCGTCTTGATGCTCATTCCTAACCCAGACACTGCAAGGGCATAGAGGCCAACAAATTGGTTTCTCCTATCAGTTTTCTCTGTGTATGTGAGAGTCATCTATCAGAAATTCATGACTGGATCAGTATTCACACTGCAAGGATTTACCACAGTTACTTCCAATACTCAGCATGGGACTCTTCATCAGAGAGGCAATAATCTTCTACTCTACCATTGCCAGCAGATATGTTGGAAGCAATGACAGTATCATGTATCTTCCACACAGATGTAATTGTTGTATACAAATCACCAACTACTGTTCAATACAAAAACATTTATTAAACAGCGAGATCACTACCTTCAAAAACTTCTGTGAATTGGTGCATAATTGATTTGAGAGGAGAATTCAAATGTACACCAAACTGGATGTGCAATTACTCATCTCCATGGCAACAAAGCATAGCCTTGTATGCGTGACTCTATCCATGCCCATTGTGGTGTAATATATTTATTTTCTATAGATTTTATTTTTCTGTCCACCTGCTTCAGCAACAACTGGTTCTTTCCCTGTCTCATATTCAGATCACCATGTAATTTGCAGCAAGATGTAGCCAAAACTGGGTGCAGATTAGATTGTTTATATGTATTATACTACCGTAAGTTCAGAACTCAATACAACTGAGTAAAATACCATATGGCAGGTGATATTGGTGATTATGTTTTCTTGTTTTGAAATTAATGTGCCTTTTGAAATTGCTTTAGAATACATGACACCCTTTTTCATTTGTCAAACAATTACTTATTTTACTAAAATTGGTGTGGATTGACAATCGTTTTTATGCTGAAAACTGATATACTGGTAACAATTATGCATATTTCATACCATTTGATCAGAGGTGGGAATATCTCGCAGTAAATTATAACTGTTGCCAAGGTCAGTAGCCATATTTGTACATTGAATGGAATGGAATCAGGATAACTTTTTTATCAAAATTGTGATGGCCAGATTATACTTGTAAATTGTTTTCTTTTCCAGACTCCTTTGAATCTCCATTTGAGACTATTTTAAAGAAGAGTCAACTTGCCAAGCAACTCAGCCAAATTTATGACAGGTATTATTACTTGTTATGTCTAATTTTGTTGAAAAATATAATAAAAACATAGTCAGATACAATATAATAAAACAGACAAAATATATGGAGATGGCCAGATGCCGCTGTGCATTATTATAACATTGAAAAGACAAACCAAATGCTGACTTTGTTTATCTTAAGGTTATTTTGCTTTACTAGTTTTGTGTAGAGCCCATACTGAGTGTTGTTTTTTGAGAGGCATCATGTCTGGCTGGGGATTGAACCTGCACCCTCTTGTATGAGTGGCCAGTACTCTATCCACAATGCTAGGGCCCTGCTTAAAGTTATTCATCAAATTAGAACTGAGCTGTATTGAAAATCATGTTAGCAACATTTACTAGTCAAATGAAATTAATTAAAAAGTAGTATAGTCTGGATAATTTTAATAAAAAAAATAACTTTGTTGATAATTTTTAATCAATAATAGGATGGGAAGTGAAGCATTTCAGTTTTTATGCACTACAAGTATTGTATTCAAAATGTATCTTGAACAAATTATACAACATTTAATTTTTGTCTCTATCTATAATTTTAAAAGATGATGAATGCTGTAGTGGATATGATGGTGGCAACTTCCACTTAATATCATGGGTTGAAAGTCAGGTTTGCATGGATACTGGTATCCTCTAAAAACATTGTTGATTGAATATACATAGCATCATTTATATGCCTTTTAGGCTGACTGATGATCAGTTTACATAACTGCACTTTCATGGAATTCTAGAAGGTTACTCGAGTACATCCATCTCCAAACATAACTGATATTTTACCCTCTTGAACCAACAATGAGAGAAGAATTACAATGAGATACAGTGTTGTATATCATTGAGACTGTTACCAACTGATCTAACTGGGACCTGGTCTAAACAATCAGAAACACGCCAGTACTAGTTCTACACCAGAAACAAACTCAACAGATAATCTCACAGACTGGGAGCTCACTTCCCAAACTAGCTAAAATAGTTTCCTATAAATTGTTATAAAAAAATCAAAATTGAATATGCATAACAGATTGAGAATTTCATTTAATTGCAGCCTCAACGACCAGGGTGTTGTACATTTCTATGTGAACAATTGGATAGAGATAAACTTCTGTCTTCCCCATGTTCTCCACTACATGCAGGCAGGACAGAAGACTTTAAAGATAGAGGTACTGTAACACTTGAGTCAGCCTGTTTTAACAGTTACACATGCATTTATACATGCACCTACACATGCATGCACCTAAACACATCAGATATATGCCAGGAAACATATTCATGTATCAGTACAATAAAACCTGTGTAGGCTTTCACCTCTATTAAGCAGCCACTTGTCTTAAACATACACATTTGCTGTTTCCTATTTCTATGCTTTCAGAGCATGTTAACCTGTATTGAGCAACAACCTGTCTTTAAAGGCCACATTTGCTCCTTCTATTGACTGGCTGCTTAAGGCAGGTTTAAAAAATAACTTTGAGAATTTGAATCAATAAAAAGGTGATGTACATACAAGTGCTGTAGGTAATATAATATATAATGGTGATGAACATGCAAGTACTGAAGGTTATATAATATATAAAGGTGATGTACATGCAAGTACTGTAGGTAATATAATATATAAATATATAAAGGTGATGTACATACAATTACTGTAGGTAATATAATATATTAAGGTGATGCACATACAAGTACTGTAGGTTATATAATATATAAAGGTGATGCACAAACAAGTACTGAAGGTAATATAATATATAAAGGTGATGCACATACAAGTACTGTAGGTAATATAATATATAAAGTTGATGCACATGCAAGTACTGTAGGTAATATAACATATAAAGGTGATGCACTTGCAAGTACTGAAGGTAATATAATATATAAAGGTGATGCACATACAAGTACTGTAGGTAATATAATATATAAAGGTGATGTACATACAAGTACTGTAGGTAATATAACATATAAAAGTGATGCCCATACAAGTACTGTAGGTAATATAATATATAAAGGTGATGCACATGCAAGTACTGAAGGTAATATAATATATAAAGGTGATGCACATACAAGTACTGTAGGTAATATAATATGTAAAGGTGATGTACATACAAGTACTGTAGGTAATATAATATATAAAGGTGATGTACATGCAAGTACTGTAGGTAATATAATATATAAAGGTGATGTACATACAAGTACAAGTACTGAAGGTAATATAATATATAAAAGTGATGTACATACAAGTACTGTAGGTAATATAATATATAAAGGTGATGTACATACAAGTACTGTAGGTAATATAATATGTAAAGGTGATGCACATACAAGTACTGTAGGTAATATAATATGTAAAGGTGATGCACATACAAGTACTGTAGGTAATATAATATGTAACGGTGATGTACATACAAGTACTGTAGGTAATATAATATATAATGGTGGTGTACATACAAGTACTGTATGTAATATAATATATAAAGGTGATGTACATACAAGTACTGTAGGTAATATAATATGTAAAGCTGATGTACATACAAGTACTGAATGTAATATAATATGTAATGGTGATGCACATACAAGTACTGTAGGTAATATAATATGTAAAGGTGATGTACATACAAGTACTGTAGGTAATATAATATGTAAAGGTGGTGCACATACAAGTACTGAATGTAATATAATATGTAATGGTGATGCACATACAAGTACTGAAGGTAATATAATATGTTAAGGTGATGCACATACAAGTACTGTAGGTAATATAATATGTAAAGGTGATGCACATACAAGTACTGAAAGTAATATAATATGTAATGGTGATGCACATACAAGTACTGTAGGTTATATAATATGTAAAGGTGATGCACATACAAGCACTGTAGGTAATATAATATATAAAGGTGATGCACATACAAGTACTGAATGTAATATAATATGTAAAGGTGATGCACATACAAGTACTGAAGGTTATATAATATGTAAAGGTGATGCACATACAAGCACTGAATGTAATATAATATATAAAGGTGATGCACATACAAGTACTGAAGGTAATATAATATGTAAAGGTGATGCACATACAAGCACCTTAGGTAATATAATATGTAAAGGTGATGTATATACAAGCACTGTAGGTAATATAATATATAAAGGTAATGTACATACAAGTACTTAAGGTAATATAATATGTAAAGGTGATGCACATACAAGTACTGTAGGTAATTTAATATATAAAGGTGATGCACATACAAGTACTGTAGGTAATATAATATATAAAGGTGATGCACATACAAGTACTGAAGGTAATATAATATATAAAGGTGATGCACATACAAGTACTGTAGGTAATATAATATATAAAGGTGATGCACATACAAGTACTGAAGGTAATATAATATATAAAGGTGATGCACATACAAGTACTGAATGTAATATAATTTATAAAGGTGATGCACATACAAGCACTGTAGGTAATATAATATATAAAGGTGATGTACATACAAGTACTGTAGGTAATATAATATATAAAGGTGATGTACATACAAGTACTGAAGGTTATATAATATGTAACGGTGATGTACATACAAGCATTGTAGGTAATATAATATGTAAAGGTGATGCACATACAAGCATTGTAGGTAATATAATATGTAAAGGTGATGCACATACAAGTACTGAAGGTAATATAATATGTAAAGGTGATGCACATACAAGTACTGTAGGTAATATAATATATAAAGGCGATGCACATACAAGTACTTAAGGTAATATAATATGTAACGGTGATGTACATACAAGCATTGTAGGTAATATAATATGTAAAGGTGATGCACATACAAGCATTGTAGGTAATATAATATGTAAAGGTGATGCACATACAAGTACTGAAGGTAATATAATATGTAAAGGTGATGCACATACAAGTACTGTAGGTAATATAATATGTAAAGGCGATGCACATAACATACAAGTACTGTAGGTAATATAATATATAATGGTGATGCACATACAAGTACTGTAGGTAATATAATATATAAATGTGATGCACATACAAGTACTGTAGGTAATATAATATATAAAGGTGATGCACATACAAGTACTGTAGGTAATATAATATATAAAGGTGATGCACATACAAGTGCTGTAGGTAATATAATAGATAAAGGTGATGCACATACAAGTACTGTAGGTAATATAATATATAAATGTGATGCACATACAAGTACTGTAGGTAATATAATATATAAAGGTGATGCACATACAAGTACTGTAGGTAATATAATATATAAAGGTGATGTACATACAAGTACTGAATGTAATATAATATGTAATGGTGATGCACATACAAGTACTGTAGGTAATATAATATATAAAGGTGATGTACATACAAGTACTGAATGTAATATAATATGTAATGGTGATGCACATACAAGTACTGAATGTAATATAATATGTAACGGTGATGCACATACAAGTACTGTAGGTAATATAATATGTAAAGGTGATGCACATGCAAGTACTGTAGGTAATATAATATATAAAGGTGATGTACATACAAGTACTGAAGGTAATATAATATATAAAGGTGATGTACATACAAGTACTGAAGGTAATATAATATATAAAGGTGATGCACATACAAGTACTGTAGGTAATATAATATATAAAGGTGATGCACATACAAGTACTGAAGGTAATATAATATATAAAGGTGATGCACATACAAGTACTGAAGGTAATATAATATATAAAGGTGATGCACATACAAGTACGGTAGGTAATATAATATATAAATGTGATGCACATACAAGTACTGTAGGTAATATAATATATAAAGGTGATGCACATACAAGTACTGTAGGTTATATAATATATAAAGGTGATGTACATACAAGTACAAGTACTGAAGGTAATACAATATATAAAGGTGATGTACATACAAGTACTGAAGGTAATATAATATGTAAAGGTGATGTACATACAAGTACTGTAGGTAATATAATATATAAAGGTGATGTACATACAAGTACTGAAGGTAATATAATATATAAAGGTGATGTACATACAAGTACTGAAGGTAATATAATATATAAAGGTGATGTACATACAAGTACTGTAGGTAATATAATATATAAAGGTGATGTACATACAAGTACTGAAGGTAATATAATATGTAATGGATCTTACATGGGTGTTCATTTGTCTAAGCCAAAAATATATTATGCAAGACCCTTGCTGAGCATAATTCTACTTTTTAGTTCACCAGGACAAAGTCCAAGGAGAGCTATTGTCATGACCCCGGCGTCGTCAGTGTCGTCATCGGCGTCTGTGGACACCGAGGTTAAACTTTTGCATTTAAGTTTCAGTTATCTATGCAACCACTCATTGGATGTCAATGAAAATTTGCATGTGTGTTTACCATCATCAATGGAACACACACAGATAAGAACCATAACTCTGGATTGCATTTTGGCACAGTAATGGCCCTTTTTGGACTTAGACACAAAGGTTAAACTTTGCTTTTGCGTTTAAGTTTAAGATATCTATGCAACCACTCATTGGGTGTGAAAGAAACTTCACATGTGTGTTCACCATCATCAATGGAACACACAGAGACAAGAACAATAACTTTGGATTGCTTGTTGGCACAGTTATGGCCCTTTTTGGACTTAGACACCCAGGTTAAACTTTAAGTTTAGTTGCAATTAAGTTTAAGATATCTATGCAACTACTCATTGGATGTGAATGAACCTTCACATGTGTGTTCACCATCATCAATGGAACACACAGAAACAAGAACGATAACTCTGGGTTGCATTTTGGCACAGTTATGGCCCTTTCTTGACTTAAATTTTCAGGTTAAAGTTTTTTATCACGTAAGATATCTATGCAACCACTCATTCGATATGAATGAAACTTCGCATTTGTGTTCACCATCATCATTAAAACACACCAGGTTAAACTTTTATGTTTAGATGCGTTTAAGTTTTGGTGTTTGCCTCCAATCTCAATCTTTGCATTGGTGGTGAGTTTTATCCCATCGACGAGCTTTGTTGTCTTCTGACAACTCTTGTTTTCCAATGAAATTATGAATCTAATGAAAAAATAAGCCAGAATGTAAGATTCTTTAATCTCGTAACCCAGGTCCTCTATAAGAATCTAAGGTAAAACGTTTTTCCAAGGTTCAGTAAAGATCACATTGTACATGTATATATAACTGGTAGTTTCCATCAGTTAGTATGAAACATCTCAAAATTATATCATTTTTCCATGCTGTAGCGACATCATTATTCAGGAAAGTTGGAAAGTGGCACATGGACAACACTCATAAATGAAATAGTAGTGATATAATAATAGGTCAGTATCGTAATTATATGTCATGGGTTTATTACAATCCTTTGCCAATTAGTTACATTAGATATATTTTATATACCTTTCTTTCTTGTCATTCTAGGTTCCACTTTGACAAAATGACACAAGTGTGCTATATTTGTCAAAAGTCTTTTTTTCTTTTCTATCATCATTTGAAGAATAAAGAGGTGATACTTGTATTCTTATACTACATGGTATTTATTGTTGCATAAGCTGACTCTATCGTTGTTCCGTTTGCAGCCAGAGTCAATACAGAAATGCCTCAAGTCACTACGGTAAGTTTACTTGTTTTAAACATATCTATATTACATCAATTATTAAACAAATTATCACAACTTGGACAAGTCATGCACAACATGTTTTTATTAAATATTGAACAACAACAGCCAAACCTGTCTTAAGCAGCCAGTCAAGGAAAGGAGCAAAAGTGGCTTCTTAGGACAGGCTGCTGTTTAATACAGGTTACTTTGCTCTGAAAGCATATAAATGGGAAATAACAAACATGGTTGCTTAAGACATGGGGCTGCTTAATAGAGGTGACAGTTTATACAGGTTTGACTGTATCTACCTTTTTAGTTGTCAGTGGTTAAAATATATTATCCAAAGAAAATTATTATTGACTCAAAGCATAGAAGTATTGATCGAGAAGAAGTCAAATGTTAATAGTTTCCCACTTTTGGTCAATAGTTATTTTCCAAGGATGAATAGTTTTAATAGTATTACATATTAATTTATTACTGCTTTTTAACAGAGGTGTGAAAAGCATATCCAAAAATTTTTTGTAGCCGTTAGTTCTCCACTAACTACGACAGTCCTAATGTTATATCTTCAATAAATGTGCAGTGTCACCAGTATTTAACTATATTCTGGATACGCCTTGATCAAAACAATGTCACCAACGACAATATGTATAAAAGCTGGCGTTATTATATATATATAAACCTAACGTTGTGGGAAGTGGTTTAATTTAATTTATTTTAGTGTTGAAAAAGTAGTATTTCAGTATAGTGACTTTTAATTTACGAAATATAATAAACAGTTCATATAACTGTTGTTTTATGTAACGAAAATAGATCTTGAATGGATTTGATTGAGAACAGATATAACTATTAACTTGATACATGTAACTAGATAGCTCAATAGTTCATTTTTTAAGGAATAAATGGTCAATAGCTTATTTTATTTGACCAGTTTTGTTTCGACTTGATGCCTGCATTGTCCATCTGAACCCCATCTTCTTTTATAATAATTACATTAATTGAGATATTCAACTTTACTGGTTTTAAAATATTTTACAATTTAAATGCCTATGAATTAAAATATAACCCTATAATTTTGTTTAACAACAAAATCTAAGCATTTTTTATTTCAAATAAAAAATCAATGGATGTTTGATAGTTACTGAATTCCATCCAAACTTATCACTATTGGACACATTTTGTTGTTTTGTCAAAAAAAACCAACAAATTGCTTCACTTCTTGTTTTGTAAATATTGTAGGGCATGGAATTAATAAATATCTGTTTGGGTTTATTGAATGTAAATGTTAGTTTTTCTGGTCATAATCTGGTAAGGGAATGTAGAGTTACATTGACCCATTGTGAAATCTCGGTGATTAACAGCTTCTCATTGATGTGATGTCAGAATGATCACATGACAGGTTATACATGGCAACCAGTTTTGTTGGTGGACAATCTCAGTATGAACCTGAGTAGAACCACCAAACTTCAGCATGTGACTAGTCAACTTGCTCACATAGTTTTTGGAGTAAGCTTGGCTTGAACCCAAAGTAAGAGTTGAGTGATCTTTAGACTACAGCGGCATTGGCCACTCAGCCATGGAGTCTGTCCTAATTTAAATTTGTATATAGGCCAACTGTAACCAAATTTGGAAATTTTATTTGCATTATAAACTTGTCTTAGCTTTTTTTTCACCTCAAACAGATTTTAAACATTTAAACTTGCCCAATACTACACAACACCAGATGTCTAATTGTTAATAAGGTATAACTTATTATGTGACTGTGTCATACCATGCTGTACCATGGCATGTTGCTGTTAATGAGGTATAACTTATTATGTGATTGTGCAATACCAGGCTGTAATATTGCATGTTGCTGTTAATGAGGTATAACATATTATGAGATTGTGTCATACCAGGCTATACCATGGCATATTGCTGTCAATGAGGTATAACTTATTATGTGATTGTGCAATACCAGGCTGTAATATTGCATGTTGCTGTTAATGAGGTATAACATATTATGAGATTGTGTCATACCAGGCTGTACCATGGCATGTTGCTGTTATTGAGGTATAATTTATTATGTGATTGTGCCATACTGACTGTACCATGGCATGTTGCTGTTAATGAGGTATTACTTATGTGACTGTGTCATACCAGGCTGTATCATGGCATGTTGCTGTTAATGAGGTATAAACTTATTATGAGATTGTGTCATACCAGGCTGTGCCATGGCATGTTGTTGTTTATGAGGTATGACTTATTATGTGATTGTGTCATACCAGGCTGTAACATAGCATGTTGCTGTTAATGAGGTATAACTTATTATGAGATTGTGTCATACCAGGCTGTACCATGGCATACTGCTGTTAATGAGGTATAACTTATGTGAGTGTGTCATACCAGGCTGTACCATAGCATGTTGCTGTTAATGAGGTATGACTTATTATGTGATTGTGTCATACCAGGCTGTGCCATGGCATGTTGCTGTTAATGAGGTATGACTTATTATGTGATTTGTGTCATACCAGGCTGTACCATAGCATGTTGTTGTTAATAAGGTATAACTTATTATGAGATTGTGTCATACCAGGCTGTGCCATGGCATGTTGCTGTTAATGAGGTATGACTTATTATGTGATTGTGTCATACCATGCTGTGCCATGGCATGTTGCTGTTAATGAGGTATGACTTATTATGAGATTGTGTCATACCAGGCTGTACCATGGCA
This sequence comes from Panopea generosa, assembly GCA_029582155.1. NCBI lineage: Eukaryota > Metazoa > Mollusca > Bivalvia > Adapedonta > Hiatellidae > Panopea > Panopea generosa. The sequence goes on from CM055895.1 coordinate 22,602,937, forward strand.
TGTTGCTGTTAATGAGGTATAATTTATTATGTGATTGTGTCATACCAGGCTGTACCATGGCATGTTGCTGTTAATGTGGTATTACTTATGTGAATGTGTCATACCATGCTGTACCATAGCATGTTGCTGTTAATGACGTATAATTTATTAAGTGATTGTGCCATACTAGGCTGTACCATGGCATGTTGCTGTTAATGAGGTATAACTTATTATGTGATTGTGTCATACCAGGCCGTACCATGGCATGTTGCTGTAAATGAGGTATAATTTATTATGTAATTGTGCAATACCAGGCTGTAATATGGCATGTTGCTGTTAATGAGGTATAACATATTATGAGATTGTGTCATACCAGGCTGTACCATGGCAAGTTGCTGTTATTGAGGTATAATTTATTATGTGATTGTGCCATACCATGCTGTACCATAGCATGTTGCTGTTAATGAGGTATAACATATTATGTGATTGTGTCATACCGGGCTGTACCATGGCATGTTGCTGTTAATGAGGTATATTTTATTATGAGATTGTGTCATACCATGCTGTACCATAGCATGTTACTGTTAATGAGGTATATTTTATTATGAGATTGTGTCATACCAGGCTGGACTATAGCATGTTGCTGTTAATGAGGTATAACTTATTATGTGATTATGTCATACCAGGCTGTACCATGGAATGTTGCTGTTAATGAGGTATAACTTTTTATGTGATTGTGTTATACCAGACTGTATCATGGCATGTTGCTGTTAATGAGGTATTGCTTATGTGAATGTGTCATATCATGCTGTACCATAGCATATTGCTGTTAATGAGGTATAAATTATTATGTGATTGTGCCATACCAGGCTGTACCATGGCATGTTGTTATAAATGAGGTATTACTTATGTGAATGTGTCATACCAGGCTGTACCATGGCATGTTGCTGTTAATGAGGTATAACTTATTATGGGATTGTGTCATACCAGGCTATACCATGGCATATTGCTGTCAATGAGGTATAACTTAATATGTGATTGTGTCATACCAGGCTGTACCATGGTATGTTGCTGTTAATGTGGTATAATTTATTATGTGATTGTGCTATACCAGGCTGTACCATGGCATGTTGCTGTTAATGAGGTTTAACATATTATGTGATTGTGTCATACAAGGCTGTACCATGGCATGTTGCTGTCAATGAGGTATTACTTATGTGAGTGTATCATACCATGCTTAACCATAGTAGTTGCTGTTAATGAGGTATAACTTAATATGAGATTGTGTCATACCAGGCTGTACCATGGCATGTTGCTGTTAATGAGGTATTACTTATGTGAGTGTGTCATACCAGGCTGTACCATAGCATATTGCTGTTAATGAGGTATAACTTATTATGTGATTGTGTCATACCAGGCTGTACCATGGCATACTGCTGTTAATGAGGTATAACATATTATGTGATTGTGTCATACCAGGCTGTACCATGGCATGTTGGTGTAAATGAGGTATAATTTATTATGTAATTGTGCCATACCAGGCTGTACCATGGCATGTTGCTGTTAATGAGGTATAATTTATTAAGTGATTGTGCCGTACTAGGCTGTACCATGGCATGTTGCTGTTAATGAAGTATTACTTATGTGAGTGTGTCATACCATGCTTAACCATAGTATGTTGCTGTTAATGAGGTATAACTTATTATGAGATTGTGTCATACCAGGCTGTACCATGGCATGTTGCTGTTAATGAGGTATTACTTATGTGAGTGTGTCATACCAGGCTGTACCATAGCATATTGCTGTTAATGAGGTATAACTTATTATGTGATTGTGTAATACCAGGCTGTACCATGGCATGTTGGTGTAAATGAGGTATAACTTATTATGTGATTGTGTCATACCAGGCTGTACCATAGCATGTTGCTGTTAATGAGGTATAACTTATTATGTGATTATGTCATACCAGGCTGTACCATGGCATGTTGCTGTTAATGAGGTATAACATATTATGTGATTGTGTCATACCAGGCCGTTCCATGGCATGTTGTTGTAAATGTGGTATAATTTAGCTTATGATTGTGTCATACCAGGCCATACCATAGCATGTTGCTGTAATTGAGGTAAAACTTATTATGAGATTGTGTCATACCAGGCTGTGCCATGGCATGTTGCTGTTAATGAGGTATAACTTATGTGAATGTGTCATACCATGCTGTACCATAGCATGTTGCTGTTAATGAGGTATAACTTATGTGAATGTGTCATGCCATGCTGTACCATAGCATGTTGCTGTAAATGAGGTATAACTTATTATGAGATTGTGTCATACCAGGCTGTACCATAGCATGTTGCTGTTAATGAGTTATTACTTATGTGAATGTGTCATACCAGGCTGTACCATGACATGTTGCTGTTAATGAGGTATAACTTATGTGAATGTGTCATACCAGGCTGTACCATAGCATGTTGCTGTTAATGAGGTATTACTTATGTGTGAATGTGTCATACCAGGCTGTTCCATGGCATATTGCTGTTAATGAGGTATTACTTAAGTGAATATGTCATACCAGGCTGTACCATAGCATGTTGCTGTTAATGAGGTATATTTTATTATGAGATTGTGTCATACCAGGCTGTACCATGGCATGTTGCTGTTAATGAGGTATAACTTATTATGTGATTCATGTCATATCAGGCTGTACCATGGCATGTTGCTGTTAATGAGGTATAACTTATTATGTGATTGTGTCATACCAGGCCCTACCATGGCATGTTGCTGTTAATGAGGTATAACTTATTATGAGATTGTGTCATACCAGGCTGTACCATGGCATGTTGCTGTTAATGAGGTATAACTTATTATGTGATTCATGTCATATCAGGCTGTACCATTGCATGTTGCTGATAATGAGGTATAACATATTATGTGATTCATGTCATACCAGGCTGTACCATTGCATGTTGCTGTTACTGAGGTATAACATTATGTGATTCATGTCATACCAGGCTGTTCCATGGCATGTTGCTGTTAATGAGGTATAACTTATTATGTGATTCATGTAATACCAAGCTGTACCATGACATGTTGCTGTTAATGAGGTATAATATTATGTGATTGTTTCATACCAGGTCATACTATATATATATATATATGTTGCTGTTAATGAGGTATAACTTATTATGTGATTCATATCATATCAGGCTGTACCATGGCATATTGTTGTTAATGAGGTATAACTGAATCTGTGATTGTGTCATACCAGGCCGTACCATGGCATGTTGCTGTTACAAGAAGAAACCGTGTTGCTGGAATCACTTCCTTTAGACTGTACTCCTGCCCTCAGCAGACTGGTCCAAGTAGCCAATCCATTACGCAGTCTGCAGACACTTGCACTGGAAGCAGATCTCAGTCTATTTCAGGTTGGGATATAAAACAATAATTTTGCCCCCAGGGGTCGACATAGAATTTGAAGTGAGCCTTTGTCTGTTCATCTCTCTGTCTGTCCATCCAAAATTCCATGTCCAGTCCATAATTCTTTTATATTTAGAAAGATTTAAAATAGCACAACCTAAATGACCACTACAACTTGTCGTGCCCAAGACCCAGGTCTGTAGATCAAAGGTCAATGTCAACCGTATGAATATGACTTAAAAGGGATATTCGTTTCCGATCTTAAAATTTTCATTGGTTGAGAGTTTTTGATATTATATAGCATAACAGATAAGCATGATATGACAATGTTTTGTAGCTCGTAGATTATGGTCACACATGAGGTATGACATTAAAAAAAGCCTTATATGTTCATGTATGGTCTGTAGCCACAAATAATCACCATAACATGACATTTATCAAATATTATATCATCATATTAAAACTTTTAAAATATACCTGTTCAGGTGACAACATACTTCCTGGCTGGGTCATACCAGACTTGAAAAATGGTACTGGAAGCTTCCTTGCTTGATGTCATCTAGATCTGGTCATCTGATGTCAGTACAATGTGACGCTGTGGGGTATCAAACCATGTGTCTGCAACATGATACTCCAGTGTCAGTACAATGTGACGCAGTGGGGTATCAAACCATGAGTCTGTGACATGATACTCCAGTGTCAGTACAATGTGACACAGTGGGGTATCAAACCATGTGTCTGTGACATGATACTCCAGTGTCAGTACAATGTGACGCAGTGGGGTATCAAACCATGTGTCTGTGACATGATACTTCAGTGTCAGTACAATGTGACGCAGTGGGGTATCAAACCATGAGTCTGTGACATGATACTCCAGTGTCAGTACAATGTGACACAGTGGGGTATCAAACCATGTGTCTGTGACATGATACTTCAGTGTCAGTACAATGTGACGCAGTGGGGTATCAAACCATGTGTCTGTGACATGATACTTCAGTGTCAGTACAATGTGACGCAGTGGGGTATCAAACCATGAGTCTGTGACATGATACTTCAGTGTCAGTACAATGTGACGCAGTGGGGTATCAAACCATGTGTCTGTGACATGATACTTCAGTGTCAGTACAATGTGACGCAGTGGGGTATCAAACCATGTGTCTGCAACATGGTACTCCAGTGTCAGTACAATGTGACTGGGTGGGGTATTATACCATGTGTCTGCGGCATGATACTCCAGTGTGGCAGTGCTCATAATACTGTCCTCAAATAGACACTATCGTGATTGACTGAAAAATTGCTGAAAGTACAATAAACACCATACAACAACAACAGCATACTTAGAACATTAACTTGTCCTGTTTAGAATTGGCATGGCACAGGGCAACTGTTCTTATCCCTGTATATATTATGTTGCTGTTTTTGTTACCAAAGTTTAAAGTTGACATGTTGTATATTTGACAGGTGTTCCAGCTAGTTTGTCATCTAGTCTACTGGGCAAAGGCCATTATTATATATCCGCTGTGTGAAACAAACATGTATGTGTTATCTCCCTTAGCTAATACACATGTGTAAGTATCTGGTATTGTACAATTCAGTTGGCTGTTTAGTATTAACTTACTTATTTTACATTGATTGTGAAGTTCTTACAGCTTTAATTGACAAATCATGCTTGATGTCTTCCTAGGTAGAACCAGTACTATCGATAAGCATATGCAAATATAACACATAGCCATGGTAGATGATATTTTCAGCTTTCAGATTGATTGATTGATTAAGCCTCCATTTTTATACCATGGAAGGCTAACAGACAATCAGTCAACCTAACCTGGAATGTTAGCCAGTTCTCTGTTCACAAGTAACTGATAACTTTCAACTTGAATCAGCAGTGAGAAATGAATGATAATGAGATGCAATGTCATATATCAAATATCTCGGAGATTGTTGGAAGCCGGAAATTCAAACTCAAGATCCCTGGATTGATAGTCAAATGCCCTACCGAGAGAGCTAATTGAGCCCAGCATTAGCTTTTGCAAAAACTTTGTCTTGGTTGACAGTATATTCACAACTGACTGCATATTTATGAAATAATGAAGTTAATCATTCCATATGTATCATAACAGACTTTTATTTTATTATTTATACCTAGATCGTCCAAGTTAGTAGAAGCTTTCACACAGCAGTTTCCTGGGAAGTCATTACCTGCAGAACTGTCTGAGTTTTCATTTCCTACCCAACTGAGGGAGACCCAGAATGTAATGAATCACCCTGGCTCTCAGGTACTGTATAATGGGAAGTGGTAGAAGAAAGGTTTTTATATATAAGAGAGATGACCTCTGTTTATCCCCGATTCTTTTAACTTTGTATTACAAAATCTCAAATCTCAAATCATTGCACTCTAAATGATTTATAAAATGGCAAGTACTTATATAAGGAAAGAAAAGAAACTGATTTAGATGTTATGAACGCTCACATATTCACGCAAAATCTCACGAAATCTCTTTTTTAAATATCCTAACTTTCAGTCATCTTAGAAATACAAATTAAAATTCTTTCTTTGCACAATGGAATTCTCTACAAAATAAGACCATTCCCAGAAAATTGTTTTTAAAAAAGTACTTTTGATTACAAAATTTGTACCGGTATACTGCAACTAAAAATTAAGGAAAGTACTTGAAATTTTACTTTAAACGCCAATATTTAAATTCAACAGTATAAAACATCTAAAGTTTACATACACTTTACATTTTATCTAGAAGAAATCAGTTGCCTTTAGAATTTGAATGATTAATTTGCCAAATAAGTAATTATTTGCATGCTATTTTATAAACATTTAGTAGAAAATACAAGTTTCCTATCTGTCTATATCTAAGTCCTTGAAAATAGTAATAAAACTTTGAATTTGGTAACTCAAAAATGTTCATCTTTTGATTATATTTAGGATATCTGCCAGAAAAATGTAAAGTTTGAATTGAGTTATACTTCATTAAATAATTGTGACAGCTACTGCAAAATAAAATTTGTTAATTCGTTACTATACTAGCGGAAAAAAGAACTGTGCATGTGTAAAATGTTCATGTATCGTTCAATTTTATAAATTAAAGCTTGAAACTTTACACAGGTAAGTTGTCTATCCCTCTCGGTCATTTACACTGGTCAGTGCATGAGTTGCACGGGTAGTTTGTCTGGCCAACGTCTTCGTTTTCACGTTTTTTTCGGCCAGCAATCAATCGCAAACATGTTTGTCGCCTAAACCTGTGTAAAAGCATAGTGTTGATACCTGTAAGACACAAAACCAGCATAATTTTGAAAAACGTCTTTGATACGCCATCCCAAGGTTGAATGAAACTGACAGATGCCACGTCGTAGGCATGATTGAAGCTGGTGTACGTCATTCTGACGTTGCCAGACAATTTGGTGTGCACCGAAATACTGTAAACGCCTTGTGGAGACGGTACCAACAGTTTGGGACCACCAGAAACCGGCCTCGGTCAGGACGTCCACGCGTAACGTCTAATCGCCAGGATATGTAAATCCGGGTCGTTCATGGAGCAGAACTGCTACTTTGACAGCTAGAAGTATTCCTGGCCTTAGAAGAATTAGTCCCCGAACGGTACATAATCGATTGCTTGAACGAGGCATACGTCCACGACGTCCAGCCATACGTCCTGTTCTCAAGTAATGTCATCGTGTAGCACGCTTTGCCTGGTGTAGCAGCGACGGTCGTTCTAGAGTGTACCGTCGTGTTGGTGAACGTTTCCATGACAGTTGTGTGATTCAACGACATCTATTCGGCGGAGGTAGTGTCATGGTGTGGGGTGGCATCTCATCCCATGGCAGAACAGCTCTTGTTATTGTGGACAGCACACTAACAGGCATCAGATACCGTGACGAAATCATACGGCCTCACGTCCTTCCATTTGTGCGGCAATGTAACGCCTAAGTTATAGCATATTATACCCATGCACAGTTTCTTTTTTCCACTAGTATATAAAAAAAAATTTATTTCAAAATATGTATCGGAAAAAAATTATTCTTTGTTATTGTTACACTGTATTTTGGTATTATTTTTAAAAAAAAATCTTAACATTTAATACAAGACAGATAAAACAGTAATTTTTGTCTCGCCGCAACGAAGAAGTGACGAGATTAAGGTTTTGCTTTTCCATCGACAGTAATGGCATCAAACATCTATATTTAGCTCCAATGTTAAATTTTCGTTTTTACACTATTTCTCAACAAGTACAAGTGCTAGGACATTCATACTTGGGTCATAGTTACAACTAACACCCTGCATCACATTTTATACTGCAGATGCTGAGTGTGACCTACATTTCATGGTCCATTGACATTGTTTGATGCTGAATTTTGCATTTACCTCCAACGTTAAGTTTTCATTTTTACACTATTTTTCAATTAGTGCTAGGACTCTCATACTTGGATCAAAGTTACAACTAACACCCTGTATTATATTATGCAGTACTTTTCTTTTTTAATTTATTTAAAAAAAAATTATTCTTTTTTTATTTATTTTTTTTTTTTTAAATTTTATTTTTTAAATTTTTTTTTTTTTTTTTTTTTTTATAAATATGTTTTACTTAGAAATATTGGTTAAAGTTTTGTGTACAACTACCATCAAGTTCATATCTCAAAAATCACTTTATGTATTTGATCAAAACTTCACACAATACTTCCTACAATATTTCTAAGTCATTAAACCTACTACATTAACCAAGTTAGATAACTCTTGCATGAATATAATATTTAATTTTTTTCTCTCCAATGTGTGTATTAACGGTCAAAACAGACACGGCGAGACATATCATTCCGCAGAATTCTTGTTATACTGGACACATTGGTCACACACACTTGCCATATTGTTTTACTGTCATATCTCTACGTTCAGGACATGAGGGTGCGTGTAGTAGTCTGGATGTTGCAGCGCCATCTGTTGGTTCAACTTCACACATACATATTTTTTGTGCCACCTGTACGTAGACGGAAACAAAAGATATCAGATGAGGCGACGAAGATGCATATTTTACATGAGGAATGGGGAATTATGGAAGGAGGACTGCAAAGGTCACCAAGTTTTTCAGATGCTGCATCAGGTAATGTTGTTGTGAACATAGTTCTATATAAAAAGGACAGAATTATTACTTTTGTAGATGAGTCATCAACTTGAACTGCTTAAACAGCAGGCAAGTTTTAGAGTAATTTTCAAATATTTTTGTAATTTTTATATTCATTTTATTTTTACTGAAAAAGAAAAAGAAACCACTGCATGTGAAAAGAACAGAGATAACTTGTATCTTCACGATCACATAATAAAATTGAGAGAGCTAATAGTGGCTATTTTGTCCATCTGTCCTTTTATCATGTCCCAAATAAATCTATTTGAATAATTTCATGGCCACATAAAAAATGAATAAGCAAATATTTACTTCAGTCTGACCTGTTTTAACTGGCCAATCAAGGGAAGGATTGTCGCTGAGCGGTCTAAGACACTGTCTTAAGAACACTAACTCTCACCGCTAAGGTCATAGGTTCGAGTCCCACCTGCACCAAAAATTTCATGTGAGAAATTTTCCAGTTACTTGCGGAAGGACGGTGGTTCTACCCAGTCTGAGGTCTTCCTCCACCAATAAAACTGGATATAACCTGAAATGTGTTGAAAATGGCTTTAAAACACCCATTCAGGTTGTCACTTAATAGCAGTTAATTTAGCAGCTCAATAAAAATAACTGATTAAACAGATTTGAGTGTATTTTACACATATATTCTTTTGTTTCTTACTAATATCATGTCCCAAGTAAAATCTGTTAGAATAGTTTCATATTGAAGGATGCTGTTCTACTTGTAACCTAGGTATGCATTTTTTCTCTGCTGTTAATTCTAGATGCGATATATCACCAATTATATGTATAAACATTTCACTGCAGTGACAAGTGATGAGAGCTTTACACTCAGCACGCCAGGAATGTTGGTGGCCCAGCTGTCCAAGAGTCCATCATCAGAGTTTACTACAGAAAGCTCCGTAATGTCTGAGGAAAACAAAGTGTACTGGCTGATGCAGGAGTCAGTGTTTGCAAACCTGACAGCAGATGAGAAGGACTGCATAATGAATGTGCCAGCTGCTAAAAATCTGGATGATTTGAGAATGTTTGCCAGGTATTGTCTTCATATAAATAAGATGGTTTCGTTTTTGGGACATGACTGGCGCTCATTTCACAAACCTTCTTAAATTTTCTTATTTCACGCAAAAAAATGATGATACCTACAGATGCTTCATTAACATCAAATTATTGTACTTTTTAAAAGGAATAATATTTACACGGCTTTTGAAAATTCTTATGATGATCTTAGTGAAATACTAAATGAGTTTCATGACTTTTTTATTGTAACTTTAATGGGAATACATTTTTTTCCAATATGTCATGTCTATATAAACTCACTGACCCCATTTTGCCATAAGGATATTTATTTAAACATGTCAAAATGATATGTTGAAAAGGGATTTCCTAACTTGGGCTCTGTGCATTTTATGTTAGAATAAAATAGATAAAATTGCAACATATTTTGTGATGTATTAAATCAGTTGCGGGATTTCATTTTGATTTCAAGGTTTACATGAAGTTTTAATTTGTATTCTTAGAAACAATCTAAATGACAATGCGAAGGTTGTCAATCAGTATTTAAATGATGTCTATTTTTAGAATGGGGATTTCATTTCAAGTTTACCACTCAGATTTAAATATTGATTTTGTCATGTTTCAGTGGTTTTGACATACCAAAGCCATTTAGATTTTATTTATTATTGATAACGAGATGCATTTTATCCATTTTAAAAACAATTTTATTTTTTAAGACATTTATAATGCTTGTAGAATAAATGAAAAACAATATAGATAATTTATTTGATTTTTTTCATCAGATAAGTTTTGTTTTTAACAGTTACCAGGCTTCTCCACAGGCCATTTAAGCACAGGGGCACCCCAGTGCTTGACTGCCAGAAATGGTATTCCCGTAGTGCTTGAATTCTCTAACAAAATTTTGCAAAAGCTTATTTTCCTCTAAATCATTATTTTCTTTTGCATATCTTTTCCCATTTTACTGCCTAAAATGAAGCATACTGAATATGATGACTATAACTAATTAATACAAGTTAAATTAGTCAGATATATTTCAATGAGTGACTTACACAGCTCTTGAAAATGTGTTGAATGTATATATGTGCTCTTACCCCAGCGTTTGGATAACTTCCTGTGGAGAACCCTGGCCACCTTACCATATTACATTCCAACATTTCTCATGAATACAATGTAATATAGATAATTGATTTGATTTTTTAGCTCGCCGGGACAAAGTCCAAGGAGAGCTATTGTCATGACCCCGGCATCGGTGTCGTTGTCTGTAGACATCCAGGTTAAACTTTTGCATTTAAGTTTAAGATATCTATGCAACCACTCATTGGATGTGAATGATACTTTGCATGTGTGTTCAACATCATCAATGGAACACACAGAGACAAGAACCATAACTCTGGATTGCATTTTGGCACAGTAATGGCCCTTTTGGACTTAAGACACCCAAAGGCGAACTTTGTTGGTCTTCTAACAACTCTCGTTTTTTCATCTGATAAATTTTATCTTCTATTTCCAGATTGTTTCCATACTTCAGTGGGAAGAACCACATAGAAGAAATAATGTACTTTGAGAATTTAAGACGATCTCAGCTATTAATTTTAATAGACAAATTTAGAGAAGTTTTGATTTTTGTGTACTTATCAAGATCCTGCTACAATGCTTTCTGGAGACCTCAGATAGTGACAAGATGTCAACTGTGGAAGGGAAAAATGCCGTCAAAACTGAGACGAAAACATATTACCATAAACATAGAAAGCATAATAATTCATGAGGATTCCATAATTAAGATATGTAGTGCAGATACTAAGATATGTAGTGCAGATATTACTGCATTATTTCAAGTTCCCAACCAGTGTGGTTCCAGGGTGCAACATGAGTGATGGCTAGGACAAAACCATTGTAAATCACGTATCAAGGTTCTTGGCTCATTCTGATAATTGTTTTGTTAATATTATTTTCGTTCCGCCTGTATATTTCTGTAAATTTAATTGTTGTGAGCTTCAGCTCTTTCTGATTTTCATTAATTTCATCAGTTTTTACAAGAAATTACAGTTGTGCAACTGTTGATAAAACGTTTTACTCACTTGACTTATATAAGTTCAGATGTATATAATACATTAATTCTATACAAGACTTTTCTGATTTTAAGAGTCTCTGTTGAGTCAATTTACTCAAGACATTGTGAGTCTGAGAAGGCTCGGTTTAGATTAATATTTAGAAAAATGTCTGTAGATGTGTGAGGGTCCAGGATCAACTGAAATTTATACATTTTATATGGTTAATTGATTAATTTGCTTCATTTATATAAATTAATTGAATAACTTTTACATGACAGGTTTCAACAAATATACCAATATCTGTATTTTACTTTTTAAACTACAATGTAGCAGTTACAATGGGTGTAGGGCAGGTTTTTAAATAAATCCATACATATAAATGGTTCGTATCAGAGAATTCTTTTTTTTTAATTTCCAGTTACCATTGCATTCATTTTTTTTAATTTTGTATGTTACTAGATTTATGTTAATTCATTCATTCGGGAGAAAATATTCTGAAAAATGCAAGTCATGCAGTTTGATATAAATGTCTCAAACTGCCAAAAAATGTGAAATTCTATGGAAGGAGCTTGTGGTATCATGAACATAAAATAGAAAACAAATACACATTGTCTGTACATCACACAGGAAATGATTTTATGTTATATTTTTTGAACACTAAACTAGAACAAAGTGGCTGTTAAATAGTAACCACTCCGATAAATTCTCTCTGCCAGCCAAAAAAGTTGGGACTTCGAAGTACTCTGTTTAAAATCAGATTCAGTAAAATATTCCGTGATTGGTAATGCATTATCTAAATAGAGGTATTCACTTGTTTGTATTATATATATATGTTTTTGTAATATTGTCAATCTGAGTAATTTCTTACAAATTTACAATGTGCTGTAACATTTATCATCAGAAAATAAATTGGTATATTAAAATTTATTTCTTGGTTCGTCAAAACTGTTGTGATACCTGACAGGAGCATTTTCTCCCTTGCAGTAATATTTGTATAATACACTCGGGGACATAAAAAACAACACCACACCATTGATTGACCTTAGCCCAGATGAGCTTGGATGGCGGGCCGGTGTGCGTGTTCCACCACCCAGGACTGTACCCCAGCTCTGTCAGGCCCTCGTCCAGGAGTGGAACACCTTACTGCTGTAGCGTATTACCAACATTATTGCTCGATGAGACAAAGATGCATCGAGTGCATTCATGTTCAGGGTTCTTACACACATTATTAAAATGTGAATTGTACGTGCTTGGACTGCAACGTTACCTGAACACTGTAAAATCCTCAAATATTTATATTTTTCGATGAAATTTGTACGATTGTTTTGAGACAGACTATTGTGTATGGAATTTCAATAAATTTGAAGAGTGTAATCAGTGTTGATTTTAGTATTATATAACCTGTGCATTTTTTAAGTCTCTGAGTGTGTGTGTATATATATATATATATACGGTTGTAACGGTTTATAGCCACAATGAAAAATCAGTGAAACTATGGCTAGTTATTATGTAATTGCCTGAATTGCGATTTTGCAGGATTTCCACGTGGAACATGTAAACATAAGTTCAAGTTGCCAAACTTGTTTCCTCTACATTCTATCACACATGTATAGTGTGAATATCACGGTAGATTTTGAAATTTACAACAGCGAATATGCAACGACTAGCAGAACGTCAGCGTACTGAAGCCTTAACGCAACACCTTGCAGATGGAATGGAATAATATTCCTGCAGACACCATACAATGTTATGTGCATTTTGTGCGGCAACTTATTTTAGAAGTTATTTCCGTAGACAGAATGGCGGTCATAACAGATATTAATGCAACATTTACATAATTTTGCAACTCTACTATTCATTCAGGTCCAATTTGGGGCACACCTGTATCGGCAAGTAACAGATAACTTTTCATCTTAAATCAACGACGAGAGATGAATGACTATAAGACACAATGTTGTATATCAGTCATCACAGAGAATGTGACCATACGGGGATTCAAACTCACGACCCCTGGATTGATAATCAGACAAGCCACCAACTGAGCTAACCTGGCCCGGCTAATTTTGAAAGAAAAAAAAAGATTGAACGATGCTGAAGGAGGTGCAGTGTTTACAAGAAAAGTTAACAAAACAGACGGGCAAATTACCATGGCATAAATCTGGCCAGTAAGCTAAAAACTTTCTATCTGTTAGTTACAGGTCAATTGCTTTCTTGAAACTGCATATAGATACTTCCTAGACTTTTATCTGGGATGAAAGTTTACACATTTTAGATCCACAAGATATTCAAAGTGACTTGAGAGAATCAACTTTTGTATTTTGAAAATTAACACCATTTTCAACTCATTGCAGATTATATATGGGATCCAGTTTCATTGGTGAATGACAACCATAGTAGAATAACTAGAAAATAGTAGAAAATCTTTCATAAGTAACTGGCAAACTTTATCAAAATATTTTTGGACAGATGGTTTCGTACCCATAACCTCTGCAGTGAGAGGTAAGTGATCTTGAGACACGCCTTGGACCACTTGACCAGAGGACTCCTTAAAGAAGAGGTAAATACATGTAAAAATAAACAACAATAGTGTTTTATCAAACAATTTTTATAAAAAATAAATTATTTATGTCATTTTCGTTGGAAAACGTAATGAACAAGGGTAATAAAAATAAATGTTTCAAATGAATGAATAGGGTTTTACAGCGTACCAACACATTATAGATTATTCCACGCCAACAGGAAGGAAGATTCCAGGTTCACTCTACATGTACAAAAACAACAAATTAACATACAGATTAAAAAAAATACATCAACAAATGAATATGCAGAATGAACCTAGAACCTTGATACCTGCAGAACTGCAGAGTTTCAGAAAATTCTATCGTATTACTCAATTTGTCGCTTCTTACAACATGCATAAGTCACAGTGATCCTATTCTTGCCATCACTCATGGCTCCCTGGATCCACACAGGGGTTGATAATTTAACCACAATAGTGAACATGACAAAAAATGATAAAATGAACATGACACCCATTTTCAAATACCAGGTACTTTGTATACATATTTTACAAATAACATCTATTGTTTTTATTTTGTCCAAGAATGCCAAATGTTTGTCATGAACATTTATAATCAAAATTTACTTTGGGCATTTTTCATTGAAGTTTGAGGTAGGCATATCAGCATACCATAGGTTATATCTATCATTCAGTTTTATTAATGAATAGTTTAAGTAGAACAACTGCCCTTCTGCAAGTAAACGACAGACAGCAAAGTTTAGAAATGCCCACATGTGATTATTCACTGCTTATGTTTTAATATAACACCCAAAACACATGTTTGGGCAAAACCTGCACTATTTTCTCAATATGTTAAGAGAGACTGAAAATATTGCATACAGTAATTATTTGTTAACGACCATGTCTGTTTTATAACCACTTTCATATCAAAGTACTTGATTATTATCAGTAAAAGTATAAATGTCTATAAAAATAATCTGAATGGTTTGGAATGTCAAATGCACCAAAATGTGATAACTCGATATCTGAATTGGAGTGGTAAACACGATATGAAATCCCTTTTCTAAAAATAGACAGCACTTAAATACTGTTTGATGACCTTAGCATCACCATTCAGGCTCTTTTCAAGATAAACATTTTTACTTCATGTAAACCTGTATAACAAATCAAATTGAAATCAAAATGAAACCACTTGACTAATTTGATACTTCATAAAATATGTTGCTATTTTAAGTGGGAAATCTATTTTAGTCTAAGTTAGGAAATCCCTTTTCAATATATTATTTTATTATGTTTAATAGATATCATTTTGGCAATATGAAGTCAGTGAATATATAAAGCCATGATATATAGAGGGAAAATGTTTTTCTCCAATTTTAAAAGTTTGAAAAATCATACTAAATTCCCTTTAACTACCAATTTTACGACAAGGCTCTACATGGCAATTTCCTTCCCAGACTCATTTCACTGATAGGCATTTCAAGTTAGCTGGATCATATACTTGTATTCAAAAACTAATGTTTTCAAACTTAACACAAGCTATCCAATACAAATTGTTTCTTGCAAACCAGAGAAGAATATTTGTTATTTTATTGGTGCAAAGTGTTACTATTTTACACTAGGGTTCTGATAAAGTTTTTGTGCTGTGATTTTGAAACTAGGCAATTATATGATGTGTGATTGTGTTAAAATAACTTTAAAAAAATCTGGTTGGTTGTTGTTTTTTCACAGAAACATATCTCCCCATGCCGTAATCCCAAGTCAAAAGCTAGAGCTTTAGGGATATTTTGTAGGGGACACATTTTGTGATGGATAGATGGACACTGCACATCATCTTAATACAGAGAATAGTTACGTTAAATAATTCCCCCAATCCCCCTAATTAGTTAAAACTATATGGAGCGGACATGAAACACTGCAAACATGAACCTGAGCCTAAAGCAACTTGCTAGAATTTATGCTCTGTACATCATTTAATATTCCAAATATTTATGCCAAATTATATGAAATTTCTTCAGGCAGTTAAAAAGATATGGAGTGGACACAAAATACTGCCTATATGACCTATCAGTAAGACCTTGTCCTTGAAACCAACATGGCTTCAAAGTGTGCTCTGCACATTGTCTTAAACTATGTCCCTTGGGATAACTGTTTTTGTTTTAACTTGACAGTTTAATTCCACATTTCTGTCAAACAGTTATCCCTTAAGACAGAATTTTCTATTTGAACCTCAAAGCTATGAAAGATTCTTATATCCTCAAATATGAATGGCCAGTTTTCACCATGGTGATTTCTAACTTGAGCAACATTCCAGACACTGAAATGAAATGCCATACTAGTATTCTTGTATTATCACAACATGCAAACTTAAGTTGCGCTTTGGAATTATAAATTAGATAATAATAATATAACATAATCGTAATTACGTCTAAAATATATAAGAAAATTTATGTCCAACAGGAGAGGTAACTCTCAAGGAAAATAATTGACATAATCAAATCTTATCAAAGGTTCTGACAATTTAGCTACTGATCTCATCCTTCAATGAAATAACTGATTTCCAACAGATGGATGGCTACCGCTCAGATCAGCAACTTCCAGATGCTTGCACACCAACAGTATCTTACTCTGCAGCTTTATCTCTGACGCTGACAAATTCATTACCATGAATATAAAAACGAAGGGGCTTATCAACCCAATCTTCAGCGTAATTTATATTTATCCTTTTACATTTAACAATTTTCTTTTCATCAATCGTGTCTCCCTTTTCCAACCATATATCGGTTGTTTTACATAAGTCAGCCTGATTAAACACATCTTTTTTTATGGCTAAGGCTTGACAAAGCTTTGAAGGTCCATTGCCCAGACCTCTGCCATTTTTCTTCAGTAAGACAGATGGATCTTTGCCTTTAGCTGAACGGAATTTACTCATGGTCGGGAGGTTTTCCACTGGTTCAATGGCTCGTATAAGGACTGCTTCACCATCACCTATGATAAGAAAAATATTCGCAATATGACAAATATCAAATATTTATTATGTTTATATTAAATTTTTGACTGAGATTAGATTATGTACCAATACAAAAAGTATTAATTACCTGATATCCTACAGCAAAATCAAAGTTTATATATAAACTATATAATTCAAGATTAAATTGTTCTTAAATTGGAACTAGCTATTTTGAGTGGTATTGACATAGGGTATAATATCAAATTGTTATATTTTATTGTACAAAATATACTTAGTAGAAAATTTAATCATTTCATAGACATACAAATATCACCTCTTATTTTTTGTCACACTCCAGTTGCTCATCACATCAGTCAACAAGAATATAACAAAAGCGGCAATATAAATATAAATCAAACTTAACTTCTTACTCAAGTTTAATCGATGAAGCCTGTGAGGACATTTCCAAAATTTTATTGATAACTTTGATTGTATTACACTAAATCATTTATGATATTCAATGGTCGGTCTTACTGAAATATTTGCATCAATTGAAAATTAAATACATGTTTTTGAGGATAAACTACTGTAATTTGTACCAGATATTATCCAGATAGCCACAATTTATGGTAAATATTACAATTATACCATTTTTATTGAATTAAAAGGGTAGAAAAAGCTTTAAATACTTCAAGCTCATTAAAAAATTACATTCTGTCCCCGCTGTTCCTCTCTGGAACAGCTGGGCATAGTTTAATCGGTCGGTAGCACATCCGACTATCAATCGAGATGCTGTAACTTTGAATCCCTACCCAACCACAGTCTATGTGATGATTGAAACAGATTGATATATATCAATTACATCTCATTGTCGTCTGTGAAATATGTCACACTATATTTTATGTACCTCGAGACGATATATTCATGCAGCAGTACATTCCATATATGTTGTACACATAGGAGGTCCCTGGAGGCATGAACATTGCCTCATTCCGTGCCGATCTCTTCCCATTGTACGAATGAGCAGCTTTATCTTTCAGCCCAAGATATGCTTCCGTCTCCACAATTAGACCCGACAAACGTTGCCCATCAACAAGAGTTACAAGTCTCTGGACCCAGTAATGATTTAGCCAGGTCTTCACATGGCAAATCAAAGAATGGAAATTTCAGTCGCTCTTTTGACTTGATAGTTATATCATGTGGTAATTTGTCATCTGTGCTTTTCTTTTCTTTATTAAAGTATTTGCTCCGTATGGGCTTTTTACGACTAGATGATGGGTTTTCCTCACTTTCTATTTTTAATTTCCTCTTTGAAGGTGGCATTTTTAACAGTCGATGCTGTAGAATGTTCCACCAAAATGTCCGATTCACTTTGATCAGTTCTGTATACAGGGTCGTATATCTGTTTATTTTGACGCGGAATATTGTACCTTAACACCGTCAGTGAATTTGCCTGAAATTCGATACTGCTCGAAAATTGTCACGTTATGTGTTACTTCAAAAATAAATTTGCGTTTTCGTTGTAGAATATCGCGTTGAACAGTTTCACTCCTTGATAGCTGACTTGAAAAAAAAGTGTTAAATACACAACCTTGTTGCTAATGAGGACGACAAACGGAAGTACCAATTAGCATCATTCGGATTGTTTCTGCATGTAGGGTTGAGGCCCGTACTGAGATCAGAACTCTTACTCACCAACGGAGTCAAATGAACCGTAGCTAATTAAAGTTTAACATAACAATCAGCTCGGGCAGTAGTTTCTTCAAAATTTGAGTTAATGGAAAATAAACCAAACCCCGCCATGGTTACGCTTCCTAGCTAGATTGCCAATTGCTTTTACAATTTCTACTAATTGGTTTTTGCTAGTTTCTATTATTTTTTTTTAGATTTTTAAACTGCTGTTTGCTGATGCTTTTCGTATCTTTGATTTCGAGATTCGTAAGATCAAAGAAATAAATACATGTGATTAAAAGAGAAATTAAGAAATTATAACATTTAAAATTAATTATTAATATGCTTAAAGAGTAGAACTCGTTGGAAAATAATCTTTAAATACGGAAAAAGGAGAAGAAGGAAATGCAAACTGACGAAAGTAAGTAAGGAAATTAGAAGATGAAATATAAATCTAATCTAAGGTTGATAAGGACTGCGGTGTGGCCAGTGCAAGGACAACATAACATGACGGCCTCACATCCCTATATGGTAAAAATAAAATAGTTTACTAGATAAAATGTACCGCTTCGAATATTGTTGACAGGGGAACTTGAAATGGTGGCTTTTGGTGCCTTTCAAGACATATTTACAGCTTTTACTCATGGGTCATAGATAATTAAGCAAAATGGTTAGTTTTGTTCTAGGCAGGAGGACTTCGAGCGTGATTTGTCCAAGATGTATACATGGACTTCTTTCACAATCGATGTAAAATAAATAATTGTCTCGTACGGTCCAATTTATATATATATAATAGGGAGAATAATATACCTAACCTTACTGGAGCACTGGATCCATGGAGAATGAATAAATAATTATCAATTTACAGTGCTAAAACATATACAATTAAATATATATATATATATATACCAGATCAGTGTATAGAAATAAAAAAACCTCCATTTAAAGAAAAACTCGAGCCAGCCCAGTATAAACTAAAGAATTGCGTATATTGCATGAAATATCACAAAAAAAACGATATCTTTGAATACAATCAGACATTTAAATGCTACAATTGTTTTAAATCCTTTGTGCAGGTGAAATAGCAAAGTCAGCAGTTTACAAAGTCAATAGGCCAGTATATTAAGATTACGATTATAATGTAGTCAATGCGTGTTCTGGTCCGAGACAGCGTTGTAAATCAATAACAATGGCGGATCCAGGATTATCAGTCATGAATGAGGAGATAAATGTATGCGCATTTTTTTCTGATGAATTCCCGATACTTGGTGGTCCGGGACCCGGTAAACTCAGATTTGTGTTGGACCATGTAAACTCAAGTTATATACATGTGATTTGGTAGGGGTGGGGATAATGTTTCCAGAAAGACATATTTTTCAAATTTTCAATGAAATTACTTTCTTGATATATTTTATATAGTCTGGTTAAATAAGGCGCGGGCGGACAGCTTTGTTAATATCTGAATATTGGACGTTACGTTCTTGGGAGACGCAAAATGATAATTTAAAAAAACGTCAAAAGGCCCTTAGGGTCGTGCAATATGTCGCACATGGAGGATCCCAAAATTGCAGGAGAAGCGTCGTGGTATAGGTTTTCATATATTTTATATAAAAACGATGTACCGTTTTTGTTATAATTTTTGTCACTCAAGGCGCAGAAGTTCCGGTCCCGTTTTTCTGCTCTTAATCCGCCATGGAAGGAGTATACTTTTTATAATGATTTATATACAATATCTCCCTACCTTTATACCAGCGACACAATCTGTTTGGCAGAGCCTTATCGTCGATCTACTTGGTATTTAGAAGTTTGATAAAGGACTATTAGCGCTAACAGTAGGGTATTAATGTTTAAAGCGAAGTCATGAATGAAGTATTAATCTTATAAAGCAGTTTAAACCAATATTAATCAGTTGTGTTAATAAAGCAAGGACGTCCTTGGTGAAAGTATATTTCTTTATTAGAAAAGGCATCGTTACTTCAGATATATGTGTACTGACGCTGTATCATTTATTGATTGATCAAGTTGATTGATTGAATGAATTAATATTTAGCGTATTTTATGCCATCAAGGGCTAACAGACGATCAGTTAACATAACCACTATTTTCTGGTATCCTGGAAATTTAACCAGTACTCAAGCACACCTCATCTCCATAAGTCACTGATAACTTTCCCACTTGAATCAGCGGTGAGAGACGATCAATTATGAGACGCAAAGTCGTAAATCAATCATCACAGAGACTGTGATGGGGCGGGGATTCGGACTCCTTGATTGATAGTCAGACGCGCTAGCGACTGAGCTAATGGGACCCGGCCATAGCATTTATATAATGTATAGTAAATGCTTGGTGATATTTTATACCGTGTCCTTTGATAAACTCCGATTCGTGTACGACATTCTGAGTGACAGTCTAAGTCACGCTGAATGCGCGTGACATTGTGACATTTTTGGTGTTCGCGAGGTGGGATAGGGCTGTAAGGGTATTGTTATTATTTCATATTGTGTTTTCTCTTCTCAAAAACTTTAAACTTAATGGAAACATTATGCAAAAACTATATATATAAACAATATTGTTTAATAATTTCACTGTTTTAAACAGTTATGGTAATAAACACTATACGTGTCAAGATCACTTATCTCTCGCCGCTAAGGTCGTAGGTTAGAGTCCCTCTCGCTCCAAAAACTTTATGTGAGAAAGGTTCCAGTTACTTGCAGAAGGACGGTGGTTCTACTCAGTCTGAGGTCTTCCTCCCGGCACCAGTAAAACTCGATATGCTATGTGTTGAAAATGTCGTTAAACCCCGTTCAAAAAAAAAAAAGAACACTATAAATAACCCGCCTAAACGCATAAAGATGTATTTCTTTCTTTTAATCAATTTAAATTGGTGTGTGTGCCAATTTTCATGTACGGCATGTTCTTCTCAGTCAGTTTCTGTTCTGTTAAATGTAAACATATTTTGTGATCCTTGTATGTCCTTGGTTGGTTATTATTATATTTGATTGATAATCGAACCCAGGATCGGGATGTCGTGGGTTCGATCCTCCGTCATGGCTACGTCTAAACAACGGTAAACGTTTGTTGTACTTATTCAAGATGAATTGTTAGTTGGAATATCTATTTAGAAAACGCTTTACTATAAATATATCGAATTTGTTTAACTTACTTATTTTACATTGATTGCGAAACCAGTTATTACAACTTAGACAAATCACACCCAAAGTAATCCTTGGTAGAACCAGTACTAAACATATACGGAAAAAGTGTCGTGCTCAAGGACACCACACATAACTGCAGGGCAGGTCCGAACCCACGACCCTCAGATTCTGGGTTCAGTGCTCTACCACTTGGCAATCTCCACTAGGAATTCTTTGGTGATTGTGTTGTGGCGGTGTTTTCGACGGAAGTGATTCTCCTGCATACTTTGTCAGAGACTCGTGTGTCCCCGTAAGTGACAATGTTTGTTGATCGGTTTGAATAATCAGACAGCTCCATTTTTTTAATTTGATATGGATTCAGAGTGTGACATGTGTAATCGGTGCCTCCGCGGCAGAGTTGTCTTAGTGTCTGCGTCCCAAAATCACTTCCCTCTCACCGCCGATGTCGGTGGGCCCATCTTGGTTCAAATACATTATGTGAATTAAAACATGTACATGTATACATAATATATCCAGAACTGATCTGACCACTGTGGGTGTTATATATTGCAGGATTCCTTGATGTTTTTTTGTGTTTTTGTGTGGATTTATTGGGGGAGGTGGGGTGGCCGGGGATGGGGAGATTGAGTGAGGAAGGGTCTGGTTTAAGAAACCAAGGAGACCCGCGACTTGTTAAGTTAATTTCCCTCTCTTCAATTTGTTAAATATGTACATGTATTATGAGCTTTTCTGCATAACCACAGGTAGGACGCGACACGAAACCGATGCGAAAATTCTCCCCTAAAGGGGCACTGGCTCATTTCCCTCAAAATGATTGGAGAGCCCTGCTAAACAGTAATGGCAAGCTCATAATCACTGGCTCTTGCATTTCGTCAGGAGCGGTGCATTGAACATTTAGGCTTTTTTTTTAGAATACAGGAAAACACAAAGTAACAGAATAGAATGGAATAGTGTATTAACCAACGCCATTGGTCTAGTGATGTCGATGTCATCACGCACTAAACCTTACAAAACAAACGCATATTTAATATTTGACAATAGGTCTTAAAGACCCATGAGCTTTTTTTTTTACTTTTACTTAATAATTTAACAACATAAATTATATGATATGATACGAATATTTTAAAGGGAGTATATCACGGAAAAAAAACTGCCATAAATATCTTAAAAATAAAATTATTTTTAAAATCGATAAAAATAATCTCATTACCATTAATAAACAAAATTCGAATGGTTTAGTATATCAAATCCAGTAAAACGTGACAAAATCGATGTTTCAATTGGAGTGGAAATCCCCATTTTAACAAAAGCCTCGGACAGCACTTAAATACTGCTTGATATCGTCACATCGTCATTCGGGCTCTTTCTAAGATGAAATCAATTTTACAACGCGTGAACCTTTATGACGGATCAATTTGAAATCACGTGACTCAAATAGGTTGCAATTTTAAGCGGGAAATCTATTTTAGTCAAACATAGGCGCGTAGCCCAAGTTAGGAAATCCGCTTTCAGTATATTATTTAGCATGTTTATATAGATATCCTGTTGGTATTGCGGGGTCAATGAGTATATATAGGCATGATCTATTGGAAAATATGTTTATAGTCAATTTCAAATTTTTGAAAAATCCTGATAAATTCCCTTTAAAGACATTTCTACGAGTTAATTCTAGCGCGGTGATTTTTTTTAAAATTTGCACACAAGTACTTTAAAGTAAGACAAGTTTAAAACACTCGAAAAAAATATAGGTCACCATGTTTGTGTTTTTTTTGCTATGACTTTTTTTAAACTACACCTTTTTACATTTTTTAAAGAAAAAACAGCAAAGGTGTGTAAGTTTTAAATTATGTTTTATTTACTAACAAAGTGATATATTTCAACAAATATTGTTGTCATCCATGTAACAAAAGATAAAGTATCTTAAACAGAAAAAAAAATATGATGTAAGTTTGAGTTTCACATTTCATACAGTGATTTTCATAAATTATTACGATTACAAAATTGGCCGTTAAAAATGTATTTTTACACTAATTAAAAAATAAAATAAAATCTAAAGCTGAGAATTGTTTCATTCTTTCTACAAAGAGGCACTATAACAAACCATATCAGAAAAAAAATTCCCCATGCTTGGTACTAAGTTACAGTGCTAATGTGTCGCCCTCTGTTGTTTTTTTTTACAACCTAAAATGCTAGTATACGGAAGTTACATTTTTGGAATTTTGTAAACTTGTGCTTGTCCCAAAAACTATATATAGAACTATAAACCGGTTGCTCTTAGGAAACTTTGCCCATCGTTTCAACAAGGGGTCACATGGCATTAACAGAGACATATAAACAATTAAGTCACTGGCATTAACAACTTATAACAATAAATTTTGTTTTGGGAGGTTTGCTGGCTGGGCCTCATATTATTCCGTGACATGCGCAAACGTTATTTTATCCGGGCGAGTTTATTCAGTCACGTGGTATAACCTCCTTTTTCAAGACCGATCAGTGGCCAGGTCGCAGGAAGAATACCTTGTTGGATTTTCCTTATTCTTCGCCTGATAAAACAATAAATTACTCAAGGTATGGCTAAATCAATTTAATTACTTTTCTTTAATTATTTTGTTAAATTTCAGTTATAATAAAGACTTTCTTCAATTAGTTTGAAGAACGTTAAAAGCCGGTACTGACATGTCGGCTTTTATACTCGAGGTCACTGGAGACGAATACTTTCAAATGAATGAAATTAAGTTTTCAAATCAATTTTTTGCATGTCAGTGGTATTGATTATTGTATTTATTGTTTACGTATGACAACTAATGCAGTAATTTTCTAAAATTTGGTAATTTTATCAAGATATTCCAACATGTGACCTTGGATGAAAGTGGGTGGGGTAATATAAAGAAGAATGGTGGTAATATTTCAGTTGACATTTTCAAAGACATGAATAATACCAGTGACTCAGATAAAGGACCCAAAGATAATCAGTTCCTGTTTAAAGTAAATGTGTTTATTGTCTCTTTTACAATCATGGTTAACACAATGTCTCAGTTTGATAAAGGCTGACCATTCCTAAATATTAGTTATTTAGTATTTTATTTCTGATTAGAATTGTGTGATTTATGACTATAAATTACATCTTAATGTAATTTCCATTTATAATTTCTATCTTTCAGATGGCAAAGAGGCAAGATATCAGTTTTGGTGAGAATTTCGCCCTTAGCGGTGCTGCTGCCATTATCTCAAAAACAGCTGCTGCTCCATTGAAAGGGTCAAGCTCCTTGTCCAGAACCAAGATGAAATGATCAAACAAGGTCGTCTTGACAAGCCATACAAGGGTGTGATTGATTGCACAACAAGGACATTTAGAAGTGAAGGTGTTTTACCATTTTGGCGTGGTAACTTGGCTAACTGCATTCGGTACTTCCCCACACAGGCTCTCAACTTCGCCTTCAAGGATCAGATTAAGGCTATGTTTAAATCCAGCAAAAATGAAGGTTATTTTCTGAAATTCTCAAAGAATGTCGCGTCTGGTGGTGCAGCTGGAGCCATGTCCCTCGTCTTTGTGTACTCCCTTGATTACTGCAGAACCCGTTTAGCCAATGACGCCAAGGCCGGAAAGAAGGGTGGTGAGCGTCAGTTTAATGGTATGGTTGATGTATACAAGAAGACCATTGCTTCAGATGGTATCCAGGGTCTTTACAGAGGTTTTGTAATTTCCTGCGTTGGAATCATTGTATACAGAGGTTGCTACTTTGGCTTCTACGATACCTTGAAACCGATAATCCTTGGGGACAGCAAGAGCTTCATGGCATCATTTGCTCTTGGTTACATCGTCACAATTAGTGCAGGTCTGGTATCTTATCCAATCGACACAATTCGTCGAAGAATGATGATGACATCAGGACAGGCTGTCAAGTACAAGGGATCAATTGATTGCACACTCCAGATCGTCAAGGGTGAAGGATTCATGTCCTTGATGAAGGGAGCTGGTGCCAATATTCTCAGAGGTGTGGCTGGTGCTGGTGTGTTGTCCGGTTTTGACAAGTTCAAGGAAGTTTACCTTGCATGGCGTCTTGGCAACTAATGATAATGCAACTTAGGTGACAATTTATATAGGGGGAAGGAATATGGATTGATTCCATTATTAACTTTCACGTGTGAGACTGAGTGTCATAACATAAAAGGAAGAACTGGGTCATGTAGCAGCAAATGTGATACTTTGTTATTTTTAAACGTAGATCATGTTGCAGCTATATATAAATTGGTACAGGATTTTGACTGTACAAACACCATGTAAAAAAAACAAATTTTGTGGAATATATAGAAATGATTTATAGATATTGTCTATTGTTTTCTTTTGAAATTTATTAGTCATTTGAGTCGAGATGTTGGTCAAGGGTTGACATTCAACTTTTTAGCTCGCCGGAACGAAGTCTAAGGAGAGCTATTGCCATGACTCCGGCAGCATCATCGGCGTTGTCTGTGGACACCAAGGTTAAACTTTTGTGTTCAAGTTTAAGATATCTATGCAACCACTCGGATGTGAATGAAACTTTGCATGTGTGTTCACCATCATCAATGGAACACACACAGACGAGAACCATAACTCTGGATTGCATTTTGGCACAGTTATGACCCTTTTTGGACTTAGACACCCAGAGGCGAGTTTGTTGTCTTTTGACAACTCTTGTTCATAAGTGTATTCTGTATCATACAGTATGAAAAGTTGCTTGCCCATTTTAAGCTTGCCGGAGCTAAGTCCAAGGAGAGCTATTGTCATGTCGTCGTCTGTAAACACCCAGGTTAAACTTTTGCATTTAAGTTTCAGATTTCTATGCAAGCATTCTTTGGATGTGATTGAAACTTGCATGTGTGTTCACCATCATCAATGGAACACACAGAGACAAGAACCGTAACTCGGGGTTGCATTTTGTCACAGGTATGGCCCTTTTTTGAATTGGTCACCCAGGTTGAACTTTTGCGTTTAGTTGCGTTAAGTTTAAGATATCTATGGAACCACTCATTGGATATGAATGAAACTTCCCATGTGTGTTGGAGCACACAGAGACAAGAACCGTAACTCGGGGTTGCATTTTGGCAGAGTTATGGTCCTTTTGGACTTAATTTTTTGTCTGTAGACACCCAGGTTAAACTTTGGTTTGTATTTGCGTGGGTGGTGATTTTTATCCCAGCGGGGACCTTTGTTGTCTTCGGACAACTCTTGTCGATTGCTGTTGTTAGCAAAAAATCTAAAATTTCAATATTTCTGATTATTTGCTAACTTATGAAATGCTTAATTAAAGGGACCATATTGGCAAGTAACACAAATACGCTGTTAATCCAGACTTCCTTTGTGCAGTGTGCACAAAATAATGCTTATGTACTGCATATTACCTTTATTTACTTGAAAGTTATCAAATTAACAGTAATTGAATATTGGTGAAAACTTCAATACGTCTCGCAATAAAGTAATGCGCAATGTTTACATTGAACTCCGTAAACTTCCCAAACAAAGTCTCGAAAATGGGCTCGGGAAAGAGTCTTCTCGATGTTATCCGATAATTGATCGGAAACCCTAAAGCGGTTCATTGAAAATGGCAAATGTAAACAAAAACAAAAATGTGGCTTCAATGTAATAAAGAGGTTATGCAATTAGACAATTTATATGCATAAATCTCTTAAGTTATAAGTGTATCTTCATGCTGGGAGTGTGTTTTAAGACAGGGAATTGACGGTAATATGCCAATATAATCCCTTTTAGGAGAGCTACTTTTGCTTTCTTTGTATGGAGTTGTGAACCTTCAATAATCAACAATTGCATGTTGTGTAAGGCCATCCTTAAAAAATATGTTTACTGTGCTCCTACCTACCTACTCACTCAAAATCGCAGCAACCCAGACTTTTTTATTGACTTTCAAAGCATTTAGAAAAATTTTCATGATTTCTGTCCATTTTTAGCTCTACTTACCAAAGGCCAGAAGTGCTTATGCGATGGCGCATTGTCTGTCGTCCGTCGTCTCGACATCTGTCGTCTGTTAGCAGCACTTTCTCTGAAACCACTAGGCCAATTAAACAAACTTCACATGGGTGTTTCTATTGCAGGAGACTATACAGAAGTGTTTTTTTTCAATCTGAAATTCCAAGATGGCCGCTGTTACTAAAAATAGTCCAAAACTTAAAAAATCTTGTTCTCATGAACGGCCCAACAGATTTTCAAAGTGTTTATGTAGAAATGATGACCAACTATAGTTTTGATAGATTTGTTCAAATGGTGTCCCTAGGGTTAAATATGACCCCGCCCTGAGGGTTCAATTAGGGGACACATGTCGTAATATTTTTTTATTTTTATTTTTTTTAAATGGAAATGATTTTGCCTATATCTTCACAGAAGCATTGTTTGGTGAAGGAGGTTCAGATTTGTAAAAATGACTGGGTTCCACTGTCTTAAGGTGTCAAGAGGGGCCCAAAAAGGGTAAAAATTGGGAATTACTAAATTTGTTTTCTTAAGAACCAGTATGTCAGTTTTGTTCATATTTTGCATAAATTATCCCTATGTGTAGGGGTTTCATTGCAGATAAGAATTTAGGGGCTAAAATTTATAGGGGCCCTGTAAGGGGACTTAGAATTTTACATAGGGATACTATGGGAAAACAGAAAATTCTCTTTTTCTTTCATCTGTTCTTCAACCACTAGGCCAATTAGACTGAAACTTCACATGGGTGTTTCTATTGCATAGGAAACTATACAGAAGATTTTTTTTCGATCTGAAATTCAAGATGGCCGCCATTACTAAAAATAGTCCAAAACTTGAAAAATCTTCTTATCATGACGGCGCAACAGATTTTCAAAATGTTTATGAATTATGATGACCAACTAAAGTTCTGTTAGATTTGTTCAAATGGTGTCCCTAGGGTAAAAAATGACCCTGCCCCAAGAGTTCAATAAGGGGACACATGTCAGTATATTTTTTTTATTTTTTTTTAAATGGAAATAATTTTGCCTATACCTTCACTTAAGCATTGTTAGTTAAAGGCGGTTAAGATTTGTAAAAGTGACTGGGTTCCTATGTCTTAAGGGGTCAGGATGGGCCCCAAAAGGGTACAAATTGGGAATTAGTAAAATTGTTTTCTTAAGAACCAGTATGTCAGATTTGTACATATTTGATAAAAATTGTCCCTAGGTGTAGGGGTTTGATTGCAGATAAGAATTTAGGGGTTAAGATATATAGGGGCCCTGTAAGGGGACTTAGAATTTTACATAGAGATACAAAGGGAAAACAGAAAATTCTCTTTTTTTCATTTATTCTGAAACCATTAGGCAAATTAAACTGAAACTTCACATGGGGGTTTCTATTGCATAGGAGACTATATAAAAGATTTATTTTTTCTATCTAGAATTCAAGACGGCCACCGTTACTAAAAATAGTCCAAAACTTAAAAAATCTTCTTCTCATGAACGGTCCAAACATATTTTCAAAATGTTTATGTAGTTATGACGACCAACTATAGTTTTGTTAGATTTGTTCAAATGGTGTTTCTGGTTTTCGCTTTATTGCTGAAGACGCAATAGCACCCCATTTTTCTTTGAATTTTAACAAAACTTGCACAGCAGTTATATAACTACAAGTTCTTGAACCAGTTTGAGTCTCCCACAAATGCCTCCGCCACAGGACTTATAAGCACATTTAAATGAACTTCAAAAAAACATTTTCTCTGGAAGTTCAAGCCTAGACCTTTGATATTTTAAGTGTAGCATTGCATTGCTCCATTTTTTTCAATTACTTAACAGATTTTGGTATAACATAGAGCAAACGTTTATCAGATACTTTGGCATGGGCAAGACCCAGGTAAAGAACAAAGTCAAGGGTCACATTCAGTGGTTCAATGCCAGAAACGGGGACAGTATTTCACTTTGGCTTCGTATCCTCTAAAACACCTGTCAGAATTGGAAATAACTTGACACAAAGATTCACCATTATGGAAAAATGTTTAGCATGTGGGTTCCAAGTCATGCATGCAAAACTCTTACTCAAAGAGATTCCAGGTCAGAAATATAGGCTATATTCAGTGTCCACTCCACATTTTTAGGCCACTTACTTACTTTGAAATAGTATGTCACAAATTTTGGTGGTCTCATTATTGTAGCCCTTTGGCATCTACTATCTGAGGCTCATCAAACTTGCACCATAATATCTCGGGGGAGAACAAGTTCTTTAACTGGCCAAATTGGATAATTAATATCGTTATTTGTTGTGTGCACTCCAACACCCAAGATTCAAGTCTTCTTAGATAGAACCAACATTGAGCATATGCTGAAAAAGTGTTTGCTAAAGGACACCACACACAGCCATGGTAGAGGATCGAACCATGACCCTCTGATCCCGGGTTTAATGCTTTACACTGGTCCACATGCTCAACTTTTAGGATACTATATTCAAACATGCCAAAATAGTATATTGAAAAGTGGTTTTCTAACTTGGGCTACAGTCCTAGGTTAGGCTAAAGTAGAGTTCCCACTTAAAATTGCAACATAAACTCGGCCAAAAAAGAAACGCCGACACTTTACAATGTGACATATTTTTTTTGTTTATGTTTAAAATTTGTATTATCATGCCACAAACAATTGGTCTTTCATCACATAACACGTATTAATACTGTGTATCGTTCAATGTCTATAAAATTGAGTTAATCTCAAAAATGCTCATTTTGCACGTGGACCTTGTGCACACTAAATGTGGTCTGACAAAGTGTAAACAAGTGTGTCACATTGTACCTTAGCTAATGCACTACTCAATTCACAACTGAAATCTGATATAAACAAAATGACAGATTGTCAGAGGCTGAGAGAAAATGAGTTATCGGGATGTTGTAAGGGGGCGTATCTGTCTTTGACGTCAGTAGGACGTTTAACTGAAGTAGGGACACAATTCATGAACTTACTAGACGTTTCAGGCTGACTGGTGATGTGCATGGTCTTCCTAGGTAAGGTAGACCAAGAGCCACTAGCCAGCGGGATGACCATGCCATTGTCTTGACGGCACTCATGTGTAATGTTCGTTCACAAACCATACGCAACTAATTGCGTGAACAAAATCGTCTGATTAGAGCACACTGCTGATATACAGGGAGTATAATGACATTACGCCATCGCCCAGGCACAATTTACTCTTGGCACGTACGCATCATCAAGACACAGATTTGTTAATCTCAGTCACGCAATGGCCGTCAACATGTTTACGGCTGTCAAGGTGAGGCAATTTGTCCCCTGTTTGTGTTGGGCAGCACAACAGATTCGGGGTGGGATCATGGGGGTACAAAAGACCTGACTCTTTGTCATTCGTGGGAATTTGAATGCTCAGAGGAACATTGATGAGGTTTTAGATGCTGAAGTCATTCCATTATGCGAATGAATGCTCCTGTTGTTTTTCAACAACACAAAGCCATGTCTCTGGACTTGAATCGTATAGAGCACATCTAGGATGAGCTCAGGAGACATGTCCGCCGTCAATATATGCTGAATAACATTGATGACTTAGCTAATGTAAAACTAGCTAGAATCTGCGCATATTGTCCCTTTTATGGCGGTTCAATGATTTGTGAACAAGTTCTGTGAAGTGCAGAGCCACATATTGTTCTTGCTATGCAGTTTGGTATTTTTCAACCAAGTAGCTGGTACAGAGTCAAACACTCACTTGGGGATATTTCTTGTTTTATTATGTTTTATTGTGAAGGCATTCTTGCCACACAAAGATATTTATTCTGATCGTTGTCATGATCATTGTTTAGTACACTCTGAGTATACTACATGTATGTGTAAATATTTTATTGTGACGAGAGTGCCTTCACTGTTAAAACCATCATATATTGCATAAAATGGCTTATACTACAGAAAAATTGCATTTTTTCGCTGTACATGTTTACTTTAATGGTATTGTATTAAACAAAAAAGTATAAAATTGAAATAAAATTAATATTTTTAAAAGAATAATTCAAATGTGTGGGGGTGATCATGATCTTGTCCATTGTCATGTCAAATCTGTACATACTTGGTATAAATTATCCCTGGCCAGTGGAAGAAGTAGTCTTGGTCATATTTGACACTTTCTTTTCGAAAGGGACAAATGTTTTAGCACTTTGTGTAGATAATGTTTGAATCGGAATTGACTTGAACAAAAAAAATCTCCACAACTGTCATATTAAAATTAAGAAATATTTATTCTGACGAAAGTCGTTGCAGATATCTTGTCAAAGTTAATTGCCAATAGAAATAAACATCTAAACAATAGTATTATAAATAGAAATCGCCATGGTATTCCGATATCTAAATAAACCAATTATAAACTTTTATCAGAATCCAGAAATTTTCATGATGTCAAGATGACCAAGCATAATCATGTGAGGTTGCAGGTTCGATCCCCCGGTCGACCCGGTGCCTCTCATAACCAACACTCAGTACTGGTTTTACCCAGGAAACGGACTCGAGAGCGGTTTCATATAAGCTCTGAGCTTTCATCGCAATCAAGCTAAAGTAAATTTGTATAAACTAATTATGTGAGACGGGGATTTAATTCTGAACATAACCCTGTGTGTGAAATGGAAAACATAAATTAAGACGAAACAATGCAAATTTAAAATTTTATAATAATATTGTAGATGACCTGATCACAAAATCACACGTGGGGAACTGTATGCATTCTCAATACATGTATTAAACATAACAACTTCTCATTAAATAGTGGTATCTAAATCTTGTAATATAGTCATCTTAGAACAATCACTGTACTAAATGAAAAACTGCCAAACATCTGAAATTATAATAGTCCCTAATTGAAGAACAAAATCACCCCCGTGTTGGCAGTAGCATGTATACTTTATCAACTATAACACACACAGTGTAAAAAATTGCACTTTTTATCATGTTTAGGCTTTATTTTGTACAACTTTGACTATTTAGATGGATACAAAGTTCTATTTAAACTTGACTAAATAATTAAAAAATATGGCAGTACCAATACTAGCCAGTCAATAAAAACAACATTTTTATGGCAAACACCAATGACAAGAATATAATTGTACTCTGCCACATACCATCAGCCACAGTGCCAGAAATGATATTTTGTCAAAGTTTTGCCATATACATGTTCTACATATGTTTAAAACTGAAAAAAACAAAACCCAAACATTTTGGCAACTTATCTTCCAGTCTTGAGAAGACAGCAGAACATAATAGTATTTTGGTTGAATATGTATCATAATTTTTATACATCGAGAGCTAACAGACAATCAGTTAACCTAACTGCTCTTTCCTTGGAGCCTGGAAGGTTAACCAGTACTCCAGCACACCCCATCTCTGCAAGTAACTGATAACTTTCCCACTTGAATCAGCAGTGAGAGATGATTGACAATGAGATGTAATGTCATTTAAAACCATCACCAAGACTGTGCCCATGTTTGGATTTGAACCCATGGCCCTGGATTGATAGACTGAGCTAACAAGGCCCAGTTAAGTTAAGCAATTATTTACTATTTACACATACAGAATAGCACTTTGAGATGAAAAAATAACAAAGGACTGGTAAGTTGAGCTAAGTAATTACTTACACATACAAAATAGCACTTTTGAGATGAATTCGAGACTTTTTCATTGCTTTTTGTTTCTTTTTTCTTTTAAAATAGCTGGGGACACTTAATTACTTGTAATATACGAAAACAAACACATCATTCTCAACAGTAATACATGTACATTTAAATGAGTGGTTAAGTTTTTCATACGAGGCCTTTCTTTACCAATGTTGATGGGGGTTTCTGGGTTTAAAGAACTGAAGCACTGGTTGATGGTTGCAGGTACCTAGTCAGTTGATGAGAGCAGTGCCACAACTATTTATTTTGCACACATTGGTCTATCTCCTTTAATAGTATTTATCATATGTAAATCCATGATGCAGTGTTATCTGATCTGTGCTGGCCGGTTGTCTACAGAGAGTTTTATGTCTGCAGTACAGATCAGTTATTTCAAATTTACATTTCCAGTTCATTGTTCTACTGTTTCCAGTTTCATTGTTAATCAACATGCACCTTCTTAGATGTAAGAAGTTTGCTCCTTCTTTTAAAAGGCTTCTTTTAACAGGTTCAATTGATAATTGTTATTTCCGATAAGTTTTCCGCGGGAACAGAGACTGGAGAACTTGTGTAAATGTATAGGAAAAGTACAAATGGTACTCTACCCTAGTTTTGTGTTTAATCAGCAATACCACAATTTTTCTATCATAACTCAAATATCTGTATATTAGTCTACATATGCCTTTAATCACAAATCTGAACAATTTACTTTTGGAGTTTATTTTTTCACCACTTATATAACATCGTCGTGGCACATTTGATGCTGTAAACCAACTCTCTGTGGACTGAATTTAACACTCCTTCCCTGAAATCAATCGGTTCATATATTCAATATTAAAGGCAATAAAACAACAAATTAAGGTGTTTGGTATAATAAACAATTGGGTACATGAAAGTGGCAATAAATGAAACTATTTTGTTAAGCAGTTTTATTACCATACAAAACATACATTATATGCTATCAAGGGTATATATTGAAGGTTCTCCATTACATGTTGGCTAAAAATGTGCTCATACTCAAATATAATAGTTGAGTGTAATAGTATTGGACATGGCCACAGGAGCAAAATGAAGGTTCACTGTTACTTTTGATTCTTAAATTTTTTAGTTAAATAAACTAGTAATTTACTTGAATTCTTTGTCAGTAAAACAAGTTGATTATCCAACCAGCGATTGATATTGGTTTCTACTATGCCATTTTCCTTAAACAAGTGAACCGTGTAAGTAAAAACTACATTGTATTGTACTTGAACAAACAATGCCATGTGGCTAGTAGGCGAACAATATTCGCTCTTGCGTCGGGTCAATCCGATTGTGAATAGAGCTCGAACTTCCGTTTCCTGGGTAGAACCAGTACTGAGTGATGTTTTTTTGAGATGCAATGGGTTGAGCCGTGAACAAACCGGCAACCTCTGATGTGAGTGGTCAACACTATAAACTACACTACCGTCATTCTTTGAAATTTTTTGTGGGTTTGATTCTTAAGAAATACTTGTCTGTAGGACATTTTTTGATGATTTTGACAATTAAACAACTAAAACTGAAAACATCCACATTAAAGGGAAACTTCCAATTATAAACTTCATTGGCAACTATAGCAGCCTAATTGTACAAGCAACCCAAATTACTCTTTAACGACTTGTATGTGAGGATACCTACAAAATGACAACATTAAATATAAGAATGACTTACCCATACTAATGCATATTTAAAGTTTGCAACTAATGTTCTGTGAATAGCATGACACTGAAATGGAAAAAAATGCTTGTAAATATACCATGTCAAATGGCTGAAAAGATAATACATGTACATTGGAGTTACCTGATAGTTACAATGCCCAAATGTTCCTAGACTTCATCTCAACAGACCTGTCTCTTTATTTTTAACACTCTTGAAACTCATAGACAATAAGGATCAATTAAATAAAATATTAGCAAATTTAGTCGGTCAGTTCTCTAGAAGATTTTTTGAAATTCACCTTTAATCCCTTTTAGGCCCCTGCTAATCCCCTTAAAGGACCCAGTCTCAACTGTTGTGACTAAGCAAAAGTCCAGATATCATGATGATTAAATAACTCCCAAAATAGATGATTAAAAAAGAATTTTTGATTTTTCCATAGTATTCCTATGTAAAAATCAAAGTTCCCTGAATGGGTCTGAAGGGACCTGGCCCCTTTATTTGAACTTGAAACTCCTACTCATAGGGATCATTTGTGCTAAATAAGAACGCACTTGACTGGCTATTCCTGAGAAGATTTTTATTTTGACTCTAGTAGCATGGCTTGAACAAACTTGAGAGAATCATTAATTGATAATACAGGCAAAATAGCAAAGCTTCAGGCCTTGAACTTTCGGAGAAGAAAATTTTGAAATTTTGAAGAAAAAAATCTAAGCCCCTGGGGCTGAGCCAAATTTAACCCCAGGGTCATAATTTGAACTTGATAAAGAATCATGCAAGAATGCATCACATCAAATTTGGTAAAAATTTGTCATGTGGTTGCAGAGAAGTTGTTTGAAGCCAAAGTTACCCATGAAAAATGAATAGACAACAGATGCAGGACGATCACAAGAAGTAACCTGTTAGCTTTTGGCTCAGATGAACTAACCAAGTCAATTACTTATAACTTTATATGGCCCCTCATGAATTCAAACTAAATTCAGGCTTCAAAATAAATGAAATACTGGTAATATTTCTAGTATTGAAGTTCATTACAAATCAAACAAAAATACTTACCACATGTTCTACAGTGCATCCTCTTCGTAAAATCAAACCACCTTCAAAATCTGGAGCCTCTATCAAAAGAAAAGACAACTTTGTAAAATGCATTTTTTGCAACTAACATCATAAATATATATTCCATTTTTGATTAATCTCTACTTTACTGGTAACAATATAAATCAAGTGTTCTGTTCCTATTGTGATCTCAATCATCAACCATTTGACTACCTGTTTCAGCATTGTGAAAGGTACAGAGGATGTCCACAGAGGTTCTATTGTTTACTCTGGCATCACTGTCACACTGATATTTCATCTGCATCATTGAGATTAATTCATATACCTGTAAGCTGCCAACTTGTCCTTGTATAATGATTAATTCTGATAATGAATGGTTTATCTTGCATTTTAAATATACTAATGTTGTGTTTTTTTTAAAAAGGGGCTATTAGCCACTTTTAACATATTCTAGTCATACATGCATACGGTATTTCAAGTTTTAATGGCGGTGAAAAACCTCAGGTTGGAGCCTTAGTAGAACCACCATTTTTCTGCAAGTAACTGACTCGAACCTATGACCTCAGGGGTTAGAGGTAGCACTTTAAACCATTCAGCTCCATTGGACCCCTGTATTAAAATGAATAATGAATGTACATGTCTTTGCACAGCTGGTGGGTGATATTTAAATGGTCATGTCCTTCCGTGATCAATCACATCCAGTTCTGCAAGTAACTAGCAAACTTTCTCACATTTTTGGTCTGTCAGAGTTGAACACTTAATTTATGCTTGCAGCAGTGATTAGTAATATTTAAATGGTACCCTTGTGTAGTGTTGCTTTTTTTATAGACATCTGTGTCGACCTGAGGATAAAATGGGCAACCTCTAGTATCAGCATCAAATACTCAATTCATATTTTTTTATTCACATTTATACATTTCCCAATCCAGTTAAAGGTAAACTTCACATCCCTGAGTCAACCATCTTGAACACTACACTATGACCAAAAGATTAAACTTTGAAAGGTTTCCCCAGGGATCATTTTCGTGAAGTTTCACCAACAATGAATAAAGCAATTTCGGAGATATGGTTCAATTTATTTTTGTTTTAGTTTATTTAAACATCAGTCATATCAGTTTTGGAGAAAACAAAAAAGCCACAATTCTGATGTA
>CM055895.1:22640817-22768744 GCA_029582155.1 Panopea generosa
TAAGCTCGTCGATGGGATAAAACTCACCACCAATGCAAAGATTGAGATTGGAGGCAAACACCAAAACTTAAACGCATCTAAACATAAAAGTTTAACCTGGTGTGTTTTAATGATGATGGTGAACACAAATGCGAAGTTTCATTCATATCGAATGAGTGGTTGCATAGATATCTTACGTGATAAAAAACTTTAACCTGAAAATTTAAGTCAAGAAAGGGCCATAACTGTGCCAAAATGCAACCCAGAGTTATCGTTCTTGTTTCTGTGTGTTCCATTGATGATGGTGAACACACATGTGAAGGTTCATTCACATCCAATGAGTAGTTGCATAGATATCTTAAACTTAATTGCAACTAAACTTAAAGTTTAACCTGGGTGTCTAAGTCCAAAAAGGGCCATAACTGTGCCAACAAGCAATCCAAAGTTATTGTTCTTGTCTCTGTGTGTTCCATTGATGATGGTGAACACACATGTGAAGTTTCTTTCACACCCAATGAGTGGTTGCATAGATATCTTAAACTTAAACGCAAAAGCAAAGTTTAACCTTTGTGTCTAAGTCCAAAAAGGGCCATTACTGTGCCAAAATGCAATCCAGAGTTATGGTTCTTATCTGTGTGTGTTCCATTGATGATGGTAAACACACATGCAAATTTTCATTGACATCCAATGAGTGGTTGCATAGATAACTGAAACTTAAATGCAAAAGTTTAACCTCGGTGTCCACAGACGCCGATGACGACACTGACGACGCCGGGGTCATGACAATAGCTCTCCTTGGACTTTGTCCTGGTGAACTAAAAAGTAGAATTATGCTCAGCAAGGGTCTTGCATAATATATTTTTGGCTTAGACAAATGAACACCCATGTAAGATCCATTACATATTATATTACCTTCAGTACTTGTATGTACATCACCTTTATATATTATATTACCTACAGTACTTGTATGTACATCACCTTTATATATTATATTACCTTCAGTACTTGTATGTACATCACCTTTATATATTATATTACCTTCAGTACTTGTATGTACATCACCTTTATATATTATATTACCTACAGTACTTGTATGTACATCACCTTTACATATTATATTACCTTCAGTACTTGTATGTACATCACCTTTATATATTGTATTACCTTCAGTACTTGTACTTGTATGTACATCACCTTTATATATTATATAACCTACAGTACTTGTATGTGCATCACCTTTATATATTATATTACCTACAGTACTTGTATGTGCATCACATTTATATATTATATTACCTACCGTACTTGTATGTGCATCACCTTTATATATTATATTACCTTCAGTACTTGTATGTGCATCACCTTTATATATTTATTACCTTCAGTACTTGTATGTGCATCACCTTTATATATTATATTACCTACAGTACTTGTATGTGCATCACCTTTATATATTATATTACCTTCAGTACTTGTATGTACATCACCTTTATATATTATATTACCTTCAGTACTTGTATGTACATCACCTTTATATATTATATTACCTACAGTACTTGCATGTGCATCACCTTTACATATTATATTACCTACAGTACTTGTATGTGCATCACCGTTACATATTATATTACATTCAGTACTTGTATGTGCATCACCATTACATATTATATTACATTCAGTACTTGTATGTACATCACCTTTATATATTATATTACCTACAGTACTTGTATGTGCATCACCATTACATATTATATTACATTCAGTACTTGTATGTACATCACCTTTATATATTATATTACCTACAGTACTTGTATGTGCATCACCTTTATATATTATATTACCTACAGTACTTGTATGTGCATCACATTTATATATTATATTACCTACAGTACTTGTATGTGCATCACCTTTATATATTATATTACCTACAGCACTTGTATGTGCATCACCTTTATATATTATATTACCTACAGTACTTGTATGTGCATCACCTTTATATATTATATTACCTACAGTACTTGTATGTGCATCACATTTATATATTATATTACCTACAGTACTTGTATGTGCATCACCATTATATATTATATTACCTACAGTACTTGTATGTTATGTGCATCGCCTTTACATATTATATTACCTACAGTACTTGTATGTGCATCACCTTTACATATTATATTACCTTCAGTACTTGTATGTGCATCACCTTTACATATTATATTACCTACAATGCTTGTATGTGCATCACCTTTACATATTATATTACCTACAATGCTTGTATGTACATCACCGTTACATATTATATTACCTTAAGTACTTGTATGTGCATCGCCTTTATATATTATATTACCTACAGTACTTGTATGTGCATCACCTTTACATATTATATTACCTTCAGTACTTGTATGTGCATCACCTTTACATATTATATTACCTACAATGCTTGTATGTGCATCACCTTTACATATTATATTACCTACAATGCTTGTATGTACATCACCGTTACATATTATATAACCTTCAGTACTTGTATGTACATCACCTTTATATATTATATTACCTACAGTACTTGTATGTACATCACCTTTATATATTATATTACCTACAGTGCTTGTATGTGCATCACCTTTATAAATTATATTACATTCAGTACTTGTATGTGCATCACCTTTATATATTATATTACCTTCAGTACTTGTATGTGCATCACCTTTATATATTATATTACCTACAGTACTTGTATGTGCATCACCTTTATATATTATATTACCTTCAGTACTTGTATGTGCATCACCTTTATATATTATATTACCTACAGTACTTGTATGTGCATCACCTTTATATATTAAATTACCTACAGTACTTGTATGTGCATCACCTTTACATATTATATTACCTTAAGTACTTGTATGTACATTACCTTTATATATTATATTACCTACAGTGCTTGTATATACATCACCTTTACATATTATATTACCTAAGGTGCTTGTATGTGCATCACCTTTACATATTATATTACCTTCAGTACTTGTATGTGCATCACCTTTATATATTATATTACATTCAGTGCTTGTATGTGCATCACCTTTACATATTATATAACCTTCAGTACTTGTATGTGCATCACCTTTACATATTATATTACATTCAGTACTTGTATGTGCATCACCTTTATATATTATATTACCTACAGTGCTTGTATGTGCATCACCTTTACATATTATATAACCTACAGTACTTGTATGTGCATCACCATTACATATTATATTACTTTCAGTACTTGTATGTGCATCACCTTTACATATTATATTACCTACAGTACTTGTATGTGCATCACCTTAACATATTATATTACCTTCAGTACTTGTATGTGCATCACCATTACATATTATATTACATTCAGTACTTGTATGTGCACCACCTTTACATATTATATTACCTACAGTACTTGTATGTACATCACCTTTACATATTATATTACCTACAGTACTTGTATGTGCATCACCATTACATATTATATTACATTCAGTACTTGTATGTACATCAGCTTTACATATTATATTACCTACAGTACTTGTATGTACATCACCTTATATATTATATTACATACAGTACTTGTATGTACACCACCATTATATATTATATTACCTACAGTACTTGTATGTACATCACCGTTACATATATATTACCTACAGTACTTGTATGTGCATCACCTTTACATATTATATTACCTACAGTACTTGTATGTGCATCACCTTTACATATTATATTACCTACAGTACTTGTATGTACATCACCTTTATATATTATATTACCTACAGTACTTGTATGTACATCACTTTTATATATTATATTACCTTCAGTACTTGTACTTGTATGTACATCACCTTTATATATTATATTACCTACAGTACTTGCATGTACATCACCTTTATATATTATATTACCTACAGTACTTGTATGTACATCACCTTTACATATTATATTACCTACAGTACTTGTATGTGCATCACCTTTATATATTATATTACCTTCAGTACTTGCATGTGCATCACCTTTATATATTATATTACCTACAGTACTTGTATGGGCATCACTTTTATATGTTATATTACCTACAGTACTTGTATGTACATCACCTTTATATATTATATTACCTACAGTACTTGTATGTGCATCACCTTTATATATTATATTACCTTCAGTACTTGCAAGTGCATCACCTTTATATGTTATATTACCTACAGTACTTGCATGTGCATCAACTTTATATATTATATTACCTACAGTACTTGTATGTGCATCACCTTTATATATTATATTACCTTCAGTACTTGTTTGTGCATCACCTTTATATATTATATAACCTACAGTACTTGTATGTGCATCACCTTAATATATTATATTACCTACAGTAATTGTATGTACATCACCTTTATATATTTATATATTATATTACCTACAGTACTTGCATGTACATCACCTTTATATATTATATAACCTTCAGTACTTGCATGTTCATCACCATTATATATTATATTACCTACAGCACTTGTATGTACATCACCTTTTTATTGATTCAAATTCTCAAAGTTATTTTTTAAACCTGCCTTAAGCAGCCAGTCAATAGAAGGAGCAAATGTGGCCTTTAAAGACAGGTTGTTGCTCAATACAGGTTAACATGCTCTGAAAGCATAGAAATAGGAAACAGCAAATGTGTATGTTTAAGACAAGTGGCTGCTTAATAGAGGTGAAAGCCTACACAGGTTTTATTGTACTGATACATGAATATGTTTCCTGGCATATATCTGATGTGTTTAGGTGCATGCATGTGTAGGTGCATGTATAAATGCATGTGTAACTGTTAAAACAGGCTGACTCAAGTGTTACAGTACCTCTATCTTTAAAGTCTTCTGTCCTGCCTGCATGTAGTGGAGAACATGGGGAAGACAGAAGTTTATCTCTATCCAATTGTTCACATAGAAATGTACAACACCCTGGTCGTTGAGGCTGCAATTAAATGAAATTCTCAATCTGTTATGCATATTCAATTTTGATTTTTTTATAACAATTTATAGGAAACTATTTTAGCTAGTTTGGGAAGTGAGCTCCCAGTCTGTGAGATTATCTGTTGAGTTTGTTTCTGGTGTAGAACTAGTACTGGCGTGTTTCTGATTGTTTAGACCAGGTCCCAGTTAGATCAGTTGGTAACAGTCTCAATGATATACAACACTGTATCTCATTGTAATTCTTCTCTCATTGTTGGTTCAAGAGGGTAAAATATCAGTTATGTTTGGAGATGGATGTACTCGAGTAACCTTCTAGAATTCCATGAAAGTGCAGTTATGTAAACTGATCATCAGTCAGCCTAAAAGGCATATAAATGATGCTATGTATATTCAATCAACAATGTTTTAGAGGATACCAGTATCCATGCAAACCTGACTTTCAACCCATGATATTAAGTGGAAGTTGCCACCATCATATCCACTACAGCATTCATCATCTTTTAAAATTATAGATAGAGACAAAAATTAAATGTTGTATAATTTGTTCAAGATACATTTTGAATACAATACTTGTAGTGCATAAAAACTGAAATGCTTCACTTCCCATCCTATTATTGATTAAAAATTATCAACAAAGTTATTTTTTTTATTAAAATTATCCAGACTATACTACTTTTTAATTAATTTCATTTGACTAGTAAATGTTGCTAACATGATTTTCAATACAGCTCAGTTCTAATTTGATGAATAACTTTAAGCAGGGCCCTAGCATTGTGGATAGAGTACTGGCCACTCATACAAGAGGGTGCAGGTTCAATCCCCAGCCAGACATGATGCCTCTCAAAAAACAACACTCAGTATGGGCTCTACACAAAACTAGTAAAGCAAAATAACCTTAAGATAAACAAAGTCAGCATTTGGTTTGTCTTTTCAATGTTATAATAATGCACAGCGGCATCTGGCCATCTCCATATATTTTGTCTGTTTTATTATATTGTATCTGACTATGTTTTTATTATATTTTTCAACAAAATTAGACATAACAAGTAATAATACCTGTCATAAATTTGGCTGAGTTGCTTGGCAAGTTGACTCTTCTTTAAAATAGTCTCAAATGGAGATTCAAAGGAGTCTGGAAAAGAAAACAATTTACAAGTATAATCTGGCCATCACAATTTTGATAAAAAAGTTATCCTGATTCCATTCCATTCAATGTACAAATATGGCTACTGACCTTGGCAACAGTTATAATTTACTGCGAGATATTCCCACCTCTGATCAAATGGTATGAAATATGCATAATTGTTACCAGTATATCAGTTTTCAGCATAAAAACGATTGTCAATCCACACCAATTTTAGTAAAATAAGTAATTGTTTGACAAATGAAAAAGGGTGTCATGTATTCTAAAGCAATTTCAAAAGGCACATTAATTTCAAAACAAGAAAACATAATCACCAATATCACCTGCCATATGGTATTTTACTCAGTTGTATTGAGTTCTGAACTTACGGTAGTATAATACATATAAACAATCTAATCTGCACCCAGTTTTGGCTACATCTTGCTGCAAATTACATGGTGATCTGAATATGAGACAGGGAAAGAACCAGTTGTTGCTGAAGCAGGTGGACAGAAAAATAAAATCTATAGAAAAT
Organism: Panopea generosa; assembly: GCA_029582155.1. Lineage (NCBI taxonomy): Eukaryota > Metazoa > Mollusca > Bivalvia > Adapedonta > Hiatellidae > Panopea > Panopea generosa. The sequence goes on from CM055895.1 coordinate 22,647,467, forward strand.
AAATATATTACACCACAATGGGCATGGATAGAGTCACGCATACAAGGCTATGCTTTGTTGCCATGGAGATGAGTAATTGCACATCCAGTTTGGTGTACATTTGAATTCTCCTCTCAAATCAATTATGCACCAATTCACAGAAGTTTTTGAAGGTAGTGATCTCGCTGTTTAATAAATGTTTTTGTATTGAACAGTAGTTGGTGATTTGTATACAACAATTACATCTGTGTGGAAGATACATGATACTGTCATTGCTTCCAACATATCTGCTGACAATGGTAGAGTAGAAGATTATTGCCTCTCTGATGAAGAGTCCCATGCTGAGTATTGGAAGTAACTGTGGTAAATCCTTGCAGTGTGAATACTGATCCAGTCATGAATTTCTGATAGATGACTCTCACATACACAGAGAAAACTGATAGGAGAAACCAATTTGTTGGCCTCTATGCCCTTGCAGTGTCTGGGTTAGGAATGAGCATCAAGACGAGCCCCCATTAGATCCCTCCCACTCCTTTCAGTGATTACTGTAGTTTTAGTCCAGCTCTGCGAGTGGCACCACTGAATTAATATGATGTAAACAAGTCCCAGTGGTGTTGGTGTCTGTATGTTCAGAAAAAAATGAAATACTAGACCACTAGGTTGACATGTTTTGTGAAGTTACCTTGAGTGGTATTGGTATGCTCCAGAAACGCTTTCGGACTCAAGCACATGTGTTGCATTGTGGGGGACAATCAGAAAAAATTAATTACACATCATTTGATACAGGTGATAATTTGATTACTTTTTTAACTACCATTTTGTATTTGCTCACCTTCAGGTAATGATGTGACATCATCATGTACCGTGGTCATGACCTTGGCCTGTGTAGACAGGTACTGACATCTTTTTTCCTCGTGTTTCAGGGCCACGGTAAGTTGTTTGGCCAGGTCCTGGAAACAGGATACAACCCATGGGCTTGTGTTGGCCTGGAAAATTAAATTCACAATAATAGATTATCCAGTACAAGTGTATTTGGTGCTAACATATATATGTATTAAGTGCTGATCTGTGTAAAACAAAAATCAGTTTTTACATATCCCTGTGGTGGTTTTATTTCAACATTTAAATGCTATTATGAAACATGTTTTTACAACCGATACAACCTGGACCCATACCGGGTTTAGTTGAACTTGCATCTAACTGTCAATTCAGGGTCGTGAGTTTGAATCCATGCCTGGTCTCTGTAATGATTTTTTATGAATTGTGTTCTAAAGCCATTAGTGTCTCACCTCTGACTGCATAAGAAAGTAGTCAGTGACTTGCAGAGATAAGATGTATCTAGTGGTTAAATGCCTAGCGAATCATTTTCCATGTTTAAAACATTATAAAACATCTAAGGTTACATACTGAATACATTTTCTGTTAAAGAAATCAGTTGCCTGTGAGAGTTAGATGATTAATTTGCAAGATTATGAATTCTTCACATGCTATATTATCGATATTTAGTAGAAAGATGCAAGTTTCCTTTCCTTCTATATAAATCCTTGATAGAACCCATGGCCCCCAGATCCTTGGTTCGATGATATAGCACTGGATCACATAGAACCCACAGCCCCAAAATTCTTGGTTCGATGATATAGCACTGGATCATATAGAACCCACAGCCCTCAGATCCTTGGTTCGATGATATAGCACTGGATCACAAAGAACCCACAGCCCCCAGATCCTGGGTTCGATGATATAGCACTGGATCACATAGAACCCACAGCCTCCAGATCCTGGGTTCGATGATATAGCACTGGATCACATAGAACCCACAGCCCCCAGATCCTTGGTTCATGATATAGCACTGGATCACATAGAACCCACAGCCCCCAGATCCCGTGTTCGATGATATAGCACTGGATCACATAGAACCCACAGCCCCCAGATCCTGGGTTCGATCATATAGCACTGGATCACATAGAACCCACAGCCCCAAGATCCTTGGTTCGATGATATAGCACTGGATCACATAGAACCCAAAGCCCCTAGATCCTTGGTTCGATGATATAGCACTGGATCACATAGAACCCACAGCCCCCAGATCCTGGGTTCGATGATATAGCACTGGATCACATAGAACCCACAGCCCCCAGATCCCAGGTTCGATAATATAGCACTGGATCACATAGAACCCACAGCCCCCAGATCCTTGGTTTGATGATATAGCACTGGATCACATAGAACCCAGAGCCCCCAGATCCTGGGTTCGATGATATAGCACTGGATCACATAGAACCCACAGCCCCCAGATCCTTGGTTCGATGATATAGCACTGGATCACATAGAACCCACAGCCCCCAGATCCTGGGTTCGATGATATAGCACTGGATCACATAGAACCCACAGCCCCCAGATCCTGGGTTCGATGATATAGCACTGGATCACATAAAACCCACAACCCCCAGATCCTGGGTTCGATGATATAGCACTGGATCACATATAACCCACAGCCCCCAGATCCTGGGTTCCATGATATAGCACTGGATCACATAAAACCCACGGCCCCCAGATCCTTGGTTCGATGATATAGTACTGGATCACATAGAACCCACAGCCCCCAGATTCTGGGTTTGATGATATAGCACTGGATCACATAGAACCCACAGCCCCCAGATCCTGGGTTAGATGATATAGCACTGGATCACATAAAACCCACAGCCCCCAGATCCTGGGTTCCATCATATAGCACTGGATCACATAGAACCCACAGCCCCCAGATCCTTGGTTCGATGATATAGCACTGGATCACATAGAACCCACAGCCATCAGATCCTGGGTTCGCTGATATAGCACTGGATCACATAGAACCCACAGCCCCCAGAATCTGGGTTCGATGATATAGCACTGGATCACATAGAACCCACAGCCCCCAGAATCTGGGTTCGATGATATAGCACTGGATCACATAGAACCCACAGCCCCCAGATCCCAGGTTCGATGATATAGCACTGGATCACATAGAACCCACAGCCCCCAGATCCCGGGTTCGATGATATAGCACTGGATCACATAGAACCCACAGCCATCAGATCCTGGGTTCGATGATATATAGCACTGGATCACATAGAACCCACAGCCCCCAGAATCTGGGTTCGATGATATAGCACTGAATCACATAGAACCCAAAGCCCCCAGATCCTTGGTTCGATGATAAAGCACTGGATCACATAAAATCCACAGCCTCCAGATCCTGGGTTCGATGATATAGCACTGGATCACATAAAACCCATGGCCCCCGAGATCCTGGGTTCGATGATATAGCACTGGATCATATAGAACCCATGGCCCCGAGATCCTGGGTTCGATGATATAGCACTGGATCACAGAAAAAAATATCTGGTGCTCAACCTAGGAAAGGAACTTGAGAGTGATTCACAAAAGCTCTTTGTTTACTTAGCTAAAAAGTTAAAATAAGTTAGTTCAAACAAAATTAACTATTTTCAATTAAAAGTAACATTAATAAAATTATCAGTTCAAATATAGTGTTTTGAAAAACAAATTTCTAACTCAAATAATAATCTTATATTAGATACAAACTCAGTTACAGGACATTACCTATCAATAGATCAATTCAGAATAGAATTATTGTCAATGGTTAAAACAAAATGAACAATTGGGTAAACCTGCAGAACGAATGCTATGTTGAATGATAAAATCTTGTGTCCTGTTTTTCCTGATGCTGTGGTTTTATCAGGAATGTCATCCAAGAGAAGAGGAAATCCAACAAAGCGCACTTCTTCTATCTTAACATTGAACTTCTGGCCACACAGTAATGGGGACTTGACTCCAAGCAGAATGGCTAGAATCCCATCTGAAAGACTGAGAATTGTTAAATTAACAATTTGTTAATTAAATGTTAAGAACTTTTAATTGCAATTTCGGAGAAAATCCAACATTTTTATTTTTCAGTTTGTTTTATTCTGTATTTTTGTAATGGGGTTTATCACAATTTTCAACACATGGCAGGTTATATATGGTATATCCAGTTTCATTGGTGGAGGAAGACCTCAGAATGAATCTGAATAGAGTCATTGTCCTTCTGCAAGTAACTTGCAAACTTTCTCACATAAAGTTTTTGGTCCAATCTAGGCTCAAACCCACTATGTCAGCGATAAGAGGTAGTGGTCACTAAAGGACAGAGCTTTAGACCACATTTTTTTATTAAACCCTTTACTCCATAGATACATGTTTTCCCGCACCAATCACAGAAGGCCTTTGAAAACAGTGCAGGAAGAGTTCAGATTGCTCGTAACGAGAAATCTGAACACTTCCTGCACTGTTTTCCACTCTGTCAGTTAATATAAACATAATTCACCTACTGGTGATACATGGTGAATTAATGCTTTCAATTTGAAAGAGTCCAAGAGAAAGCTAATGGAGCAAAGGGTTGAACTATTAAACCTATAAATGTATTACCACAATTTGAGGAGAATCATTTGATGAACACTTCATGACGTGAAGTTCTTAAACAATATTTAGTAATTTTGTTGCTTTAAATAGCAGTTATAAAGCCAGAGGTTACATGTTCGACTTGATGCAAAAAAAAACAACAACACTCAGTACTGGTTCTACCCAGGAAATTGACTCGAGAGTGGTTCATATAATCTCTAAGCTTTCTTCACAATAAAGCTGAAATAAATTAGTATAAACTAATGGATGTATTTCATGATTTTACAAGATTTTAATACTGTCAAAAATTTTTTTTCAATATATCATTCCTATATATGTTCACTGAGCCCATTTTGCCATAAGGATATAATATTCTGTAATATATATTTTTAAAAAGTGTTTCCTAACTTGGCATACACAACCAGGTTAGACTAAAATTTCCTGCTTGAATTTGCAAGTACACTGGGATGTATATAATATGTATGCAATTTGATTTGATTTGATTGTGATTTAATCCATTATATTGGTTTCATACTGGTATTGTTAAAGATTTAAATTAGAAAGGGTCTAATGGAAAGTTGAAGTTTGTCAAGTAGTATGCAAGAGATAAAGGATTTCACTTCCATTAAAATATTGTTATTTGTTATGTTGTAGCGGATTTAAAATTCCAAATCATTTCTGTTTTATAAAACTTATAAATAATAACAATGTGCTTTGTAATCATTTTAAAAATACATTTATTTTTTAGACATTAATAGCAATTTTTCCTAACAAACTACATGTACCTTTGAATAATATTTCAATATAAAATACATAACGGTAATCAAAGTAAATTTGAATACTTTTGTAATTTTGAACATTCAGTCATTATAACATAATTGTGATTTACATAAATATATATATATCTGTATTTGCTTTCTGGCCAATATTATATGCATGAAAAAGAATACAGTTTCCAAAATCTGAAAAAAAAAGAATTGCAAGTAGACGGCTTTTTATGTGTAGGGTAGGTAGCTAGAGTGCAAACAAACAATCCTTTATTTTTGGCTGAATCCGACTATTTTTCAAATTGGATATGAATAAAATTATAACAACCTACCCCACTAGCACTCCATTCTTTGTTGTTATTTGTCCCCTGAAATAAACAAGGATTGAAGTTGAAAACTGAACAAGTTAATACATAAATGTGAGAACCACAAAATTTTGGGAGTTTATTTTTAAAGGCAGTATTTCTGGGGTTTTTTCTTCAAAATTTTAGAATTAGCAAAATACAATTTTTCCCAATATATTATGCTTAAATATACTCATTATGCCACTAATGTCACATGGATATATATTAAAACATAACAAAATGATATATCCTAACTTGACCTATGTGCCCATGTTAGACTCATTTTCCAGTTTAAAATTAAGGTCATTATAAACTAATTGCTAGATTATCATCCAAATTTTTCTTTAAAACGGGGAGGGCGGGAGGATTTCATTTTTTATTTTTATTTTTAAATTTTTTGATGCTTTTTTAATTTATTTTTTTTATGAAAATAAAAAGGGTTGGGGCGGCATGAAAATTAGGGGGCGGGCAGGGATGATAATTTAGCAATAATTCATTATGGCCTAATGTATCAAATGAGTCACAATACTTCAATTTGGTTTTGATTTGATCCTTCATGTTGGTTACATATTGCTGACTTTGAAACCGAATGACAAGGTGAAGGTTGTCAAACAGTGCCAGAGCAATTTCTATTTTTAGAATTGGAATTCCGATTAGATTTTAACAGACAAAAGAATACACTGTTTTTTATTTTATGATATTTAATGTTATTTTTTTTTTAAATATATTTAAAAGCAGAGTTTCGGTATACAGGTAATACAGTAGTTTAATATCCCTGTTGGAACAGTAATCATGTCATCATGGTGAATATCTGAGTAAAATCGAGGCCCCAGTGAAAACCAACATGTAACTTACATTTCTAGCTCCATGCAACTGCAACTGTTTCTCATTGAGAAATGAAATGCAGTTGATTTTTATTTCTGAATGGGGTTTAATGCCATTTTCAACTGATTTCAGGTTTTACATGTATATGGGCATATCCAGTTTTATTGGTGGTGAAAGACCTCAGAATGAATCTGAGTAGAAACACAGTCCATCTGCAAGTGACTGCCAAACTTTCTCACATAAATCTTTTTGAGTGAACAGGACTTGAACCTATGACATAGTTGTGAGAGGTAAGAGATATTGAGATGTTGATCATATAGACGGAATTCAGCAAGAATATAAACTTAACATTATCACTTACTTTCTTCTTCGCGAGTCTTCTGTTATTTTAATTGCATAAGGATTTTCACCCAAATCTGAAAATATAGAAATGACAAAGTAACAATAAGATCAACGAGGCTTCAGTTTCACCAGCATTTTACTTAAAAACTTAAAAATACTTAAATACTTATACTTAACTTAATATAATTTATAACTCAACTAATTTATGAGCAGTCATAATCAATATCAATGAAACCATGTGCAGTTTTACTGGAACCAGTCTAAAATCAAACTAGCAGTTTTTCTTATATTTAGGTTTTTTAAGTATTTAAGTATATGTTGGTGAAACATAGCCCAAACACTTACATCCACTTTATAATCCTTAATTCTTCAGTTCTTGTACTTCTATGTTATCATCTCTTCAGAAATTAACCGGTAGTGCAGGGGTTTTAATTGTACTCAACAGTGTCTTAGCTGGACCAGGTACTGTGAAAACATGCAATCCTTCTGAGTGAATGTAAACAGTGTCTTAGCTGGACCAGGTATTGTGAAAACATGCAATCCTTCTGAGTGAATGTAACAGTGTCCTAGCTGGACCAGGTACTGTGAAAACATGCAATCCTTCTGAGTGAATGTAAACATTGTCTTTACTGGACCAGGTACTGTGAAAACATGCAATCCTTCTGAGTGAATGTAAACAGTGTCTTTGCTGGACCAGGTATTGTGAAAACATGCAATCCTTCTGAGTGAATGTAAACATTGTCTTAGCTGGACCAGGTACTGTGAAAACATGCAATCCTTCTGAGTGAATGTAATCATTGTCTTTGCTGGACCAGGTACTGTGAAAACATGCAATCCTTCTGAGTGAATGTAAACATTGTCTTATCTGGACCAGGTACTGTGAAAACATGCAATCCTTCTGAGGGAATGTAAACATTGTCTTAGCTGGACCAGGTATTGTGAAAACATGCAATCCTTCTGAGTGAATGTAAACAGTGTCTTTGCTGGACCAGGTACTGTGAAAACATGCAATTCTTCTGAGTGAATGTAACAGTTTCCTAGCTGGACCAGGTACCGTGAAAACATGCAATCCTTCTGAGTGAATGTAAACATTGTCTTAGCTGGACCAGGTACTGTGAAAACATGCAATCCTTCTGAGTGAATGTAAACATTGTCTTTGCTGGACCAGGTACTGTGAAAACATGCAATCCTTCTGAATGAATGTAAACATTGTCCTAGCTGGACCAGGTACTGTGAAAACATGCAATCCTTCTGAGTGAATGTAAACATTGTCTTTGCTGGACCAGGTACTGTGAAAACATGCAATCCTTCTGAGTGAATGTAAACATTGTCTTTGCTGGACCAGGTATTGTGAAAACATGCAATCCTTCTGAGTGAATGTAAACAGTGTCTTTGCTGGACCAGGTACTGTGAAAACATGCAATCCTTCTGAGTGAATGTAAACATTGTCTTTGCTGGACCAGGTACTGTGAAAACATGCAATCCTTCTGAGTGAATGTAAACAGTGTCTTTGCTGGACCAGGTATTGTGAAAACATGCAATCCTTCTGAGTGAATGTAAACATTGTCTTAGCTGGACCAGGTACTGTGAAAACATGCAATCCTTCTGAGTGAATGTAATCATTGTCTTTGCTGGACCAGGTACTGTGAAAACATGCAATCCTTCTGAGTGAATGTAAACATTGTCTTATCTGGACCAGGTACTGTGAAAACATGCAATCCTTCTGAGGGAATGTAAACATTGTCTTAGCTGGACCAGGTACTGTGAAAACATGCAATCCTTCTGCGTGAATGTAAACATTGTCTTTGCTGGACCAGGTACTGTGAAAACATGCAATTCTTCTGAGTGAATGTAACAGTTTCCTAGCTGGACCAGGTACCGTGAAAACATGCAATCCTTCTGAGTGAATGTAAACATTGTCTTAGCTGGACCAGGTACTGTGAAAACATGCAATCCTTCTGAGTGAATGTAAACATTGTCTTTGCTGGACCAGGTACTGTGAAAACATGCAATCCTTCTGAATGAATGTAAACATTGTCCTAGCTGGACCAGGTACTGTGAAAACATGCAATCCTTCTGAGTGAATGTAAACATTGTCTTTGCTGGACCAGGTACTGTGAAAACATGCAATCCTTCTGAGTGAATGTAAACATTGTCTTTGCTGGACCAGGTATTGTGAAAACATGCAATCCTTCTGAGTGAATGTAAACAGTGTCTTTGCTGGACCAGGTACTGTGAAAACATGCAATCCTTCTGAGTGAATGTAAACATTGTCTTTGCTGGACCAGGTACTGTGAAAACATGCAATCCTTCTGAGTGAATGTAAACAGTGTCTTTGCTGGACCAGGTATTGTGAAAACATGCAATCCTTCTGAGTGAATGTAAACATTGTCTTAGCTGGACCAGGTACTGTGAAAACATGCAATCCTTCTGAGTGAATGTAATCATTGTCTTTGCTGGACCAGGTACTGTGAAAACATGCAATCCTTCTGAGTGAATGTAAACATTGTCTTAGCTGGACCAGGTACTGTGAAAACATGCAATCCTTCTGAGTGAATGTAAACATTGTCTTAGCTGGACCAGGTACTGTGAAAACATGCAATCCTTCTGAGTGAATGTAAACATTGTCTTTGCTGGACCAGGTACTGTGAAAACATGCAATTCTTCTGAGTGAATGTAACAGTTTCCTAGCTGGACCAGGTACTGTGAAAACATGCAATCCTTCTGAGTGAATGTAAACATTGTCTTAGCTGGACCAGGTACTGTGAAAACATGCAATCCTTCTGAGTGAATGTAAACATTGTCTTTGCTGGACCAGGTACTGTGAAAACATGCAATCCTTCTGAATGAATGTAAACATTGTCCTAGCTGGACCAGGTACTGTGAAAACATGCAATCCTTCTGAGTGAATGTAAACATTGTCTTAGCTGGACCAGGTACTGTGAAAACATGCAATCCTTCTGAGTGAATGTAAAACTGCCAGTCAAATAAATAATAATAAATAAATAAAAAAAAATTGACAATAAAATACGTAAGAAAAGTAAACTTTAACTAAATCTTTCTTTATTGTTAAAATATTGTTACAATGTAGTAAATATTCCTTTTTATGAAGGGTTGAAAGGTCTTCAATTAGTTAAAAAAGGGCCAGTTTTTATTTTATTTTGCATAGTCATTTTAAAAAAAATGGACAGAAATCATGAAAAAAAAAAAATATGCATTGAAAGTCAATAAAAAGTTTGGATGGCTGCACGTTTGAGTGAGTAGGTAGGAGCACAGCAAACAAATTATTTTTGTAAGGATGGCCTTATGGGTTGAAAATGAAAAATGTTAAAAAAAAAACTTTTAAACAAAAAATGGTGCTGTACTTGATTAAACAAATTTTATACGTTTTAAAGGGAATATAATTATCAGGATTTTTCAAAAAATTTAAACTGGCTAAAAACATTCATTACTAATATAGCAGCCCTACATTTAATCACTGATCCTGCATTGCCAGGAAGATATCTATTTAAACATGCCAAAATATTATATTGAAAAGGGATTTCCTAACTTGGGCCACCTACTGGTAGGTTAGACTAAAATAGATTTCCCGCTTAAAATTGCAACATATTTTGTGACATATTAAAGGGATTATATTGGCATATTACCGTCAATTCCCTGTCCTAATTACACACGCCCAGCATGAAGATATACTTATAACTTAGAGATATACGCGTTTAAAGTGTCTAATTGCATAACCTCTTTATTACAAACATCGTGTTTCTGAAGCCGTTCCCAATCTCGTTTTCGAGGCTTTGTTCGGGAAGTTTAATGTAAACATTGTGCCATACTTTATTGTGGGACGTATTTAAGTTTTGGCCAATATTCAATTACTGTTAATTTGATAACTTTCAAGTAAATAAAGGTTATACGTCAATACATATGCATTATTTTGTGCACACTGCATACAGGAAAAGTCTGGATTAACAGCGTGTTTGTGTTACTTGCCAATATAATCCCTTTAAATGACACACACAATTATATTAAGATTTCAATATGATCCTTATACAGGTTTACACGTAATACAATTTATTTCATGTTAGAAAGTGTCCAAATGACGATATAAAGGTAATTAAGTGCTGTCTCTACTTAGAATGGGGATTTTGTTTCAAGTTTTGCTCTCATATCATTATATTCAAGCAAGAGTTATCTTACTTAGTAATTGTAGTAGGGTTGATGACTGGGAAGGCTTGTGAAAATTTTCAAGTCAATACATGCAATGGTTTCTGAGATAGAAACTTACATGCAAAACTATAACCGAAGTGTGACTTCGGAGCCGATGCCTGGGCGAGTAGAAGAGCTCTCAGAATTCTTTGAATAGTCAAACTAAAAAGTCTTCTTTTCTTTAAATTTAAAAAAAGTTCATCACCCAAAGTAACAATCAAGCCCTTTATTTTAATACCAAAATCCACATATATGTAAGTTGGTTCAGGAAGAGTTCCAAGATTTAGAAAACACCAAATGTGCCACTTGAAATTTAGACACATTTTTGCCTACAGTTGCCTATCTCTGTTTATATACCTCTGCATGTACAGTGAGAGCCATACCCAATACACTTAAAGGAGTTATATAGAGAAGGAATGGCAATTGATTGATATTTTGTGAGTGCTCGCAAATAAGCAAAATCTCACAATATCTCGTTTTCAATTAATAGCTTAACTTTCATCTCAGGAACACAAATCAAAATTCTTTCACTGCAGAATGAAATTCTCATCAAACCAATACTACTCCCAGTAATATGTGTTTAAAATTGTTGATGTACTTCCGACACAAAATTTGTAATTTGTATGTATACTGTAGCTAAAATAACAACAAATTACGAGCAATTTTACTTCAAACCTCAATATCTTTAACTCATGATCATTTTTCGTGATCGAAACATTTTTAATCATCTAAGATGAAATACATCTTACATTTTATGTACAAGAAATCAGTTGCCTGTAAATTATTAATTTACCAAATAATTAATCCTTCGCCTGGTATTTTATCAATATTTTGTCAGGAGACGAAAAGTTCATATGCTTCTATATAAATCTTTGCATTAATCAATGACTCAAATTCAAGTAAAGGCATAGTATCACCATTGGAAAAAGGAAGTGCCTCCGTAGGGTAGCTGCATAAGGGCAGTTATAAATAATCCTTGTTTCTTATTCTTTAAAAATGCATTTTCCTTATTTTAATAGTCTTTTTTTTTTTTTATTTGAATGGCATTACTGATGTATGATTGTGTTACCGGTTTTCAATCACTTAATAATCGCTGCTAAAATATTTCAATGCAAAACGGATTTTGACACTAAATGCTTGTATACAACGTTAAAATAACTATCAAATAATTATTTTCTACCAAAACAATTACAAATACATGCCCATTGACTTCACCATTCATGTTAAATCATGGTGACCCAGTATACATTCAATAAAATGGCGGCACCTGATATCGAGCACATGATAGGATGATGTAATGTGTCAAACTAAAATGACACATGGCTTCAAAAGCACAAATAAATGAAAGCAGAGAAAACTGCATAACCTTTAACATGAATAAATATTTCTCAATAGGTTAATTTCACCATAATATTAATTAACTTAACAGCATGAGGTTTTTAAAAAAAATTACTTTTTATTTTTTTAAAAATCATAGTAACCAAATAAAAACACTGATTTAAAAAATATATATCTTCTTTTTTATTTGCTACTTTATTATTTATTCTTTATATAACCACCTCTTCTTATCCACTTCTTATAACAAACCTTTTCAACTGTTTGCTTGTTTTTATTCTACATTTAAATGTGGTCCTGTACTAATTTCAATCTCATTCTTAAAAAAAAATCTATAAGAAGGTCACTCGTCCGGAACCTCGATAATTTCTCATCATATTTTGATAGTGCAGAGGTTGACAAACAGTAAAATGTAGGTTTCACTTCTTTCATTTGTGATTCTCTACGAATGACAAGCCTTAAAACTTTATTATTTGCTATAGAAAAAAGAACTAAAATCAATGGTGGGGTTACACCTATAACTGGCTCACAAACGAGGTTTATAAAAAAGCTCGAAATGGGGTTTAACGGTAACCGAAAATAGATATATGGAATGGGTCGAAATGCCGATGGGTCTAGATGTCTGATACCGTTCACTGCACATAGTCCGCATTGGATTAAGCAATACATTTGGATATATACATACTTTTTGAAGAGTGTAGCCTATTATTTTCATTCTCGTAAGGGTACTTGAAAAGTAGTCTGTCGCCTCGCGTTCCAGAGGTAACAAATATTATGGAAAGTACTTCATTCCGTTCTCCCATTTCTTCGTGACCCGCATGTCAAAGTTTAAAGGTCATATTTACAGTATATAATCGCAGTTTTTCATTCCATTTCAATTTCAAGCATAATATCCGAGGTAATCCAAGGTAGTTGGCTCCCGACACGTTCCTTTCCACGTGCTCTACCGAGAGACGTAAACATCACAACGACGGGACATTCTCCCATATTCAATCTTTACTTCATTTGAAAGAAGTTGTTGTTTGATTTTTAATTTAAAATCAACTTTAATACACCAACAATGATTCCGGAATCAAAGACTCAATCACCAAAGAAGGATAAGTTCAGAAAAGGAAAAATAGAAAAGGTAAATTAAATCTTGTGTTAATTGCCGGAAGTGTTCCATACAATGGTGGTTCCCGGCCACGTTCAAGGTTGTCAAAATGGCCGCACGTGGGTGCTTGAGACTTGCGAATTTGTTACATAAAACGACTAGCAATGAATGGAAATGTGTGTTATCGGCATTTCAGAAATTACATTTACATTCACAATACCATAATGGATCTAATAAAAACCTAAAACATTGCCGAATATCACAATTTAACTGCTTTTCATTGGTAAGATTGTTTTCTGAATTTATGATGTAATCTTGTTTTTTTTTACACAGACGTGTATACCTTCTACAGATAGCACATAAGATTCTCATGAGGAAGAAACATTTTAGTATCAATGTGAGCTATTATTATTGCCACGTGTGTTCTGTTTTTCACCAATTTACTTTGTTGTGCGAGTACATATTCTATTTTTTAAGGTGTCTTTCTGAAGGTGGTTTGTGGGCCTTTGAATCTTCGCCAACTGTGTAGTGGAGCATCTGCCTCCTCTGCATTCAGAAAAAAGTCTTGAAAATTGTACTAGAGGCTTCCTCACTTGGCATGTAGCATTCAGAGACCTAGTTCTTGGTCAGGATAACATGACTGGGTGGTGTATCATACCATGTGTCTGTGGCATGATATTTCAGAGTGGCAGCACTTAGAATACTGTCACTACTAGCAAACATAGTAGTGATATTAATGTTGTCTGCCCATTAATGATGCATATTATGGTATTCAATACTGTTCTATGACAAGGTAAAAATAATCCAGTTACACTGTCCTCTGATATTACTTAAAAGAATTAAGAATCCTTCTTCGTCTTCCGTTACTGCACAAAATCCCATCTGGGGCATCGACGTACAATTTGTTGTATGATACAAGGTGATTGCGAAGCGTGAGTATGTACAAGATTAAAACAATAAAAACGAAGCCTTCGCTGTATGGTGCAGAGACCAACCCTCCTCTGAAAAGTCTTCTTAGCTGTGGCTGCTACATGGGCATTTCAGGATAGATTTTGGAAAATGTGCTCTCCATGGTACTTGCCCTTCTTGACAAAAGTCCGGTCTTGGCTGTGAATGTTGTATGTAGCCTGTATGGGATTTCTCTTTATGATGCGGATCACCCAATCTTCATCCAATTCATCCAATCTTCTTTCCCACTTCTGGAGTCTGTCCAGGTCCTCATTTAGGACCTTGTTGTCAGCAGTAGAGCGAAGCTTCCTATACAAGAGACTCACTGGATAAGAGTCGAGAGGTGGACATGGCTTGTGTGGGTAGGTTGTTTATGTAGAGGAGGAAGAGAAGGGGTCTGAGGACTGATCCTTGCGGGACACTGGAAGTGACAGGGGATTAGGTGAATGAGCTTCCTTCAATCAGAACCTGCAGGCTAATGTGAAACAGGAAACTCTTTATCCAGTGAAGGGTGTTGCCTCTTATCCCAAAGTGGTGTTATTTGGCAGCTAGATGCTCATGGGGTTTTGGATTAAGCACTACAATTAAAATATTTATTTTTGTCACATTTTGGTGGATTAAAAATTACAAATCATTACTGATCCCATATTACCATAAGGATATGTATATTTCAACATGCCAAAATAATATGTTGAAAAGGAATTTCTTATTTTGACCTACACGCCCATCTTAAACTAAAATAGATATCCCGCTTAACACATTTTGTAAGGTATCAAATGGCTCACGAGATTTTATTTTGATTATTTTGGTCCGTCATGTTGGTTAATATATTGTAGAATTTGTTTCAGCTCAGAAAAAGAGTCCAAATGATGAGGTGAAGATAGTCAAGCTGTATTTTAGTGCTGTCTATTTTAAGAATTGGGATTTTGTTTCAATTTCACCATGTGCTCGAATAAAAATATCTTTTTTATTGTCGTGATTTTGCAGATTTGAAAGAACAAACCAATCATATTTTATTGTTAATGATAATGAGATGCTGAACACATCCATTTTAAACAAAATGTTATTTTTTTTAGACATTGTAGCAATCATTCCTGATATACTGCCTTTATGATAGAAATATAAACTGTTTTACAGAAGGAGAACATTAATACAAATGAAGTAAAGATTGAAGGTGATAAAAACTACAGTACTACTGCACAGAACAATTCAAATACCACACAGAATGGAAAACCTCCATTCCAAAAGAACAAAAAAAATGCTTTAAATGGCGCTAACAAACTAGTCACAAAATACAGCACTGCTGCTGCATTACGAGAACAAAATGGCGATGCAAATGATGATGCAGAGTTGGGAGCTTTTGATAAACATGGAATCTCTGAAGGTTTACAGGAAAAGCTAAGAGGTAAGTCTCTCTATGACTCGGGCGGTATATTTTTAAAGCATGATTATTGTATGGTGAGTAGTCGGGCCTATATTTGGCAGAAATTAACCTAAGGCCCCATTCCAATCGTTAAGCTCGTAAAAGTATTTAGCCATTTCATGGTTCCCCAAAACTATGAATTTTTGAGATTTAGAAAATTGTTATCTGTTTCTCATGTGTCATATATTCATATTCACTAGCACCTAATGATGTAATTCTCCTGAGGGTTTGTTCAAGCTATGTCTCTAGGCCTAAATTTGGCCCCACCCAAGTGGCTTATAAGGTTATTGTATGGGAAATTTTACAAAATCTCTGATCCAGGTATCAAATTTGGCCCTGCTCAGGGGCTTATGAGTCAAAACAAAAATCTTTTCCCAAAGTACAAGGCCTGAAGTTTTGGTATTGTGGATATATAGTATCACTTACTGATTTTTCTTAGGTCGTTCAAGCCGTGACCCTTGGGTCAAAATTGGTTCCACCCATGGGACTGTTTAGCATAGGGAAATTTTCATTTAAAAATTTTCGTCTTGAGAACTGAGCATTCAAATTTATCAATGTATGGTATAAATGATCCCTATAAGTAGGGGGTTTCAAGTTTGTTCATATGAAAGGGTTACAGAACCCAAGATAAGATCTGTATATGACGCCTTAAAAATTGGTAGATACTTATCAGATTTGCTTAACGTGCGTATCAATTACGCATAAACAGCTAGTTTTATGCTTAAAACAATTTTAATATGCGTAAATAAGTTTATATCCTCTGAAAATCGATCTTTATTGCACTAATTTATTGACTTGTCTGCGTAAATAAAAATAGCTGAATAGTTTCAATTCAACTCGCCTCAGTGATAAACTTTACCAGTTATAATGATATTTCAGTCTGTGTAATTAATAATAATATGTGAAATAGGATATAGGTATTGGAATTTACCAGTCAAACTCAGTCGGAATTTTTCTTTTCTAGTAATGCGATGTCAACCCTTAGTGTAACATTTGTTACATGTATTGGCATTTGATTATAAAACAGGTTCATTTAGTGTAACAATTTTTTTTTTTTAAACTTAGAAATTTATTTATCCCTGTAATGAAATGGGGGCATAAAGTATTACCCATGTCCGTCCGTCCGCACACACAAATGGGTAGTGAAGTGTCTAGGGTTTAGGGTTAGTAATGTTTTTGGGTGGTTGGAAAACAGTTGAAAAAAATATGTGGCTGTTTCTAGACACTTTAAAACAACTTTTATGTGGCTTTTTTTTATTACAAAAGTAATAAGCTGATAAAGGCAAACATTAGTGCAACAAAATAGGTTTTGTATAGATGTGATATAATGAAAAATCGTATTCCAACGATAAGTATATTTTTGTTACACTAATCGGCTTAAATATTATCTGGGGCTCTGGAGTTGGGGTTTAAAGGGTCCCAGTGAGGGAACTTTTGATTTTTTCAAAGGGCCAGACCCATCATTTTACTTATTTTAGTTGTTTTCAATAAGAGTTTGTTTTCTTTTTCAGGTCTAGGCATCAAGTATCTGTTCCCTGTGCAGTATGAGACTTATAAAAACACGATAGAAGGGTCTGATGTTATTGTGCAAGCAAGTAAGTGTGAATTAATGCCAGGGCCTGGTTTCACTAAATCTTTCAAGCTTAGATTTTCCTTATTAAACTCATAATTCTCAATTTCGCTAAATAATTACTTGAACTCGTTCAACATTAGATGACCATACAAAAATTAATT
The DNA here is from genome assembly GCA_029582155.1 of Panopea generosa. Classification (NCBI taxonomy): domain Eukaryota; kingdom Metazoa; phylum Mollusca; class Bivalvia; order Adapedonta; family Hiatellidae; genus Panopea; species Panopea generosa. The sequence continues at coordinate 22,664,894 of CM055895.1, forward strand.
GGGAACAAATCAAAGGATAACATGTTTAATTAATATCAATGTTAATAAAGTTGCAACATTCAAAAAATATTTAGGAAAATCTGAAATGGAGATGTTAAGTGAAATTGAGTTCAAGTTCATAACTGATTCTTTGCTTTATGAAAAGCTGATGTATCTGAAGCATGATTTAGTTGGAAAGTCCAATAGATAGAGAATTTTACTTAAATACCCCATATTTTCTTGATTGATTGATTATTTAATTGTGATTGATTGATGAATGGATTGGTCGGTCAAGGAAAGTAAGTAGAGAGAGATAAAGGGTGACCAGGTGAATAGGTCGGTTCATCATTTAAACATGTACACTCTCGGACATACAGTTCTTAACAGTTGATCCTAATATTACATGTACTTTACTTTTTCAGGGACAGGAACAGGGAAAACTGTAAGTGCTGCATTTTTTATTAAATCATGATTATTAATGTCGTCAAGCAGTCTAGCAAGTTCCTGGTGATTTTGTCCAGGGTCACTGTTTGTTTTAACAATTATGATTTATTTGTTTGGAATATTTATATTTTGGATATAAACACTTGGTTATTGCCATCCTAAATAGTACATGTGCAAACAACTATGGTGGGGGAAGGACATAATAGTAATGATTCTTCTACATATTGGTGCAGTTTAATTGAAACTTGGGAGAAGTTCATTAACGTTAATTGGACATGTGCATATTGCCACTATAGACTGGTCAGATTATTTTTCCATGATATGATTTTATCTTTACTGGTGGAGAAAACTTCCGCAAGTAACTAGCAAACAAATGACAATAGTGAAATGTAGATGAAATTGAGACAGTCACACAGGGGCCACTCGTTCATGGAGGATCCACTTATATATATTATATTATTATATTGTTTTATGGCAGTCAAAGTTGAAATATAAAATTTACTAGATTTGTGTGACTTTGTTTTGACAGATAACCTCGAGGTCAAATTTTGACCTTGCCATGTTTTTTTATATGACTATAACAGAAAAACATTTTTTTCATGAAAACATACATAAAAATTATAATATACCTGGGGTGGAGTTTGTAAACTGCGCATGTAAACTTAAACTCAGAAGAAATGAAACTGCTCTCTGGCTACATGTCTGTTTAAAATTAGATGTACACATGTATATATAAAAAATTGCTATTAACTTGTTTCATTGAACAGTTGTCATTCGCCCTACCCCTTGTGGAGAAGTTACAGAAAACACAGTCAAACAAGCGAGGGAGAAAGCCAAGGGCAAGTTATTTATATTCTTTATTTTCGTTAGTTTCGCATTGTGCCAGTTTGTAGAGCAGTGCGCGATTATACCTGTATACTGTGGTTTTTATGGAGTACTGTTTTTTCGTCAATTTCTGTGACTGAGAGTTTATGGAAATTACCAAAGTGAAAGATGTATTTTTGTGCCCGTTACTTTAGAAAATAATATTTCAGCTTTTGATGGTTTCGATCAGAAGTGGTCTCTGTAAAAATTGAGTAACACCGTGATCACTCGTAACCTTCCGCAACGAATTTCTGCGAAATGGAAAATCAGTGATAGCTAAATTTAATAAAATGTCACATGACAAGGTATTTTCTCTAATGCTTTGACATCACATTTCCATCATGGTTCAATACAGCATGATTAAAATGAACACACTGACATGTCCATGTATATAATTGTTTTGTTCATTGCCATTTAACGAAATTCTCAAATTTATGGAACCTTTGACAATCTCATTGCATAAATAGATTTAACTCTTTAAATAGGGTTGGTTGCATTTCTGGATGTATGTAGATTCCTGCTATGCTATGTATTTGAACTATTTACATGTCACTAAAATAAAGTATTCATGTATTTACATGTTTTACTTGGTTTTGGTAACTTTAGGTTGTTGTATTAGCACCCACGAGAGAATTGGCAAATCAAGTGAAAGATGATTTTGCAGACCTCAGTAAAAGCGTATCTGTGACATGTATATATGGTGGAGCAGCATACGGCCCACAGGGTATGTAAATTATATAAGAAATAAGAATTATTTTACATATAATTGTTTATATATTTTTTCAATTTAATATAGTTGCATAAATCAATCAGTATGGTAATAAATTTGGTTTTATGTGCAGTTGTATAGGAATTCTTATCTGTGGTTTCCTTACATATCGAAATAATTTTTGTCTGATTTTTTTTCTTTGTTATTTCTTCAAAGTTGTCTCTTAAGTTGATTTAACAGAGGTTGAGCAGAAGCGTTTCATGATATTTCTGAAATCACTTGTTTTGTGCTTATATATTTGTGACAAGTGAATGTAATGTTTTGCCCATTTTTTGGGGCCGTTATTCTGCCTCATTAGTATCTTTTTTTTGCCAAATCCAAAATAACAACATTCCCAATTTTAAAATGCAAAGAAACCAAAAGAAATATTTGGGGGAAAAGTTTAAAGATTTTTCATGATTATAATGTAGACTTCTACAATAACATCACATTTTTTATACATTTGATATACCTTACACATATATAGTGTTACATATATTGAAGGAACCTCTGTGCTATGTAATTTTCCCAATTTCTTTAGAAATAACGTTACCATTTCCAAAAGTGCGTGCAAGAGCCATGCAGTGGCTTATCTAAGTACAGCAACATTTCTACTGTTAGTATTGAGCTAATTCTAGTATTCTTATTTTTACTTTTAAATAGACTTGTTGATGACTGTATCTAGTGTTACAGCTATAGAAATTTAATTAGTTAAAACATGTTAATGACTAAGTCTTCATACCACAGAGCGAGACATCAATAAGGGTTTAGACGTTGTTGTGGGAACACCTGGGCGGATGAATGATATGATACAGAAGGGAACCCTGAACCTGCGGGAAGTGGAGCACGTCGTTCTCGATGAAGTGGACCAAATGTTAGACATGGGCTTTCAGGACGTTGTAGAGGAAATCATTACACAATGTTATGAGAAAGGTGAGTTGTGATCAGGTATAAATATTTCGAAAAGTTCAACTGGGACAATTGAAAACTGGTTAATAACTGTATATGGTTAATTTGCTTGGCATAAAAGACATTGTGATAATTTAGTCGTTTTTCCTTTATTTCACAGTCACAAATGCTGAAAAAAAGTTGGTTTTAATGGTTTGCTAATATTTTGATTGACTTCGAAAAGCAGAAAACAACATATTGAATATGCAATATGGAGTTAAAAACTTTTGTAGAGGTAGTAAGTATTTCTGAAATATAATAATAATAATACTTTATTTAATGAGGGTAACACAGTTACACTAATCTTCCCTGTGACCCTCAACAATCATATAACGAACATGAAATTCAACAATGCAATTCAACATTAAAATATGAAAATAAGCATTCACATAATGCTTACAGATGTAATTATATAAATATTTCTATTGAATACTTACAATCAAACAGTCTAATTAACAGTTATGTTTCAGAAGATAATTTTTTAGACTGTTTTTGAAGCTGTAAAGGCCTGGTGATGATCGAATTTCAGTAGGCAGATTGTTTCATAAAAGTGACCCAGAATAATGAATTGATCGTTTGTAAAGTTCTTGTGTTTTGGTTTTGATTTGAAGAAACATTTGATGTACATTTGAACACTTTACATTGTTTATGCATGCAAAATTGTTAAATTACACACCTGATTGATCATATTACCAATTTGATCAGCTTACTACATCTTGGCCTTTGCAGTCAAGCAGTACCAGCAAATCTGATGATATGGTTACCATTTAGAATTTTGGGATGCCCTCACCACAAGCCCCTTGATATTGTGAATCAATGGAATACATATGTTGCTACCTAACAAACACCAATAAAAGTACATTCTGTATTAAATACAGTGGATAACGGGGTAATAACTTTGGTACAAGCATTGCCCGACCTGATACCTGAGTACTTGTCCCAGCTCAAGAAGTATAACAAATTGTGAACAGTGGTTGGTGTGTTCTGAGAGATCTTGCAGTAATTCAGAATTTGTTTTTATATATCTATTTCAGAACAAAAACCCCAGACTATGTTGTACTCTGCCACAATGCCATCCTGGGTAAAGAAAACTGCACAGAAATATTTGAATAATGATTTCAAGATGATAAACCTTGTGGGCAGCCAGTCCATCAAAACATCAACCACAATACAGGTACGAATTGAAATGAAATAGACTTTATAATACACAACTGAACATTTCGCACTTTCAAGGAGCAGCCAAAAATATTAATTATGAACATGATAAAATGACATAATTTTATAGACAAAAATTAAAATTTAGAATATCATGTGAACTATGTTAGACTTGTCAATTTAAAAATGAATGTGCTCTTGCATATAGTAATCACAGTGTCCGTCCATCTGTCCGTCCGTCCTTCCGTCTGGTATTTCGTTTCCGGCCTGTAACTTTGTCATGCATAGATGGATTTTGTTGATACTTGCTACAAATGATCAACATAGTATAACGACGTGTCGCGAGTAAGACCCACACCCGTACCTCAAAGGTCAAAGTCACAATTTGAGTTTGTTTGACAACACTTTGAGTTTGTGTGGGATTTCGTTCCCGGCCTGTAACTTTCTCATGCGTTGATGGATTTTGTTGATACTTGCTACAAATGATCAACATAGTATAACGACGTGTCGCGAGTAAGACCCACACCCGTACCTCAAAGGTCAAAGTCACAATTTGAGTTTGTTTGACAACACTTTGAGTTTGTGTGGGATTTTGTTCCCGGCCTGTAACTTTCTCATGCGTTGATGGATTTTGTTGATACTTGCTACAAATGATCAACATAACATGACGACGTGTCGCGAGTAAGACCCACACCCATACCTCAAAGGTCAAGGTCACAATTTGAGTTTGTTTGACAACACTTTGAGTTTGTGTGAGATTTCCTTTCCGGCCTGTAACTTTGTCATGCATTGATGGATTTTGTTGATACTTGCTACAAATGATCAACATAACATATCATATATTTTTGTTTTCACAGACCATTTGGGGGGCATGTGACACTTAACAGTGACATTTCTTGTTAGTTTATATAAATATAGTTTTGCTTGATTGTGAAGTAAAATCAAAGCTTAAATGAAGGTCTCTCTAGTCTCTTTGCTGAGTAAGACTGGCACTGAGTGGGGTATTCTGATGGCCATCATGTCGAGTTGAGGACCAAACCCAAAACCTTCAGACTAAGTGTGATTGGCCAACACTATCCACTGCCCCGTTTAGTTTTTGCAAATAGAACATTGAAAACAAGGTCTGGAGAGACCACTCGGACAGTTGTGTACTGAAGACAGCATTTTTTCAGAAATAAAAGATAGTGACAAACAGCAAATCAAATTCCAACTGCGAATATTGCAAATTTTTTTTCAGCAACTAGCCATCAAATGCCACTGGGCAGAACGCCCTTCTTTGATTCGAGACATTGTGAAGGTGTACAGTGGCCAACATGGTCGTGCCATGGTATTTTGTCAGACCAAAAAGGAAGCTGATGAGCTTTGTTCAGGAGCGCTGAGTAAAGAATCACACGTACTGCATGGGGACATTCCACAAGCCAAACGAGAAACAGTAATTAAGGTACATACATGGATGAGGTGCAATATTTATTCATTTGTTAGAAAATGAGAATTGTTGTTATCAGACATTTGTTAGAAGTTCTATTTGCTTTCTATTGTAAGGGTGTTTGTCGTTGGGCTTTTATTTTTTATTTTTATTAATCAATGCATGTGTGAAACAAACAAAACATGCAACATAAACATATACAGAAAGTCATTTGAGTTGGTACGGTGAGAGTGATCATTGTTAGCATGAATAAGATAAATAACTATAAAGACTCCTTCAAACATTTAGAGCAGCTGTTTCTATTTTAAAGCCCGCATGGTTCCGGCTATGAATAGAATCACTGCCGATCTCTGCAGAGGGGTAGGAATCCTCCGAATGGGTGTCATGTTCATTTATCATTTTTTTGTCATGTTCACTATTGTGGTTAGATTATCAACCCCTGTGTGGTTTCAGGGAGCTATATGAGTGATGGCAAGAGTAGGACCACTGTGGCTCATGTATGTCATAAGAAGCGACAAATTGAGTAATACGATAGAATTTGCTGAGACTCTGCAGTTCTGCAGGTATCAAGGTTCTAGGTTCATTCTGCATATTCATTTGTTGGTGTATTTTTTTTTAAAATCTGTATGTTAGTTTGTTGTTTTTGTACATGTAGAGTGAACCTGGAATCTTTCTTCCTGTTGGCGTCGAATAAGCTATAATGTGTTGGTATGCCGTAAAACCCTATTCATTCATTATTCATTCCTATTTTAAATAGTTTTTTTGCAGTAAATTACTAGGTTTTATTAACAATGGTTTCGTATTTGTATTCAGAAGATCAATCAATTTTAAAAAAAAATTGGTTTATGAAGTGGTATTTTGGAAGGCAGTGTTTTTTTGAGGGGCCATTTCTATAGCCATTATTGGGTCACATTCCCAGTGGCAAATTTTATTTTCCCGATTGTATGGTAAAAATTCCCGATTGAAAGCATCAGTAATTGTAAATTGAAACTTGCCATAATTCTTTTATAAAATAAACAAAGATGTCCCCATTCAGGCTTAAGTATGACATTGATTCTTTAATTAAATGGCCAGAGAAGCAAGTGTACACATTGTTATGAAGTTGAACGAATATATTTAATGCAAGAGTTTTCCCAATGTTAATGAAAATGACGTTAAAATCCCATTTCCAAGAGTATGGGTCATCTTCCCAAAATGGTGGTAAAAATCACTGGAATGTAGGCTTTCCATATATCATTACAAAAAGAACATACCAAAATAAAATGATATTCATCCTATGTATTGTTTATTGTCAGTATTGTGTGACTTGTATATTATATTAACCTTGTTCAGTGACAGTATTGTGTGACTTGTATATTGTATTAACCATGTTCAGTGACAGTATTGTGTGACTTATATATTATATTAACCATGTTTTGACTACTTCAGGGATTCAAGAGTGGCAAGTACAAGATATTGATCACCACAGATGTAGCTGCACGGGGTCTAGACATCCCTAATGTAGACCTTGTCATACAGGCACAGCCACCCAATGTAAGTTGGCAAAAATGTAACATTTTGTTAAAGTCCCTTTAGATTATTTATAATCTACATTAACATCTACATTCTCTTAAGTACATGTTGCTATTGTGTTCTAACAATAATAGTAACAATGGACTTGTATACATTGAATAGTAAAACCTGAGATGAAAAATCTATTTTTCAACTATGTAAGTTTCCTTATATGTTTGTAATGCTTTAGTTTGTTAACCAAATGTATTTTTGTATGTTTTTTTGGAAAAGGCCCCAGTCCATAGTTGAAAAAATCACGTCATCTTACATAAATTCGGGAAAGTTGAAAAATAATTAATCGTAATAAAAAAATTATTTAGTCCAGATTCAATAATTTTTAAGTTCATTAATTGTGTATAACAATTAGGGGACAGTCAACCTGATTTGCCAACTGAATGCAACAAAATGAAATGCAGTTTTTTAAACACCTCCTTATTTTTGAAATGGCAATATATTTGTTCTTTGATAATAATTTGAGACCTCTCCTTGCTTTTTATGCCCCCCCCCCCCCCAAATATTTTTGGTTGGATATAGTAATCGCAGCGTCCGTCCGTCCGTCCATCCTTCCGTCCAGTATTTCGTTTCCAACCTGTAACTTTGTCATGCATAGATGGATTTTGTTGATACTTGCTACAAATGACCAGCATAACATGATGAGTCACGCATTACACCCAGAATCCAACTTCAAAGGTCAAGGTCACAATTTAACTTTGGTTGATGACACTTTCAGTCATGATTTCCTGTCCGGTCTTTGTCACCTATGGATAAATTTCAAAAACACATGGCTCAATTCTTTAGCATGACATTACAAAGTGTCACGTGTAAGACCCACATGCGTACTTCAAAGGTCAAGTTCACACTTTTGTTCGACAACACTTTCAGTCTGTGTGAGATTTCTTGTCTGATCTATAACTTTGTCATCTATGGATATATTTTAAAAACACTTGGCTCAGTTGATAAACATGAAATAATTAAGTGTTGCATGTAAGACCCAGAACCTTTCCTCAAAGGTCACTTTCAGTTTGTTTGGTATTGCGTGTCTGGTCTGTGACTTTGTCTTTAACTTGGCTCAATTTATCAAGAGTAAAACCTAGACATGGTCACACTTTGAGTATGTATGACGAACACTTTGAATCTGTTTGAGATTTCATCTCTGTCCTTTAACTTTATCATACATGGATGGATTTCAAAAATACTTGGCTCAATTTATCAATTGATCAACAATGGATCTTACTTAATTTACGGATTTTAAAATAGCTTGACATAACTGGTCAGCATGTCATGATAATGTTTCACCTGCAATTAACTGTTAAAATACCCAGACCATTGCATCAGATACCAAGATTACACAAAAGTCAAGGTCATGCTTTAATGTAAAAAAAACATGAAATTGCATGTCTATTCTGAAACATTAGTCCATTACTCATGATATTCATGGATACATTGCTACCTATTGTATCATATATTGTTAATTTTCACAGACCATTTTTGGGGCATGTGACACTTAACAGTGACATTTCTTGTTAACTGGAATTTAGAGAAATTTGAGGCTATTTCTGATTGGGAAAGGGGCTGTCTTCAAAATTGTTGTTTTAAGTTGTATTTGGAATGTTGTTGATTTGCAAATGGTTTTCTTTCGTATCAGTTTCACACAATTTATGAAAAGCACTAATTTCTTTTTCGCAATTAGTAATCAGAATATGCAAATTGCAGAAAATACAATCGGTAGTGTAAGTGGAGTAAGATCACTTACCTCTCACAGCTAAGGTCATAGGTTCAAGTCCTACTCGCCCCAAAAAAAGACAGTGGTTATACTCAGATTCCTTCTGAGGTCTTCCTCCACTAATAAAACTGGATATGTCGTATATAACCTGAAATGTGTGGCATTAAAACCCCATTTATAAAGACCTCATAACTGAATATATTGATGATTAGAATTGCACACCATTGTTATATGAATGAAATATTATTGAAAAAGGTGCAATCCTCATACAAACTTATCAATATCTGTGTTGTAACACTTGATGAGTTGCCACTTGTGTTCATTTAATAATTTAGAAGAAAGAAAATATTGAAAAACAGGTATTACCACCTTTTTTTTTTATGACTTTGAACACATGTCCATTAAATGTATTTCAGGATTCTGACAGTTTCATACACAGAACAGGTCGTACTGGCAGGGCAGGCAAAAGTGGAGTTGCCATATGTTTTTTCCAAGAAAAAGAAATTGGAGAATTAAGAAGATGTGAACAAGCTGCAGTAAGTAGGTTTATCACATAATTTACAGTGCAGGAATGTAATAAATCCATCACATATATTTAGCTGTATTTGCCAAAGGTCAGAAGAATTTATGTCCAGGTAATTTGTCCGTCTGTCATTTTTCCATTAAGTTTTCTTGTAAACACTGTAGCACCTTTAGTTTTTGTCTAATCGTGACAAAACTTGGTAAGGATGCTTGTGTCTCTTAAAACTCAGGCATGTTGTTTAACCAGCTATATTGAACCATAATGGACAGAGTTGTGGCCCTTGATTGATGTAAAAATGCTGATTTTTGTCTGGTAAACACTGTAGCATGTTCAGTTTTTTAAGTCATTTGAGACTGTGTCTCAAGGGACCTTTTGCGATCTCCTTTTGTCGGTCATGCGTCTGTGACCTGGGAGGGAGGGGGGGGTGCAAAATAGTTAAATTCAAGATAAACTTTGAAAGTCTTCTTCTAAATTTCGGAAGAATTGGGAAACAAATGGTGAGCATGATTATGGACATATATGGGTCCTTTATAAAATTTGTGAATTGCATGTCCCTGGGTCTCATGGTTTGGAGATGGGACCTACTTTACTAAATCTATATAAGAGAAATTGACAAAAAAACGTTATTTCTTATGACTGAATAGACTTATGTGAATGTTTTTTTTGATCATCAGGTAACTGTAGTGGCCCATTGGCCTCTTGTTAACTGAATGTGACTAAACTTGGTCAGGAAGTTTTATGCTATGAAAACTTGGGCGAGTTTTTAAATTGGGTATATTAGCCCAGTCTGGAATGAGTAATGACCATTGATTGATGAAAATATGCAGATTTTTGCCTTGTTAGCATTGTATCTCTTGTCATCTAACTTGGTCAGAATGTTTATATGTCCATAAAAGCTTGGACGGGTTTCAAACAGACAATAATGACCCAGACTGGAATTAGTTCCGGTGTATGCTTTTTATTTGAAAAGGTAGATTTTTACTGTGTAAACACTGAGTCACCTGAGTCAAATTGAGATCTGAATGTTTATGTCAGAATATGAAAGCTTGTCAGACCATGAAAACTAGACATGTTATTAATCTGACCACGAAAATGTTATTATTTTTGGCCTTGTAAACAATGAATCACCTTTGATAATATCACTGAGATGCATGATTCTTTATTTTAATAAAAACACCTGCGTTACTGAGATGCATGGTTCTTTGTTTAGAAAAACACCAGTATTATAGAAATGCATGATTCTTTGTTTTGAAAAACACCTCTATTACTGAAACGAACAGATAATTTGCTTTTAAAAACACCTGTGTTTCTGTGATGCATGATTATTTGTTTTAAAAACACCTGTGTTACTGTGATGCATGATTATTTGTTTAAAAAACACCTGTGTTACTGTGATGCATGATTATTTGTTTTTAAAGATTCCTGTATTACTGAGATGTATGATTTGGTTTCAGAATATTAAGATGAAGATTATATCTGGACCATCACCAACTGACATTATCAAGTCCTCTGCTGCAGATGCTGCAAAGTAAGTCATTGAAATATCTAGTTGTTGTTGACTGAATTGAGTGGCAATGTTTGGTGTGGATTGCAATAGGGTAGTACTGTTCTGTTTTCTGTGGTGTCATCAAATGTCCAGTTATTGTAGCTCGATGTTTTAGTGACCACTTGTCCGCCACATTTTTGGGTAGTAATTTAGATTCCAAGTTTGTTACGAATGTAATTTAATTTATGGACCTTAGAAACTGTTTGTTTGCTGTACTCGGACCAAGTATTTTTCATGTGGGTTGGTAGTTTTTGTTTTGTTTTATTTTGTATAGTCATTTTAAATAAAAATGGACAGAAATCATGAAACAATCATTGCTTTGAAAATCAATAAAAAAGTTTAGGTAACTGCATTTTTGAGAGAGTATGTAGGAGCATGGCAAACAAATTCATTTTTAAGAATGACCTGAAATAACTTTGGTAATAATTCTCGAAGCCTCCACTGCCAAGATACATGTTGATTTCTGTTCTCTTGCCTTTCCACTAGATCATACTAATTGGTTTTCAGAATAAAAAAAGTACACATATGCTGTACAGACACCAACATTTAACTATGTGTAATCACAGAATAACTGCAGAAGCAAATGCATAGTGACAAACTCATGTGACTTTATGCTATGGAGTGGTGGAAAATTTCTCAGGAAAAGTGTAACATTTTTGCAGATAGTCTCCTCAATCTGTCAAGAAAATTAACGAAACAAAGACGACAACCATCTGTATAGAGATGGCCCACTAGTTTATAATGTGACCATGCAAAACTTGTATTTTTTTGCAAAAAGCGTAACAGCATTTTGTGCTAAGTTGAGACAATTATGGTCTAGAGCATTGCAATTTACCAAAAAATGCTGTTACACTTTCTGCATATAATACAGGTTTTTTCATGCCCACATGATATCACCGGTGGTTCATCTTATACAGAAACGGCATTCATCTTTGTTTCGTGAATTTGAATGAAATATTGAGAAAGTTATCTGCAAAAATGTTTAATACCTAAATCTGGTACTTTTCCTCCGAATTTTTGCATAGGGTTTGCCACTGTGAAATGGTTTGAATCTTTGAATTGATTTGAAATGTTTCATAAACATTTTCTTTAATCAGTAAAACTTTTAGTCCACAATTTAGTCCCATCCAATTAAACACCTTTGTTTTACGAGAATACTTTATCTGAAGAGATAAAAAAAAATTAAACCATGACTCCATCTCAATAGACTACTCTAGATAGGAATATATTGGTGCTTGTAAACGATGTGTGGCTTTGTTTCAGTTGCAATTATAAAAAAAAAATTCAATCTTAAAATTGTACTTGAAACTTCAGCCACATGCTCATTCCTGGACTTGAAGGGATCATGGCAATTTTTTCACATTGCACTTTCTGAAATTTATGTAGCTAGATGATGCAGGATGATGTGAATATAAAATACCCCAGCATGTATGTAAAACTACCATGTCAATGCTAGTTTTAGATAAACTGCTGATGATATTTAGCTGGACTCTTTTAAAAAAGAGGGAGCTATTGAACACCCCCCCCCCCCCCCTCGGCATAGCTTTGTTAGTTTAAATCTTTTAAGCATTCTTGTATATTTCAGTTGTAACCGCTACCCATACGTTAATGAAAGGGACTCAGGTGCCAAGTGCAATAACTCTCGGATAATTTTGATTAATAGCAGAATTATGTCCAAATTCAGTCATCCAATAATATTGTGTTCGACAAGTTTCAACACACTGTCCTCTGGAGGTTCTTGTTTAAAATGTAATGTTCGGACAGCAATACTTGGAGAGGTATATATTCGTAGGTGCAAAGATTCATTTGATGATTTTCTGCTTTTAGATTTTTGGAGAAAGTTCCAAATGAGACGATTGACTATTTCCGAGAATCGGCCAAGAACATGATAGAGGAGAAGGGAGCTGTTGAATCACTAGCTGCCGCTATGGCTGTCATCACAGGGGCAACAAAGATTACATCCAGATCTCTATTAACTAATGCTGAGGTAAGATGTATTCTATGATTAAGTTTGCTTCTCGCAATTTTTGTCTTTTTAAACGAAATATATCTAAATTTCAAAATTTCGAAATTGTCTATAAAAAACAATTTTCCCAATATATCATGCCTAAAGATATTCACTGACCTCATTTTGCCAAAAGGATATATATTTAAACATGCGAAAAAAATATGTTGGAAAAAGATTTCCCACTTAAGATTGCATTAATTTTATGAGGTATTTAATGAGTCATGTGATTTCATTTTGATTTTAAGTTGATCAGTTACACAGTTTTTTGTGTAATAAAAGTCTGAATAGTGATGTGAAGGTCATTAAGCAGTATTTAAGAGCTGTCTATTTTAAGAAAGAAGATTTCGTTTTAAGTTTACCACTCCCAACGTAATCATCAATTTTGTCACGTTTTGGTGGATTTAAGTTGGGGCTTTTCCAGAATTAAATGTATGGGGGGGTCAGACGGCAGTATAATTGAAATTTTATGCCTGGTGGGTGTTTTCATAAAAAAAAAATGATGCCTTGCGGGGTAAAAGCTTATTAAAATTTTATGCCTTGCCGGTATTTCCGTCTCTGAACCGAATTTTTTCTTCAACATCGTTTTTCTTCTCGAAATTTTATACATTTTCTGCCCAGATATTTCCTCTCGTCGTATACAAAAACATAAAATTGTCCTTCCCCTGTCCTTCCCCATGTACCGCACCGTGTCAACATCCCGCAGCGTCTAGATTTCGGCGAGTGTCTTATCTTTGTCACAGCAGAAACTGCAGGTCTTTTAAATTTACCTTGATTTGACCTTTATGTTTGCCACTGACACGCGTGTTGTAACGATTGTAATACACAACCTCCAGACATCATGACCAAGTGAATGTTTTACGCGACTACACAGTTGGACACTCGATACACTGGTGATGTTAATATTAGAAATTGTCTTCAATTAACTTTTTCATCTCAAACTGATTGATCTTTTTTGTTAAGACCGCCATAATATAATTACATCACCCGACAACAACATATGATGATTTAATTTGTTTGTTTGAAATAAAGTATAACTATCTACCTTCGGACTTCCCGAAAAGGGAAAAGAAACATACTCTTAGTCTTGAATAAATTATTAACACGGAAATGTACGAGCTAATCAGATGGCGGAATACACTCGTAGCAGGCCGTAACCACGTCTACTTTATTAAATTGATGCCGAGATGCCGTGTCACAAAATTATCTCCTCAAGTAAATTTTACGAATTATATATCAATATTTGACGTATCGGATATGTTTACAAATACTCCAATACGGATATGAATATACAGACGTGTATATTATTAAATTCCGCAAAAACTACGATTCAACTCTACGGCGGCATTGCTATAATTATATGCATATCCGCGCTGTTTGTGAGATAGTGTAAAACACTAATTTATTCGGCACAAAAAGAAACCCCAAGAAATGCAAAGTCTATTGTGACAACAAATCTAAATTAAGACATTGCGTTAGCAGTGAAAATAAAATCCACATTCTCAGATATGTCATCCCACACCCTATACGCCTCATTCTTACCCCAGTGTCTGAAAAAATCATGGCGAAAAGCAGATGTTTCTTAACGGTCGTACAAAAACATAAATTGGACTGTGAAATTGTCTTTGAGCATCCATAACCGGATTGTTTGCCATTTGGTGTGCGAAATGAGGTCAAAATAGATTAAACCTTTATCGATAGTAGGGAGTAAATAACATGTGTCATAATAATGTTTCACTGTCAGAGTGACGTCATCGGACATTGGCACAAGGCGTTAATGAAAGGGACAGCGTGTTCATTCTGTGCATAAATTTAGGGATGTGTAGCATAACTCTCTTTACGGATCTTATCAATTTAATAGTAATTCTTTTTTAAGAATTTAGTTTACTGAAAATAAACATTTTAGAAGACAACTAGTTACAAACAAACACTAACCTTTAATTATTATTATTATGTTGTGTTTTTTTTCTCGTTTGTTATCTATAGTGCCCCTTTATTTAATTCTTGACCTGAGGTAATTTGTGACGTAATCACTTGCATATCGGCATTAGATCAAAAGTGTAACGTCGGCGTACTTCAAAGAAAGTAGGCAACCGTCCAGACTAGTAATTTTGGAAGCATTACAGTAAGAAAACATTAGAAAGAGGATTTTAGCCTCTTTTTTATTTTGTGCATGGTGGTATTTTATCTAATTAAAATTTTATGCATGGTGGTATATATCACAATTAAATTTTATGCTCTGTGGGTAAAAAAAATAAGTGCCGTCCGACCCCCCCATACATTTAATTCTGGAAAAGCCCTTAGAAAATTATCTAGTGTGATTTAGAACTTTACCAGCAATAACTTGAAGAATGATTGGCATTAGGTACCATTTACTGGTAGATTATGAAAAGATAAATAACAAAAAACTTCAGATTCATTCATGGTGCAGGAGTGCATTGACATGGTACATGGAGTGATATGGTACATGTAATAATATGGTTCATGTAATGATATGGTACATGTAATGATATGGTACATGAAGTGATATGGTACATGAAGTGATGTGGTACATGTAGTGATGTGGTACATAGAGGGATGTGGTACATGAACTGATATGGTACATGGACTGATATGGTACATGGACTGATGTGGTACATGGAGTGATGAGGTACATGGACTGATGTGGTACATGTAGTGATGTGGTACATGGAGTAATATGGTACATGGAGTAAGATGGGACATGGACGCATATGGTACATGGACTGATATGGTACATGTAGTGATATGGTACATGGCGTTATATGGTACATGGACTGATATGGTACATGGACTGATATGGTACATGGAGTGATATGGTACATGGAGTGATGTGGTACATGTGATATGGTACATGTAGTGATGTGGTAAATGTAGTGATGTGGTAAATGTAGCGGTATGGTACATGCAGGGATATGTTACATGTAGTGATGTGGTACATGTGATATGGTACATGTAGTGATTTGGTACATGTAGGGATATGGTACATGGAGGGATATGGTACATGTAGCGATAGGTACATGTAGTGATATGGTACATGTAGGGATATGGTACATAAAAAGATGTGGTACATGTGATATGGTACATGTAGTGATTTGGTAAATGTAGTGATATGGTACATGGAGGGATATGGAACATGTAGCGATGTGGTACATGTAGCGATGTGGTACATGTAGCGATAGGTACATGTAGTGATATGGTACATGTTGGGATATGGTACATGTAGGGATGTGGTACATGTAGTGATATGGTACATGTAGGGATATGGTACATGGAGGAATGTGGTACATGTAGCGATGTGGTACATGTAGCGATATGGTAAATGTACCAGTATGGTACATGTAGTGATGTGGTACATGTACTGATATGATACATGTAGGGATGTGGTACATGAAGTGATGTGGTACATGTAGGGATATGGTATTGGTCAACACAGTAGAGTTTAAATCTTTGAAGAGACAGTTGACCAATTTATTTGTTTTATCAAGGAGAAGATGTGATTTTGGCTGGAAAACAATTAGATAAAATAAGTTCTACCGATGTCACAGCGAGAGTGGAGATTGTAAGCCATCACCCATTTCCTCAAACCGAATGAGATTTTCTTAATGATTAATTCTTTATATGTACAATAAAAAATGGAACCATGATATGTAGTTGACTTTAAGGCTTCTATGCAAAAAGACCCAAAGTTACAGTTATGTAAACTTATCTAGGAGATTTTTGTAAAAACATAAGACCAAGAGCTTTGATTGTTTTTTTTAGATAGCATCGGATTTTAACACTGTACCAAGGGTATACAATTGATAATACAAATTTGGTTGAGAATCTCTGAAACTGAATGAGACAAGAGCTCTGAAACATGCCATGGTACTTACTCTGTATCAGCTTAGGGTACTTGATGAGGTTTCTACAAACTATATGCATGAGGTCAAAATTGGCCCTTCCCCAGAATTATCTTCAGCTGGTCTGAGCCAACACGGGTTAGATATTCTGATGGTTGTTTGTCTGTTGTCCATCAGTCATTTGTAGTACATAGTTCAGGTTGTGTAAATTTTAGCACCTGCATTTTTTACCTGGATGTTGTCAAGGCATGCACTGTAGTTATATGATTTTAAGATTTTGGACAAGATTATCGGATGATTTATATCTTAGTTATGAATCATCAATAATTGCACTATCTGACCTTGTTTGTGCCCTAGCACTGCCATATTCCACTAACATTCACAGTAGTAATAGAACTAAGATCTCAATAAAACCCATAATTTCATTGGATCTTCACCAAGTTCAGACATTGAATGAATAACTTGTTATTTTGCACGGTCTTCAAGATGACATGTGAGCCATATAGGACCATTGTGGCCCTCTTGTGATAAAGTTAAATAAAAACTTGTTTTATCATTTTTATCAGTCAACTTATTATTCAGGGTAGAGCTTTGCTTTGGTTGTTTACTTCACATGTTTTATTATCTTTTAGTTTTATCAATAAATACTTGAACACATATTATCTCATGCACAAATAAACAGGTTTGTTTTGAAATCAAGATTTTCAGTTTTTAATTGCTATTAAAAACTTTTGATTTATTATGTGGTCTTTGTTTGCATTCCATCTTGATAATGGAAATGCATTTCGTCCAAATTTGAAAAAAGTTGTTAACTGCATATTTTATTTACCATATTGTCAAGAAAGAGCTCTCCAGCAATGGTTGTCTAATATACTAATTGTTTAATTTGTAAAATTAATCTGTTTGTATCTTCTGTAAGGTTGTGATACTGCGAAACACAATTTTAAACTGGGTTCACTATATTTTAATCTTTACAATAAAGTACCCTCCCTTCATTCAGAAATGTCTCACATAAGTTAGTGTTAAGCTTTTTTTAAAAATAAAGTTATCTCCCTTTAACCAGAAATGCAAAATAATGTTCAATGATCCCCTAAAATCATATTCTGTTGAGTAGTTGTGTACTTTCTGACCTATAACATGTTGTCATACATAGTTTGTTGTGCATTCCTGTATATCTTATCGATAGTGTTAGAGGTTTATCTATGATTTGACATATCAAGTGGACATTGCACTGATAACACTGATAAATAGTATCAAACAGTGAACCAGTTTATGCACATGTTTTATTTGCCTTTTTGCGAAGTTATTTAGTGACTCACTTAAAAGGAGACTTTTTTATTTAATACTTTCTTTCCATCATTTATTCATTTTTTTAGGTCACCTGAGACTTTGTCTCAAGGGACCTTTTGCGATCACC
Source organism: Panopea generosa (assembly GCA_029582155.1). Classification (NCBI taxonomy): domain Eukaryota; kingdom Metazoa; phylum Mollusca; class Bivalvia; order Adapedonta; family Hiatellidae; genus Panopea; species Panopea generosa. The sequence goes on from CM055895.1 coordinate 22,683,083, forward strand.
TTTGGTCCGTTCGTAAACAATTGACATTTTCGACTTTTCTCAAAAACCGTAAGCTCAATCGTAATGAAATGTTGTATGCAGCTTTGGTACCTAAGGGTGAATCAAAATTGTGAATTGCATGATCTCCAACCCCTGAGGCTTTGTGGGTTGGGGCCAAAACAGTCAAATTCAAGGTAAACTTTAAAAATCTTCTTAATATAGGAAGCACTGAGAATCATATGGTGAGCATGATTATGGACACATATGGGTCCTTTATAAAAATTATGAATTGCGTGTCTATGGGTCTCATGGTTAGGCCGCAGGGGTGGGGCCTAAAACAATTTAGTGCATCTGTAAACAATGCACATTTTCAACTTCTTCTGAAAAATCGTAAGCTCAATTGTAATTAAATGATGTATGCAGCTTTGGTACCCTTGGGGCCTTGGCGGTGGGGCCAAAACATTGAAATTTAAGGTAAAAAATCTTCTTAAGCATTGGGAAACATATCTGTTGTTTTACAGGTGTTGGATATTTCTGTCACGTCCTAGGGCTGGGATAAAATTCCTGTGCTGTTTACATTGCTAACTATGTATGACATGGTGTTTAAAATATGTGACTCGACAACAAGAGTAACTGTTGATATTAGAAAAAAAGATAATGAATATTTAGATTAAAATAGTTATTCAACGTGTTTTGGTATGCAAGAAAAAGAATTGATCAAAACTTCTTCCTTGATTTTGCCAAAACAGTTATCCCTCGGGACAATTTTTTTTAAACTAACCTCAAAATCATATTATTCTTATATTATATAAGAGGTTCCTCGGTGGCCGAGTGATCTGAGGTGTTGTCGCAAGGTCACTTACCTCTCACTGCTAAGGTCGTATTTTTGAGCCTTGCTGAAGGACAGTGGTTTTACTTGGATTCATTCAGAGGTCTTCCTCTACCAATTAAACTGTATATATGCACAAGTTTTCCTTGTTTGTAGTTTTGTTTACAAAGCACTAAATGAACCGTGCCTTCAGCACTTAGTAGAGTTTAGTCATGAAGCTTTTTTTGGTTACACAGTGTGATCAGTTTCTTATCACTCTTTTCCGGAATCCTTGAACTTTTAATAATACTCAAACACTCAAGTAACTGATAACTTTGTGTGGAGCGCGTTGTCCAGTGGTAGATCACTGAACCCATGATTGAATGGAGGGTCGTGGATTCGATCTTCTGCCATAGCTATGTTGGGTGTCCTTGAGCAAGACACTTTTTCCGCATATGCTTAGTACTGGTTCTGCCCAGGAAGACTTTGACCATAATTTATCTAACTTGTAATAACTTGTTCAAACTAATGACCACGGCTGTGGTCTAGTGGTAGAGCATTTGCTTCGCATGCTGAAGGTCGTGGGTTCAATCCTCGGCCGGGTCATACTAAAGACTTTAAAAATGGTACTAGAAGCTTCCTTGCTTGACGCTCAGCATTTAGAGGAGAGTTCTAGGTCTGGTCGGCCCATTGTCAATATAATGTGACTGGGTGGGGGGTATCATACCATGTGTCTGCGGCACGATACTCCAGTGTGACAGCGCTTAGAATACTGTCTCAAGTAGACACCGTCGCGTTATGAATGAAAATGTTGAAAGTGACACTAAACACCATACAACAACATAACTTTCCCACTTAAATCAGTGGTGATTTTTGTTACTAAAGGGGTTGGGGAGAAGCTCAGAACTATAAGTGTGTTCATTTCTATATAGAAATAGCCAACTGCCCTTCCAGCTGAAGTGTTTTATAAGTACCCCAATTAAATGAAGGCCTTGACTCGAATGGTAATCAAGAGCTTCATAATTGTTTTTATGTCATTTTTCCTTCACCATAATCCCTATTTTAAACCCAATATTAATAAATAAATACTCAAGACTTCTAACAATTCCCACCTCATATACAGAAGGTCATGGGTTTGATTCCATGCCAGGTCATTACCAAAGACTTGAAAAATGGTACTAGAAGATTCTTTGCTTGGCGCGCAGCATTTAGAGGATAGTTTTAGGTCTGTTCAATCCTGTGTTGGTGGTATAATGTGACTAGGTGGGGTATTGTACCATGTGTATGCTGCATTCATGATACTCTAGTTTGGCAGCACTCAGAATACTGTCTTAAGTAGACACCATTGTGATATAACTGAAAAATTGCTGAAAGTGAGGTCATACAAACATCTTAACAATTCATTTCTGTATTTGTGTATGTTTTCAGTTTATATTGTGTCCATGCTTTCTCATCATCCCCCTGATTAATGTCGTTGTACATGCAAAGTGACCTTCTGGTGTGTCAACTTGCCATTCACACATCAGTCATTCATTGTTTTCTTGTGTACAACTTCAAGTGCAGGAAGAAAAAAGTTTGAATCACTATTTTCAAGAAATCATAATTATGTTTCTTAGATATTAATACAAGCATTAAATGAAGTTTTCCAGGAAATCCCTAATATTTATGTGCAATAACTGAATTTCAAAAAAACGACTTCTTGATATAGATTGAAGTGTTCTAGATTTTATACCGGTATGCTAAATATAGTATCAGTTATTGGGTACCCGGTATTTGTGTGGTATGGTATTTGTGTGTATACCACGAAAGGCTTAATTTACCACTAACATGCTTGCAGTCATGTGGAGAAAATTCCAATCAGGGTTTAAATTGCTCACAGGCAACATTTAAAGGGGCAATATTGGACACTTTATATTAATGGAAATATCTCCAAGTATGACTAATGGAAATATCTTCAAGTATTACTGTCTGAAGTTTCATATTGAAGAAATTATTAACATAATATAATCGAAGATGCACTAATTTTAAATATAATAAAAATATACAAATTGATGTAAAATATATGGCATTTTTTAGCTCGCCTGAGTCAAAGGCTTTTTGATATAATTTCACAGAAATGTTTCTTGGGTGACCCTCTACCAAGTTTGTTCAAGCCATCTTGATTCATCAAAAAACATGGCGGCCAGGGGGTGGGGTTAGTTTACTATATAAGTTATTAGTAAAAAAACAAAATTTTAACTACTTGCCCATCTTGTCTTTCTGGAATTTTGAGTGTACATGTATTATATAATCTACTTATGTTGGGTGACTCAAGGTGAGTCAGGTGAGCGATATAGGGGGCCATCTTGGCCCCCTTGTTTTCCTATCATATAAAGGAACTTATAATGATATTGGTTGTGCATCGTGGTGTATCAGTATACTGGTAATACCGAACACCACTATTCCATCTCCAGCTCGACTCGATGCCTCTCATAAACAACACTTATTACTGGTTCTCCCCAGGAAGCTTGAGAGTGGTCCATATAAGCTTCCAGCTTTCTTCAGAATTGAACTAAAAAGAAATTGGTATAAGCTAAACTTAAAAAGATATAAGGGTCTGCACACATACTTGAGAAGCTACTTTCAAATTTAAATCATGTAGATTTTTTATTTCCAGAAATAGTTTTAAGTGACTGTTTATCAATATTACAGAGTGTCCCTTTAATTTACATAGTTTCACAAAGTCACATGCAGGTGCAGTCAGTAATATTTTTTTTATTAAATAACATAATTATGCCCCATATACTTTACATTTTTCATGAAGTGAGACTTGGCATCTTAAGTAAAATTCACCATTTATTAGTATTTATTTATTACATTCTGCCTTGAAAAAAAATAATCACCACTTTTTATGCAATATTTTTACTACAAGATATTAAGTATACTGACATCATGAACCCTGTTTACCTGACCTCGAAAAGCAAATAAAAAACAACTTAAAACATGAAACATTATTTCCATAGCTTATTTTAAAATCTAAAAGAGAGTCCCCTGTGGCCAGATGGTCTAAGGCACTGTCTCAAGATCACTTATGTACCTCTCACCACTCCAAAAACTTTATGTGAGAAAGGACGGTTGTTCTACTTAGTCTGAGATCTTCTTCCACCAGAAAAACTGGATATTATGCCATTTATAACCTGAAATGTGTGGCAAATAGAGTTAAACCCCATTAAAAAAACAAAAAAACATACTATATAAAAAATGTTATCAAATACACCAATAAACAAAACTAGCAAGTTACAGTAAACTAACCCGTAAACTTAGTTAATCTTTTTGACACCATTGATGACCTGTAACTGATTGTGAGTGTGTACAGTGTAGATTAGAATGGGCTAGTTCAATGGTTGTTATTGAATCAGGATTAATGGGGCCCTATGTCATTGTACACTTGATTTTATTGGATATTCCTGGAGATCTATCCACACCATACATTCATTAGAACAAAATAATTGAGTGTTTACCTATACAAAATGAGGGTCAAATCAGAAATGAGAAGAGATATATGTTCTAGAATTATTTTGCATTTGTTTTTTTTTTCCCCTCATAATTAGATGTAGAAACAACTTTTACAGTTATAATGTTTTATGATATAATACAATCTATTTTCTGCACAAACTTCAATCATCCTGTTTGTAGGTATGGAAGAACCTGGCCATACCTGAGCTCAGGATGATGTGGCTCTTTCTCCATTTACACTGAAGACAATCCAGTCCATTGTTAATGTGTCACCTCTGACACATAAATTACATTGATATTTTTATTGTGGCCGGCCATGCATGTAACTCTTGGGTCAGTAATAGGCATTTATTTATGGGTCCAGAATTTTTGTTCTTTTTGTTTAAAGTGATGTTCTAGGGTGCAATATGAGTGATGGCAATAATAGGAACACTTAAGCTTATTGCATGTTGTAATGGAGATAAATTGAATATTGGATAGAATTTGATGAAACTCTGCTTCTAGGTTCAAGGTTCTAGGCTCATTCTGCATATTCAGGTGATGTGGGTGGAAGTTTGTTGTGTGTGTTTATCAATCTGAATGTCAATTTTGGGGGTGTTTTTATGTGGAGAGTGAACCTAGAATCTTCTGTCTGTGGGGGCCATATACTGTTATCCTTTAGTTTAACCTAGTTATTTTACTTCGATTGTGAAAAAAGTACTTACAACAAATCACACTCAAAACCTTCCTGGGTAAAACCAGTACTAAGCATATGCAGAAAAGGTGCCTTGCTCAAGGACACCACACATAGCTATGGAGGAGGAATGAACTCACGACCCTCTGATCACAAGTTCAGTGCTCTACCACTGGAACACGCGCTCCACATATATTTGTTGGCACTCTGTAAAACTCTTTATTCATTTATCATTCTTCTGAAGAGATCAGAAGTGGTCATAAATAGCTTTGCACGACAGACACATGGACACTTAATTGTCTAAACTGTGAGAATTAAATGATCCATTACTATCAATAAAGCAAGACAGATTTTGCGTGTTTATTTGGTACTCAGTAAAACCAAAGTTCATTCATTTCTTCTCTCTGTAGAGGTCAGAAATGGTCATTATCAAAACAGCCTTGCCTTTCAGCCACATGGAAAAAGTTGGAGAATATTGTTGTTGTTATAAATGAAGCAATACACATTTTTCATATATTTATTTTTTTATAATTTTACTTGAATGTCATAAATATTCATTAGGTTGGTAACTCCTCCTTAGCTGAAAACTCAATATTAGACTCCTCCCTCTGTTCTATTTTTATATGTCTCATTAGGTGGTCACAAAAGAAATACCAGTCTTGTTAGGACATAACCACAGTTTATTACATGTCTTAAAACTATGCCAGATATGGTTTTGTATGACTTTTGGCATATGTTCAAAACCTATCAGTAATATGAACAGGTCAGTTCTTGTCTAACTGTATTTGTTGAAAGATACCAGTACTTATATTATATATGAAGATAGGTGCATGTCACTTCACTGCTGGGGGTTAGTCCAGTGAGGTTTCAAAGGCTTTATTTGAGAATGTTTGTCTGATGGTTGTACTCGGGTTCTTTCAGAGGCCTTTGTCTAGGGCTATGGTTGTACTTGGGTTCTTTCAGAGGTCTTCTCTAGGACTGTGGTTGTACTTGGGTTCTTTCAGAGGCCTTCCTCTAGGGCAATGGTTGTACTCAGATCCTTTTAGAGGTCTACTTCCAGGGAAATGGTTGTACTCATATCCTTTCAGAGGTCTGCCTGAAGTGCAATGGTTGTACTCAGATCCTTTCAGAGGTCTGCCTCTAGGGCAATGGTTGTACTCAGATCCTTTCAGAGGTCTGCCTCTAGGAAAATGGTTGTACTCAGATCCTTTCAAAGGTCTGCCTTCAGGGAAATGGTTGTACTCAGATCCTTTCAAAGGTCTGCCTCCAGGGAAATGGTTGTACTCAGATCCTTTCAGAGGTCTACCTGTAGGGCAATGGTTGTACTCAGATCCTTTCAGAGGTCTACCTGTAGGGCAATGGTTGTACTCAGATCCTTTCAGAGGTCTGTCTGTAGGGCAATGGTTGTACTCAGATCCTTTCAGAGGTCTGTCTGTAGGGCAATGGTTGTACTCGGATCCTTCCAGAGGTCTGCCTCCAGGGAAATAGCTGTACTCAGATCCTTTCAGAGGTCTGCCTGTAGGGCAGTGGTTGTACTCAGATCCTTTCAAAGGTCTTCCTCCAGGGAAATGGTGGTACTCAAACCCTTTCAGAGGCCTTCCTCTAGGGCAAAAGTTGTACTCAGATCCTTTCAGAGGTCTGGCTGTTGGGAAATGGTTGTACTTAGATCCTTTCAGAGGTCTGCCTCCAGGGCAATGGTTGTACTCAGATCCTTTCAGAGATCTGCCTCCAGGGAAATGGTTGTACTCAGATCCTTTCAAAGGTCTGCCTCCAGGGAAATGGTTGTACTCAGATCCTTTCAGAGGTCTACCTCCAGGGAAATGGTTGTACTCAGATCTTTTCAGAGGTCTGCCTCCAGGGAAATGGTGGTGCTCGGACCCTTTAAAAGGTCTGTCTGTAGGGAAATGGTTGTACTCGGATCCTTCCAGAGATCTGCCTTCAGGGAAATGGTTGTACTCAGATCCTTTAAGAGGACTCAGATCCTTTCAGAGGCCTTCCTTTAGGGCAATGGTTGTACTCAGATCCTTTCAGAGGTCTACCTCCAGGAAAATGGTTTGACTCAGATCCTTTCAGAGGTCTGCCTCCAGGGAAATGGTTGTACTCAGATCCTTTAAGAGGACTCAGATCCTTTCAGAGGCCTTCCTTTAGGGCAATGGTTGTACTCAGATCCTTTCAGAGGTCTACCTCCAGGAAAATGGTTTGACTCAGATCCTTTCAGAGGTCTGCCTCCAGGGAAATGGTTGTTCTCAGATCCTTTCAAAGGTCTGCCTCCAGGGAAATGGTGGTACTCGGATCCTTTCAGAGGTCTGCCTCCAGGGAAATGGTTGTCCTCAGATCTTTTAAGAGATCTGCCTGTAGGGCAATGGTTGTACTCAGTTTTCAAAGGTATGCCTCCAGGGAAATGGTGGTACTCGGACTCTTTCAGAGGCCTTCCTCTAGGGCAATGGTTGTACTTAAAACCCTTCAGAGGCCTTCCTCTAGGGCAATGTTTGTACTCAGATCCTTTCAAAGGTCTACCTCCAGGGAAATGGTTGTACTCAGATGCTTTCAAAGGTCTGCCTTCAGGGAAATGATGGTACTTGGATCCTTTCAGAGGTCTGCCTGTAGGGCAATGGTTGTACTCAGATCCTTCCAGAGGTCTGCCTCCCAGAAAATGGTTGTACTCCGATTCTTTCAGAGGTCTGCCTGTAGGGCAATGGTTGTAATCTGATCCTTTCAGAGGTCTTCCTCTAGGGAAATGGTGGTACTAAGATCCTTTCAGAGGTTTGCCTCTATGGAAATGGTTGTACATAGATCCTTTCAGAGGTCTGTCTCTAGGGCAATGGTTGTACTCAGATCCTTTCAAAGGTCTGCCTTAAGGGAAATATTTGTACTCAGATCCTTTCAGAGGTTTGCCTCTAGGGAAATGGTTCTACTCAGATCCTTTCAGAGGTCTGCCTCAGGGAAATGTTTGTACTCAGATCCATTCAGAGGTTTGCCTCAAGGGAAGTGTTTGTACAACGATCTTTTCAGAGGTTTGCCTCTAGGACAATGGTTTTACTCAGATTGTTTTAGAGGTTTTTCTACAAAAAAAATTTAGATGCATTCTATTACCAGTAATGTGTTGTAAAGAGAGTTTAATTCTGTCCCCAACCCCACTCCCATACACACTTTATGTAAGTTTGGTAGATCCTGGTCATCATATATCAGGTTTTTCAAACAGGTAATTTACTAAGGTGTTGTTAGTCATACACAGGTTTGCTATAACTTGATTTTTGATACCCCCGTATAATATTGTTAGTTTAGAGGACCCTCACCAGTAACATCTTATTCAAAGCTTTTCTTCTTAATTATCATTTGTAAATAAAATACAAAAGTCTAGAATTTACGTGTACAGTCAGACCTCTGTAAGCGGTCACCTCTATTAAGCAGCCACTTGTCTTAAGCAGTCACATTTGTTATTTTCCATTGATATGCTTTCAGAGCTAAATAACCAGGTCCTGCATTAAACAACAACCTGTGTTATAAGGTCACTTTTGCTTCTTCCCTTGACTGGCTGCTGAAGACAGGTTTGACTGTAGTTGAATTATTTTTGTACCTACCAAGTTAGTACAAATGACCATGGAAGGGTCCCATTTCCCCCTACATTCCTGGGCTCTTATTCTTATTTATGCTTCTCAATTTAAAGGAAATTAAGATTAATACCCACTGGTTTAGGTAACAGGACATAGTTGTTACGTACATGATAAGGTAACAGTAAAACAATTAAGTTTGTTTACAGTAGAGCAATCGGGCCCTCTTGGTCGATTTGCTTATTGTTTCTTGACTACACTTTTTATGTAAGTAAATCTTTGATATGAAATTTGCAGCACTTGACCAAAGAAGAAATAAATTTCAATGGAGCTAAAATTACACAACATGTTAAGTGCATTGTAACCAAGGTCATAATTATTATGACATTAGCGGATCCAGTTCAACCATACTTTATACACCCCCACCTCCCTAAAATGTTGGCCAGTCTAGTATAAATTGTCCCATTAAAGCAATAAAGTGTATATGAAATAAGAACGCACTTGGTACCTTTATGCACCAATGGGGTTTGGGGGTGAATGCAGCTCCAGAATGGCAAAGCCCTCTTAAATAGCCAAAGATACATGTATCACAGCCCTAATATAGTATATTTCCTTCATTTCAACACCCCCAGACACTCCTATACGAAGTCTAGGTCACTGGCTTGGGTCATATTTGATTAGTGTGCTCTTCTCATTTCACATATTATTGCCCGTTATTAGACAGATAACATACATCTAATACAAACCATTACTATGACAAATCGTCAAACTTTCCGAAAATTACTCCTGTGAGGAAATGCTCATTTTCTATTAATAGTAACACATAATTCATAATAATAATACTGCCAGACAGACCTTGTAATTTCGGAAAACCAGTAACACAGCTGTTGTTGTTTGTCTTTGTGTTAAAAATAGATTCTGTTTACTTGAATGTAGGCAGGCTGCCAAGGTACAGGAAACAAGCACACTGTAACCTTGAGTCCATTCACAGAGTAAATAAATGGATTCATCAATAATTAACATGTATACATATTAATATTATGTCTCCTGGGAAGTCGAGCTGTTGTTTTTGGGCTGTCGGTCTGTATATCTGTCACAAAATTGTGTCCACAACTCCTAGATATGTGGTCAGGTTTAGCCAAAATTTGCATTTAAGAATTAGTTTCCAATTTAACTGCAGTGTATCTTACCTTTTGCATTTTTGATGATTATTTCTGAGTTATGTCCCTTTTCATAATCTTAATGCTTCTCTTGAACTGATTGTCACATTGCAATGGCAGTTGCTGAGAACGATACATATGAAATCTGTTCATGCACATTCCTTTTGTGTTCCAGTTCAATGACATGACCCCTTTTCAGTGTTTGAACAAAAAATCTTGTACCCGTTACAGAAATCTTCCCATGAAGCATCAGTACTTGATGGGGAAGATCCATATGCAGTCTGGCTTTGTATTTTCCCATTTGTATCTGGTTCAGTGATTTTTGGCTGAGTGATAGCAGTTTCAATTTTCTTCGCGATGACTATATTTTGTCAAAAACTTGTTGCAAATGATGGATGCCAAACTTCAATGCGCATATCCACATTTATTTCTGGGCTACTGCAGTTTTCCTTGTGGCCCCATCACCACTCCTTGTTTTAAAACAGAAGATAATTCTCACTGCTGTATGAAGGGGAGACAGTTTTTTAGCAAAAAAAATTAATCTAGTTTTAGGTTTATCCAGTTGGCATCAAAATAGCAATGATTGATTTATTGATTGAATAATAAGCATCATTTTATGCCATCGAGGGCTAACAAACGATCAGTTAACCTAACCCCTGTTTCCTGAGATCATGGAAGGTTAACCAGTACCCAAGCACACCCCATCTTAATGAGACACAATGTCGTATATCAATCATCACGGAAACTTGCCGAGCGGGGATTCTGACTTACAACCCCAGGATTGATAGTCAGACGTATAACTGACTGAGCTAATCCGGCCCCGGCCCAACATAACAACAAGCCTTGTGAAAATATCTTTCTGTACAAAAAATATTGTTTTCTTAAAGGCAGTATGTTGGGATTGGGGGTGGGGGTGAAATTGCTATAAATGTTGAAAAAGAGTAAAATTATAGAAAGCATCTAATTATCATTTGTAAACAAAATATGAATGATTTGATTTCAAATCTACCAAACAATGTTGGAATGGGGTAGTGAAGTGATATTATCATGCAGGGACTGCCTGATAACCTTCACCTCATTTGTACTCTTTCAAAGATAAATAAAATGCAAAACAATATCTGACAAACTTGGCACATCTAACTGATAGGAAATTGATCCGTCTGACTCGCCTGATAATTATGCTCTGCAATGCGTAGGAATATTGTTTACCAGTAATTGTTACAGGTCAAGTTTGATTACACGTACTATATTTATATATTATATATATATATATAGAGAGAGAGAGAGAGAGAGAGAGAGAGAGAGAGAGAGAGAGAGAGAGAGAGAGAGAGAGAGAATTGCAGTTAAATTGCACCCATACTATCTTTTTTAAAGGGAAGCATATTTTATATAAAAAAAATTTATATAAAATTTTCACCATATTTGGAAACAATTATTGTTTATTATTTTATCCAGTCAATTACCGGTACATGTATGTGTGATATTTTGTTGGAAGTTTTTGTATGATAATTTATTTAATTTTAATTGAAAAAAAAACAAAGGAATTTTCATTCCTCCCTACCTACCCACCCATTTTTGAAAATTAGGATCAGATGAGCAAACAAAGGGTCCTCAGTCGCCTGATGGTGTAAGTCTCTGTTGTCTTATGACCACGTTTTGCCACTGATGTCAAGGGTTCGAGCCTTGCTTGGTCAAAAAAAATATTTGTGTAAGAAAGCTTCCAAGTTACTAGCGGGAGGTTGTTCATTGTACTCTGGTTCATTAAGCGGTCTTAGCTGGATATACCACATGTAACCTGTTAAGTGTATTTTATTCACCCTATTATAAAGTGTTCCTTGTAAAGTAGCTGAAGTGTGTTTAAAAATAGAAAAAGTATTTTGTACTTGACTTGATCTTGAGATGATATTGGCAAGGCTATTCTTGAGGAATATCATATCTGCTGCACTTGGAAATTCCCTGGGATATAAATTCCATAATCAGACTGCCCCAGATGACTAATCTAGGGGGGGGGGGGGGGGGGGGGTCACAATATGTTTCATTATCTAGATGCATAAATGTCAATATGGGATGGTATTTGTAGAGTGACAGAGGCTTATTATTGATGTTTATACGGTCACCTGAGACTTTGTGATCGCCTTTTGTCCCTAGTGCTTAGTAAACAATTGACATTTTCGACTTTCAAAAACCATAAGCTCAATCATAATGAAATGTTGCATGCAGCTTAAGTACAGTACCTAAGGGTGAATCAGAATTGTAAATTGCATTATCCTCACCCCCCAGGGGCCTTGGGGGTGGGGACAAAATAGTCAAATTCAAGGTAAACTTTAAAAATCTTCTTCTTAATATAGGAAGCACTGGGAAACAAATGGTCAGCATGTTTATGGACTCAAATGGGTCCTTTATAAAAATGTGAATTGCATGTCCTTGGGTCTCATTGTTTGGCACAGGGGGTGGGGCCTAAATAAATTCAGTGCACCCGTAAACAATTCACATTTTCGACTTCTTCTCAAAAATCATGAGTTCAATTGAAAAGAAAATGTTGTATGCAGTTTAAGTATCTAAGTATGAATCAAAATTGTGAATTGCATGGTCCCCACCCCTTGGAGGCGGGGCTAAAACAATCAAATTAAAGGTAAACTTTAAAAATCTTCTTCTTACTATCAGAAGCAATGGGTGACAAATGGTGATCATGATTATGAACACATATTTTAATATATTTTAGTATAGACTTAACTGTTTTTTGAACTGGTCAATTTGGACCAGGGTGAACAATAGAGCAATTTGGGTCGTATTTGGTCTCTTGTTTAATAATCCGAACGGTATATGCAGTTTGACAAGCATAGTATTTTTGTAACAATAGTGCTTTCATTTCCTTTAAAGCTAGTAAAACAGTATAACTTTTTTTTTTTTAAAATACATATATATATATAAATTATGTTAACTGTAAAGTGTTCCTTAGGCCATTACATGGCTGAAATTTATGATAAAAGCTACTCATCCTCCCTTACCAACATTTTTAAGCCATGGCAAGCGGACGAGTGGAATTTTTCAGCCCTGCATTATCAATCAACTTTTTCTTAAAAAGGGGGAGGGCGGGAGGATTTTATTTTTTATTTTTAAATTTGTGTTGTTTTTTTAAAAAAATAATGATAATTTTTTTTATTTTATGAAACTAAAAAGGGTCGAGGCGGCAAAAAAAATTAGGGGGCCAGCTTGCATGATAATCTAGAAATTAATTTATTGTGGACTTAGCTGTAATCTACTGTAGCTTTGTTCTTCTTGGAAAGGAATAAAATCACCATTTTAACATCCTTGTTTTCTTATAGATAACCTGGTCATGACTGTATTGATTATGTGTTTAATGTGTGTGGTTTAAATGATTGGTATGTTTTGTCTGATTTTCTTGTTTCAAGGTTTGGCAACCATAAGGTCAAATTATGGAAGAGAAATTTTTAATACAATCCGATCAGCAAGGAAAATTTTGAATGCAATGCCAGATCTTACTAGCTCACTGTGACATAATTTCCTGCAAATTTGGAATTCATCCCTGATTGTTTATGGAGACAAAAAAGCATGAATGTTTCTCAGAATATATGCAAGTCAGTCTTTTTGGCACTAAAATGTAACAGATGGAGAAAAATATACAGTCAGTCCAACATTTGAACTCGGGTCCTTTTGCTTAGAAAGTGAATGCTCTACAAAGTGAGTTAGTTGGACTGCTTGTATATGTTTCCTTCCTGATAGGTTACATATCCACTGTTGCATCTTATCAGGAAAAAAACACCATAAATATCTTAAAAATAAAAGAAGTTATATAAAATAAATAAAAGCATATCTTTATCATTAATAAATAAAATCAGAATATTTGGTATGTCAGATCCAGACGTGACAAAATTGGAGCGGTAAACTTGAAACAACATCCCCATTCTAAATATAGACATAATTACTGCTTGACGACCTTCACATCATCATTCAGATTTTCTCTCAGACAAAACAATTTTTGCTATGTAACGAATCAAATTGAAATCAAAATGGAATCATGCGACTTGTTTAAACGTCACAAAATATGTTGCAATTTTAAGTGGAAAATCTATTTAGTCTAACTAGGCGCATAGCCCAAGTTAGGTAATCACCTTGCAGTATAATATTTTAGCATGTCAGTAGATATCCATAGTCAGTGAGTATATTTAGGCATGCTGTTGGAAAAAAATGTTTTTAATTCAATTTTAACATTTTGAAAAATCCTGATATATTCACTTTAAATGCAATGTCAGATAAGGAAGGAAATGTCTTGAATAAAAAGGCCAGATCAACAATAAACGGCCTGGCTCCTGTTGCTTTAAAATATTTTAATGTATTTATAAGTATAGACTTAAATACTAATATACTAAACAAAAGCTTCCAGATTTTAGACTGGCTCCAGAAGAACTTGCATTTAGTTTTATTGACATTAAATATAAAAATTGCTGTAACCAGTCAAAACTGAGTTTAGTTTATAAGTATTTAAGTAAATTGTTGGTGAGACAGGAGCTGGGTCAACAATCAAAGGCCAGAAAAGAAAGGTTTTTAACATTAGTATGCTTTTGTTTGCAGGGTTACACAACACTGAAATTTACCACAGACAAGGAGATGAGAGGGTTTGGCTTTGTACGCAACATATTATCAAGAAATCTTGGCGAGAACTATGATGCTCGCGCCTTCAGCTTTACAAAGGACATGTCGGTGAGTAAACATTGCCACGGTTGTAAACTGTGTTCAACTAAAAAATGAACTTGTTATAAAAAACTGAATGAAAAAACCTGTAACTTTCTAAATTAGCATCAAAACTTTCAAATTCAAGAGCTTCCATTTATGTTTACATAAATGTACGAACTTGATTTGAGCATCAAAAAAGTTATAAACTCGGGGCATGGTCTCCTGCCAATTATGTCAAACCATGTCACATTTCCTGTCATCAAAATCGGTCTAACTTTAGCATTTTATCTGTATCATTTATTTTTGTCATAGTTTGTGCAAGGTAAAGTAAAAATACATCAGTATAAAAAGGCAAACATCAGTGTAGGAAAGCAGGAAATTACTAGTTAACAGCTACACCTGTCAGGTATGAATAGTTTCAAAAAGCAGGGTGATAGTGCTGCAGATGGAGGGCTGATTGCTCATTCCATGCCAGAGTTTACAGATCTAATCCCTGCCTTGAACGGATAGACTGAGTACTTACTGGTGCTACCCATGAATTGGAGCCCATAGCTTCTTCCTAATCGAGATAAATATATTGATTTAAACTAGAAAGCTATTTATGGCTGCATGTCAGCATGATATAAAAAGTTTGTTTTTCAATTACAGAGTATAGTGTTTGACCTTGCCACCGATGATATTGATGAACTGCTGGATGTTTTCGAAGGAGATAAAAGAAATCCAAATGAGACTCTTGAGAAACTGACAACTTTGCCAGAATTACAGGAACGACAAGCTGGTGGCTTCGGTGGTAGAGGAGGTTACAACGGTGGGAGTAGAGGCGGGTTCAGTTATCGTGGAGGTGGAGGAAGGGGAGGCGGTCGTGGTGGTTATAGTAGTGGCAATGATGGTGGAAATAGTAGATGGGGAAATAAAAACTTTGGAGGTGGATTCAAAAGAAAGACATTTGAAAACTTTTCTGGACAAAATAAAAAGATTCGATTTGATATGGAAGAATTTACAAACTGATTTGTGAACTGTTAAAAAAAAGTGGTAGTTTTGTAGCAAAACTGTTGTCTAAGATCGGACTACAAAAAATAATGGACTGTTCTAGAATTTTGTATGAACTGTTCCAAAGTGAATAATATCCTGGGAATGGATGGCGAAATTAGCAGAATATTCCATTGGATGGCAAAATTAGCAGAATATTTCATTGGATGGCAAAATTAGCAGAATATTTCATTGGATGGCAAAATTAGCAGAATATTCCATTGGATGGCAAAATTAGCAGAATATTTCATTGGATGGCAAAATTAGCAGAATATTCCATTGGATGGCAAAATTAGCAGAATATTTCATTGGATGGCGAAATTAGCAGAATATTGTTGGATGAGGGACAGTTGAATATTGTATTGGAAGGGGAGTTCAGTTAACAATATTAGGCCAAAGTAAATTAACTGCTAGAATTTCATCCCTCACCACACCCAAATTTTTCCTGCCCCGAAATAGATTATTATTTTTTTTGTGTTCTGTTATGACAAAGGAAGCCATAATTCGCCAAAACGGCACTACATTTTAAACATTTTAATCTTTAGTCCATTTTCATGCTTTAACACTTTTTATGTAAAACTTGTTAGAAAATCTAGGAATTAATTTATCATGGCCTTGTCAAGAAGCACAAGAGTTGCTTGCTTCATTTTTGCTGGTACCATCTTTTTAACATATCATTAATTCTCAAATTAGGTATGCGACAGCATTTTTACCTTCATACACAATACAAATGTGATGTTCTCTGTTAACTGTTACTGCCTTTCTGCATTTTTAACTTGAAATAGTTAAATATCTTTGTCTGTTCAGCATGTATTGTTTTTATGCATTTTTTTATGAAAAAAAAATATTTATTTTAAATATGTGAACCCTCAAATGAGAGTATTTTTCTTCCAGCTGTACAAAAAAAAAGATGGGTTTTTTTGTGTTGAAGTTCATTTTCTGTTATGAAAACCCAAATTGTTACAGACTCTGATTAAAAAGAAATGCAAATTGAGAATTTTAACTCATTATGAAGCTGGTACTACCACGATTACCAGAATTCTTTTTTTTTGTGATATTGTTTTCATTTATTATCTTCACTCCAAAATTAAGTTCCGCCAACTCTTCATGAAGAGGATGGACATGTATATACGTTCAAAGTTTTAAAAAAGTTTGAAAAACAAAAATTGCTGAAAATTGGAAAAAATTAAAAACTGCTGAAAATTAAACATGTTTTGTTGTACTTACTTAATTTAATCTCATGAATAATTTCAACATTTTTATGCTCCTGCCATTTGAGGGAAGGGGAGCATATGGAACTACTTTTTCCCATAATGACATTTCCACATCGGCCAAATTGCACGTCACACTTCCTTGTCAGCTCTACTCCTCCCTACCTTCTCCCTTCTCGGCTGATTTTGGCCAAACTTGCTCGGAAATATCGAGTATCAGTTTGAAAACTAGTTTCACATATCATTGTCATTTTCTTGTTAATTAACAGTAAGTGACTCAGTTATTTCTAATGGTAAATCAATGTACGTACAGCACACTTTCTTGTCAACTTTACTCCTCATAAACATCTGAACTAATATTTGCCAAACTTGCTATGAAGTATCAGTATCACTGTACGGATTCTAGTTGCATACTAGCATATTGCCGTAGCATTCCAGTCCATTGACTGTCAGCAGAGTTATTGCCCTTTAGTTGTTTTAATTGTAAATCTTGTCAGCGTGGACTCTCCTTAAATTTTTCAAACAGATTTTGGACAAGTATAGGTATGAAGTTCAGTTATGCATATCATGTTATTGTTGCAGAGTGGCGAGTCAATTTTTGGCAGAGTAATGACCCCTTGATAATTTTAAGTGTGAATTATGTCAGCACTACTTATAAGCATATCAACCAATTTTGGTCAAACTTACTTGGTTATTTTATGATTTCTGACAAGTAATTGGCTAATTGCTATCACATGGTATGTTTAACTGATAAATCTGATTAATCTGAATACTGTCCAACTTTTGTTTATGCATATTGAAATTACATGGGTAGATGAGATGGCTGTTAGCCATAAAATATGTTTCATGGGCTAAATCTTAGTTCCAGATATATATGAAAAAAAGAATTCATGTTTGAGTGGCAACCATGTCCTGAACTTATTAACAGATTATGGTCAAACTTGCAATGGAGTATCAGTATGAAATCCAATTGAACATATCCCCATCGCATTCTACATCATCGATTTTAAGCTCACCGGGACACAGTCCAAGGAGAGCTATTGCAATGACCCCGGCATCGGCATCGTCATCTGTAGACACCCAGGTTAAACTTTTACATTGTAAGTTTAAGATATCTATGCAACTACTCGTTGGATGTGAATGAAACTTCGCATTTGTGTTCACCATCATCAATGGAACACGCAGACAAGAACCATAACATTGGATTGCATTTTGGCACAGTTATGACTCTTTTTGGACTTGGACACCCAGAGGCGTGCTTTTTTGTCTTCTGACAACTCTTGTTTCATTTGGCCTTAGTTTGAAGTCCAGGTTCCTTCGTGGCCGAGTGGTCTAAGGTGCTGTCTCAAGATCACTTACATCTCACCGTAAGGCCGTAGGTTGGAGTCCCACTCGCTCCAAAAACTAAGTTTTCAGTTACTTGCGAAAGGACGTTGGTTCTACAAAGTCTGAGGTCTTCCTTCACCAGTAAAACTGGATATGCCATATATAACCTGTTGAAAATGGTGTTAAACCCCATTAAAAAAAAAAGTATTAAGTCCAGTTGTGTATAGTGTCATCACTATAGTAGTACTACTGTCTCTAGTTGAAATCCATTAGTCAAATGGCACTGTTATAAGGTTACAGGCAAATCAGGGGCATTTGTGCTGACTGGCACATTTCTTGTTTATTTACAAGGTTCATCAGTAATAGTGTTCAAGTTATGGCCATTGATTTTTTACGGTATTCGATACGGTGAACAACAAAGTCTTTATGAGATCTTTGTCATTATATGTTTTGTCATTGATATTTGCTCAGTTAGCACAAAGTCATTATGTGGGCAATTGTGATCACCCAGTGTCTGTTGTTTGGCGGCAGCAGCAGTTGTTTTAAACATCTCCCTAACTGCTCGGCAAAGGTCAACCAAACTTTACAGGAATATTTATTGGGTGAATTCTGTGCTCAACTGGCAATGGAAAGGTAAAATAATAAAAATCTTCCCATCAGAAATTACTGGCCTGATTTTAAAACAATTTCACAAAATGTTTCCCCCGATTCGTCAAAAAAACTTGGCCGCCAATGGGCGGAGCAGTTTTTCTCTATTGCTATAGTGAAAACTTCAAAAATCATCTCATCTCAAACCGATGACCGGATTTTAATATATAATTTGGCAGAAGTATTCCTTGGGAGACCTTCTACCAAGATTGTTCAAATCGCTTTGTCAAAAAACATGGTTGCCAGTGGGGACAGCGCTGGATTTGTCTATAGTGAAAACTTCATCAGAAACTGTTGGCCTGATATAAAGTTTATAATTTGGGTGACCCTCTACCAAGATTGTTCAAGCTGTTGCAATTCCTAAAAAATATAACCGCAAGAATCCTGTTTCCCATATATGGCAAATGTAAAAAATTAAAAAAATCATTGCACACATTAGGTTCAGGTTGCCTGTTGACTGGACTGCGCTATTTTCATCACATTTTAAGTCATATATGGCATATAGATTTTTTGGCGCCAGATCTCAGAATGAATCTGAATAAAACAACTATTGTTTTGCAATACATTAGGTTCTGGTTGCCTGTTGACTCAACTGTGCTTTTTTCATCACATTATAGGAATTTGAGTAAAACCACTTTTGTTTTGCAAGTAACTGGCAAATTTTCTTAGTTTTTGGAAGGATCTAGGCTCGGGGACTTCAGCAATGAAAGATCTTGAGACAGCGTCCAAGACCACACGGTCACGAAGAATCCCAACCTCAAGTGTCTTCATATGATAGAAGTTGGCATCTGCAGTTGTAGTTATATAATTTATTTATCTACATCAAGGTCATTAAGTAACTTGTTGGTACAGAACAAAAAATAAAAACAAACTGTTTAGTGATGGTTAATGTTTACTTACATATTATATACAATAAATAATAAAGAATCACATGAATGGGCAGACATTTGCACAATCCCAATTAATCAAACTTAATAGAATTAAAGATTTTGTCGTTATGGAAAAGCAATATTTAAAAAGGTCATTATGACACAAACAACCCTCAAAAGTTAACAAACTAATTAAATAAAACAACATGCTCCAAGGATATGTTGAGTATCAACTCATTGCTCCCAGAATATGTGGAGTATCAGCTTACTACTCCTAGGATATGTGGAGTATCAACTCACTGCTCCCAGAATATGTGGAGTATCAGCTCTTTGCTCCTAGGATATGTTGAGTATCAACTCACTGCTCCCAGGATATGTGGATTATCAACTCGCTGCTCCCAGAATATGTGGAGTATCAACTCACTGCTCCTAGAATATGTGGAATATCAGCTCACTACTCCCAGAATATGTGGAGTATCAACTCACTGCTCGCAGGATATGTGGAATATCAGCTCACTACTCCCAGGATATGTGGAATATCAGCTCACTACTCCCAGGATATGTGGAATATCGGCTCACTACTCCCAGAATATGTGGAGTATCAACACACTGCTCCCAGGATATGAGGAGTATCAACTCACTGCTCCCAGGATATGAGGAGTATCAACACACTGCTCTAGTTATGGCAGTATGTGAGGATTATGCATGTTTTTCAGAACATAATTTTAATTGAGAAGACAATGGTTAAGAAAACCTTTCATTTACAGCTAAATAGTGTGATGGGAATGAAGAAAAAGAAAATTGCTAGTCTGATGAAACCTGATGCAAAGGCTAAAGAGATGAATACTGATTGATCAATTAATCTTCAATATTTACATGAAATTCATGGATATGCAAATGCTTCCATTATATTGCTCAGATATAAAATTTGCGTGACCGGTCTTTTTGTCCAGCAACATTTGAAAGGTGTTCACAGATCGGTTACTCAATTCTGCAAATATTTACAAGAAATATGGGTATTTTGTTCTCTAAATGCTTCCAATGAATTCCTTTGATTGGTTTATTTGTTCACAATGTTTGCAAGGAATTCTCTGATTGGTCACTTAATTCTGAAAATATTAACAAGGAATACCAGTACTCTGTACTATCTGGTTTATATGTTCAGCAAGGTTTTGGAAAGACAGGTCTGCCACAATTTACAGGAAATAAATTTCCCTGACATCATTTTAAATTTCACCGACATGTTATATGTAGTAATTTTCTTTCTGTCATAATTTTTATTACGTTTTGGCAAAAGCCTAAACTTATTAAAATTCTTATTAAATTGTTGCTTAAATTTAAAATTTCCCTGACTTTACCAAATTCCCTGACCTTGAAAAAATTTAAATTTCCCTGACGTGTGGCAACCCTGAAGGCTCACTCCTATTGGTAATTTGCATAGTTCAGCAAATGCTTACAAGAAATTCTCAAATCGTTCTGCAATCATTTACACTATGTGCATTCTGATATTGTTCACTGAGTTCTGCAAATAAAAACATGGAATACTCTGATTGGTCGTTTTATAGATATGCAAATATATACACGAAACACTCTGACTGGTCAATTTTTAGATGTGCAAAAATAAACATGAAATACTCTATCTGGATTGGTCACTCAGTTCTGACCAGGAGGTGTCAATGGCACAAATCCTTCTGGCCATGTATTCAATGGCATCTGACCATTGTAACTGATTCCATTGCTATTTGTTTGGCATGTGTAAAATATTGCAGAAAGAGTTGGGAGCATTGTGTTGCATCTAGTTGCACTTGGTGACGTAACATTGCCGATATCTGTGATTGTGTAGTCGGTAGAACTCTCCATTGTTGACTCTATTGTCACTTCCTCAGATACTTCAATCAAGCTCTGTGAACAACAAAACAGTAAAAAATATCCATTCACAAGTGCTTAGATATAAACTAAGCTAGAAAATATAACATTTCAAAAAAAAAAAAGTTGCAGCCCGGGTCCCAGTTGCACCAAGGCAAATTAGCTTAACATTCTGTTATTTTCAAATTGTGATATTTTTTGGATTAAATGCATTTATGGTGAAGAATATTATGAATATGGCTTGAAATGTAAGAAAACACATCATTGTGTATCTAAAATACCGGGCCCGATTAGCTCAGTTGGTTACGCGTCTGACTATCAATCCAGGGGTCATTAGTTCGAATCCCCGCCCGGCAACAGTCTCCGTGATGATTGATATAAGACATTGTGTCTCATTATCATTCGTCTCTCACCGCTGAAAATAACATTAACTTGCGGAAATGGGCTTGAGTACTGGTTCAAAAACTTGGCCTTGGCTGGGTTTGAACCCTCAACCTCAGTGGTGGAAGAGAATACATGGGATACTTACTACCTCAAGAAACCCTTCATCTGTCAGATCATCTGTAGGGGATGACTTAGACTATAAGACCTCTCGGCCATGGAGGATCTCAGTGATTAAATATAAATGGAAGAGAATACATGGGATACTTACTACCTCAATAAACCCTTCATCTGTCAGATCATCTGTAGGGGATGACTTAGACTGTAGGACCTCTCAGCCATGGAAGATCTCAGTGATTAAATATAAATGGAAGAGAATACATGGGATACTTACTACCTCAATAAACCCTTCATCTGTCAGATCATCTGTAGGGGATGACTAAGACTGTAGGACCTCTCAGCCATGGAGGATCTCAGTGATTAAATATAAATGGAAGAGAATACATGGGATACTTACTACCTCAATAAACCCTTCATCTGTCAGATCATCTGTAGGGGATGACTTAGACTATAAGACCTCTCAGCCATGGAGGATCTCAGTGATTAAATATAAATGGAAGAGAATACATGGGATACTTACTACCTCAATAAACCCTTCATCTGTCAGATCATCTGTAGGGGATGACTTAGACTATAAGACCTCTCAGCCATGGAGGATCTCAGTGATTAAATATAAATGGAAGAGAATACATGGAATACTTACTACCTCAATAAACCCTTCATCTGTCAGATCATCTGTAGGGGATGACTTAGACTATAAGACCTCTCGGCCATGGAGGATCTCAGTGATTAAATATAAATGGAAGAGAATACATGGGATACTTACTACCTCAATAAACCCTTCATCTGTCAGATCATCTGTAGGGGATGACTTAGACTATAAGACCTCTCAGCCATGGAGGATCTCAGTGATTAAATATAAATGGAAGAGAATACATGGGATACTTACTACCTCAATAAACCCTTCATCTGTCAGATCATCTGTAGGGGATGACTTAGACTATAAGACCTCTCAGCCATGGAGGATCTCAGTGATTAAATATAAATGGAAGAGAATACATGGGATACTTACTACCTCAATAAACCCTTCATCTGTCAGATCATCTGTAGGGGATAACTTAGACTATAAGACCTTTCGGCCATGGAGGATCTCAGTGATTAAATATAAATGGAAGAGAACACATGGGATACTTACAACCTCAATAAACTCTTCATCTGTCAGATCATTTATAAGGGATGCGGCATCCGAATCTGATGTGTAAATAAATGTTAAAACATTTATTTTTCATTGAATGTAAAACAATACATCACATACTTAAATAAATTAATCCACTAAACCACGTGCTCCACAAAAATTCAAACCAAAACAAACTAAATTAACACGATGAATGTCACAGCATCTAGTGTCAATATACAGTTAAGTATAATAAAGTCTTTATTATACTATTATATAAGGATGTAAACTGTGTATTGACACTAGCCCTGTGGTGAACACACTATACCGTGGTAAACTACAGCTGTGGGAATAAAAATACTATAAATACATTACTTTATTACATTGAATACCGTAATGTCGATGGTACGAGACAATAATAACGTTCATCATTTAAGACATACATCAGAACGCCATTTAAGGTTACAGTCTTTTATAATACATATAGACTAATACTATAAACTGACCAATAACAAGTAACCGTATGCTATTATATTGTGACATGATACACATGCAATAAAGAATGTAAAAACCCACAAGGACATATACTACAAAATACTAACATGGCCCAGTGACTTAATGTTATTAGTCACTGCATGGCCATCTTACTGTTGTCACGATAAACTAGATTGCTAATTACAAGTAAATACGGTCACAGGAATTAAACAATCCCGCGCTATTTAATTGCTATTTTAAATACTTATGTGTATATATCATGTACCAGATTGGCCTGCGTGCCTACTTAGTTGGAAATTGGAAATTAACTATACTGCACCATACATAAACGGGTTTTCATATACATTATCCGACCACAGACACCCCTTGAATCACAATTAATTGCTTATAAAAGGAGTGACACGATTTGCCCCAAATACACCCCCACCCAAATACACTCAAAATACACCCCAAATACACCCACATGCACCTCAAATGCGGCCCAAATATACTCCAAATGCACACCAGATACATCCCAAATGCACCCCAAATATACTTCATATTCACTCCTAATACACCCCATATTCACTCGAAATGCACCCCAAATACACTCCATATTCACCCTAAATACACTCCAAATACACCCCAAATACACTCCATATTCACTCGAAATGCACCCCAAATACACTCCATATTCACCCCAAATACACCCTAAATACACTCCAAATACACCCCAAATACATTCCATATTCACACCAAATACACTCCATATTCACTCAAAATGCACTCAAAATGCACCCAAATACACTTCATGACCGTGTGGCCCTTTAAAATAAAAAAGGAAGAAAAGAGACGTGCATTACCTTCGGGTGTGTCTGGGAATGTAACGAGTTCATGATGCGAGTCGGGAGAGAACGGAGCTGCGTCACTGTGACTATTGTCCGGGTAACTGGGAGATGAACCCGGGGGGACAGTCGTATTTGGCGACTGGGTTGTAAATTTGCAATCTGGTAAACTTATCCCAGAAAGAGTCTGTAACTGTTCAGGGATTGGTTTCTTTATCATATCAACGGTGTATCCGCTGTGGTGCAGGGGCAGGACGTGCCTTTTGCCGAACACTGAAATGAAACAAGAAATCATCGTTGTTAACTCGGTGTGGTTTTCATGGCATGAAAAACGTTTCAAAAGTTAAGGTTTTTATTACAGTTGCTAGATCTACAGGTTCGTGCAATAAACAGGCAACCCTGCACACATAACATATTACCAAAACAAGTTCCACTAAATAAGATGGCTATATAGAATCCAAGCGTGATTTGTATAAGTTGTAACTGTGAAAAAAAAAACAGAAAAGAATTTGAGTAAAATTCCCTGATATATATTACAAAACGACTGTCGGGTGGTGGTAGAACGGTTCTCTTTTCAAACCTTTTCACGTACTCATGGTACTGTGTGCGCATACAGATCTCACCCAGCCCCAAATTACTCCGCACGCACACATATGAGAGTTACAAAAACACGCAAAGCGGCAGTTAATTGAAAGCAAGGACTTATGTAGAGGCGTATATAAGTCCGTTTTAAAAGTAAACAGCCGATAAAAAAATGCAATAAGATCTTTATTTCGTCAATTTTAGTAAACACCTGAACATAACATTATTCGACATTGAAATAATCACGTCCTAAATCTCTATATACTTTTCTAAGAAACTCTTTAGCTAGTCGCTCGCATTTCGTAGAAAAGTATATATATATAACACCGTTCCCCGAAAACGAAAGTAGAACAGCTACTGAACGAGAGCTTGTATAACCGAACTGCTCGACGTCATTCCTCAGGAATAACAGCAAGACTTGTACCGTTTTCAGTAAGTACCTTTGTAATGTTTAAATAAGCTGTAATTATTTTCAAATTAACGAACTTGGTGGTCTTTAACACGGTAAATAGTATGACGATTTGACAAAAGGAGGGGTAACTACTCTAGGTTTTTATCTGTGATTACGATCCACGGAACAGTGTCCCACGTGGAGGGGGTCCAGTTTGTCTATTTAAGTCATTTTATGCCAGCGAGGGTTAACAAACGATCAGTTAACCTAACCCCTCTTTCCTGGGATTCTGGAAGGTTAACCAGTATAGTACTCGAGCACGTAGTTTATAGATCTCCGCAAGTAACTGATAACTTTCCCACTTGAATCAGCAGCGAAAGACGAATGACAATGAAACACAATGTCGTATATCAATCATCACGGGAACTGTGGCCGTGTTGTGTGATTGCTAGTCAGGGGCGCTACCGACTGAGCTAACCAGCGTGTACAACACAATGCGTTTGTAAGGGTTTACAACAGTAGTTCAGTCAGTTATTTAACATCATCCGATATCCATGGGTGCCAATTCCGATACCCTCCATCCATCACCGGGTGATAAATGAAGAGTATCGGAATGGATCACACGTGGGTATCCGATGATGATTATTTAATGGCGGCCAGTGGACGTTATCGATCTGCTTGGAGGTTAAACAGTACTAGACACACCTTTATATCTCTCCAAGTGATCGACTACCGCCCCATATCTTCACAGGTGGGAGACTTATTGCCATAGAGTTTTTTTATATGTCAAGTCAAATAAATTTTTTGTATGCTTTTTCCAGTGGGACAGGGTTGAAAAAAATCCTTTTACAAGTCAAGTAAGTAAAATATTCGATTTTTTTTTCCATGCATCAAATCAATATATACACATATATATGAACGTAAAACCATATGGGAATGCGGGAAAATAAATCAATCTCCAATTACTATTATAAAGGTTTGAAACGTTTATTTAAGAAATGATTAACTTTATATCGCTAGATACTGTTCATTTCGGTCTTATCTGACCAGTTCTAGTAATACAAACTCTTCGTTAGGTTGGGATAAACACATGGTGTTAAAGCAGATCTTAGTGGGTTTTTTTTACTTTGAACTTGATTGCATTATTTCAAAACACACATCAAAATAGCTTATAAGAAACTGAAGATATTGAGCAGAAAGCTTCCTTTTCTGTTTCAGTAACAGTGACCTTGACTTTGAATCCATTTACATTAAAACGACTTCTAAGCTCCACTTTCATGTCAGGGATCTATATACAAAATGTCATCAAAATATTTCAAAGGAAACCAATAACATTTAGTAAAAACTATTTTGTTATTTCAGTAACAGAGACCTAGATTGCGACTCAGTGTAACAAAAATCAAAATTTTCTTTCCATTTTAGGACCCAATACATAAAATTTCACAAAACTAATGTTAAAAGACCCAAAGCCATGTTTCTATTTTTCGTTGATAGCCTTCTGTCCAAGTTTGGTCACAGTCTGACGAAAGGTACTGTAAGTACAAGGTAAACATCTGAATGTTTCAAAATGAGCAATGTACATTTTGGTCCGACACGGCTTGTTCAAGAATTCAAACTTTCATTGTCAATATTAATCTGACCAAGTTTGGTCAAGTTCTGTAGGAAACTAAGGCGATACAATGTTTACGAGACAAGAATTGTATTTTTAATCAATCAAAGGCCATAACTTGGTCCATTCCGGTCCGATGTAGCCGGTTCGATAACCCGTACGGATTTTTATGGATATAAACATTCTAACCAAGTTTGGTTAGGATCGGATGGAAAATGATGGTGCTGCAGTGTTTACGAGACATACAATCGGCACTTCCAATCGGCGGGGCCATAGTTCTGCTCATTCTTGTCCGAAATAGCCGGTTCAAGATCTCGCAAGAGCTTTCATGGTTGTAAACATCCTGGCCCAGTTTGGTCATCGTTGAATGAAAACTAGAGATCCTTCAGTATTTACAACAAAAGTCAACAGGAAGGACGGACGGATGAAGAACAAATTACCATGCCATAAGTCCCCCCGGCACCATAGATCTGCAGAGCTCACTAGTGGCATAGCGCCAGTTTTTAATATATTGATAAAACTTTAAAGATACAATGAAATAAGAAATTTAAAAAACTTAAATCTCAGAAAAGCAGCCATGTGATCATGATTTTAGACTGGTTCAAGTAAAACTGCATATTGTTTCATTGATATTGATTATATAATTAAATGACAAGTCAAAATTTAGTTACGTTTCTAAGTATTTAAATTGGTGAAACAGGGGCTAGATGAGTATTACTTAACTTACCGGAAGTTCCGCTGGGGCGTATACGGGATTTCATTATAGGATGTGCACGTGTGATTATAGTGGCCCCGGGGACTGTGGGTCATGCTCCCACGTGAAATTTTGAAAACAAAGACGCAAAGTGGTGCAAGTGGGGGGGGGGGGGGGGGGGGGCATACATTGTTTTTTAAGAACGGCGTTACCGTCTTGTCGTTCCTGCATTAACATTTGAAATCACTTCAATGGCTTTAAGTTCATTTGAATCACTAAAAACTAATGCTTCCCCAATCCTAGTGTACATGTGTGTGTGAATGAGGGGGGGGGAGGGTGGATCCACCCCTGCTCTTGAAAACTTTGCTTCCGCGCTTACGGGAAATAGCCGTAATAGTCTGGAAGAAGATTAGATTTAAACAATAAACCTATTACCGTTTGAACAGTATCATATTACTGAAGTGTTCAATAACGATCTCTGATTTGTCGGTCAATTAACCAATCACTAACGAGTTATAAAAACAGCGCCTTTTCAAACAATAAAAAAATGAAGCCAAATTCCATGCACTATGCACAGGTCAACAAATGCCCCTTGCGTATGCCCGTAAATTCATAATGGAAGGCACCATTGTACTACACGTTTATAAATGTTTTTGGAATATAAAACGAAAGGCTAATGTAAGTATTCATATTAATAGATAATAGTGCATTTAAATTGATATTTTTATAAAAATTATAAGTTTGTGTTTTTTTTTGTCTTTCAAAACACACATTTTAATATGAACTCTTAAGATGGCTGTGACATAACACTGATTTACCTTAACTTGCAAGTTAATGCAAATTAAATGCACACTTGTATCAGAGACATCATATATGTATCTATGGCTCTGCTTGTATTAAAAGTTTAATTATGTTTATATAGATGTAAAATGAGAGGTTACACACCTCTTCATATTTTTCAACTCACGTCCGGGCATCTTATAAGACTTTTTTGTTATTTG
This sequence comes from Panopea generosa, assembly GCA_029582155.1. Taxonomy (NCBI): domain Eukaryota; kingdom Metazoa; phylum Mollusca; class Bivalvia; order Adapedonta; family Hiatellidae; genus Panopea; species Panopea generosa. The sequence continues at coordinate 22,711,604 of CM055895.1, forward strand.
CATTGGTTAATTACACACGTCACGTGAATTGACTAACGAGAGTTGTAAGAACTTGAGTGTATTTTAGTAGAGTTATATAAGAACTCCATGTAAGTGCTTCATACCAAACACGTCAGTGTTGTAAGTGCTCAATCCCAAACACATCAGTAATGTAAGTGTTCTATCCCGAACATGTCAGTGGTGTAAGTGCTCTATCCCAAACATGTCAGTGATGCAAATGCTCTATACTAAACATGTCAGTGATGTATGTGCTCTATCCCACTGTGGGAAATTTGCGAAAGATTTTCCTCTTTTGCGAAAGTGGTTGCGACAAGGAAATCAACGGCCGGTTCTCGTATTCAAGTTTTCTAACAAAAACAAGCGGCTCTAACAGTAGAAATTATCCTGGCTAATCGATTTAATTGTCCCATCATCCCAATCAACAACCATGACAATTAACAGATTAAACAACTCCCAGCTGTGATATCTCCCTTAGCCCATTGCACTGTCACACACCATAAATTTCAACAAATGTGTGTAAGATTACCTTAAGCTAAGATAGCATATACTAAAGAGAGTCACGTGGTCGCGTAGTGATGACCGGCATATTCGTATTTTAACTTATTATATATATTTACATTTTTAGTGGTGTAAGTGCTCTATCCCACACATGTCAGAGATGTAAATGCTCTATACCATAGTATCTATAGTTCGTGAACTTTTTGTTGTGTGTGTTATTGTAAATTTAACAAAAAATATCCATTTGGCCTTGTGTGCACTCTAGTTTGTACTCGCAGTTTTCATTTGACCCTCTCCAAACTTGCCTAGTAGTTATATAACTATAATATATTTGACAAGTTTTTGAACTGGCCAAATCAGATATATAAATTTGGAGTTGTGGCCCTTGAAATATAAAAAATGGACACTTGCACCTGCATTTTTAAATTTATCCTCACCAAACTTACACAGCATTTATATAATGACAATATCTCGGGACAAGTTCATGAACTGGTCAAATCGAACAACAATGTCGGAGTTATAGCCCTTGGATCGTCAAAAATTGCACTATTTGACATTGTGTGCACTCTAGCATCTGCATTTTCATATAAATATAATATTTTGGACAATATCTTGAACTGGCGCAATTGAATAATTAATGTCGGAGTTGTGGCCCTTCCCTTGAATCATCAAATATTGCGTTATTTGATGTTGCTTGCACTCTAGAACTCTTCGTTTTCTTTTGAACTTCGCGAAATATACACAGTAGTTTCGTGAACCGGCGAAATCGGATAATTAGTGTCGTAGTTGTGGACCTTGAATCGTCAAAAAATTGTATTATTTTATTTTGTGTGCGCTTTAGCACTCTTAGTTTTCATTTAATCTTAATGAAACTTACACAATAGTTATATACCCTCAATATCTCAGACAATTTAATGAACACGCTAAATGGGATATTTTTGCCGGAGTTATTACCTTTGAATCATAAAACACTATGCTATTTGATCTTATGTGCACTCTAGCACTCACAGTTATCATTTGATATTCACCAATCTTACATAGTAGTTATATTAACATACTATCTTAGACAACATTTAGAGCTGGCCAAATCAGATAAATAGTGTTGGAGTTATGGCACTTGAATTGTTAGAAACTGCGTTATTTGAAGTTATGTGCACTCTAGCACCCGCAGTTTTCATTTGATATTCACCAAACTTTCACAGTTACGTATATCATATCAACTGACCAAATTTAAATGTTAAAGGTATGGCCTTGCATAATCAAAAATGCCTTCTTTTGACACCGTCTCCTCTGCCAGAGGTGGGCGCTTTAGGGCCAATCTGGCCCTCTTGTTTTAGAAAAGTAATTACTGAAAATTTACGTCCATTGAAGACTTTAAGGGAATGCTACCCCAATTTGCCTGTGTGTTGATATATCACAAAACTACCAGTCTACAAAATGATACGAATCACACATTCATGGATTTTAAAAATAGTACAATTATGTTCAAGGTATTCTATTTTTAAGATCAGAGACCAATTATGAATTTAAGTCTGGATACATGCTGTATTTTGTTTTTTAGATATTTCGTTTATAAATTCAATGAGATCATAAGACGTTGAGGCATGTAATAGCGGTGTGAGACATTAAATACTTTCAGTTTAAAAATATTATCATCGTTATTATTGTTAGTGATATGATGATGATGATGGATGATGATGATGATAATAATCAAATCCGATACAATGCATTTCTCTTCAGGCTTCTTCCGACGGACTATAAACCTAAACTTAATAGGAATTTTTTTTACTTACCTATACGTTCAAATTCTGGCAAAATTTCTTCAAATTTTGGCAAATTTGTGCTCGACTGTGGAATTTCGAGTTTAATATTGTCATGGGCTTTTGGAGCAATCATTTCATTGGCAGAATCGCTTGAATATTCCTCATCATCGGCCTCCATAGCATTCGCCTGCAAATAGTAATAATAAAATTAATATAAAAGAATTTATACTACAACTACTGCTTCCTCTACTACTACTACTACTACTACTACTACTTCTTCTACTACTACTACTTCTACTACTACTAGAACAACAACTACTACTACTATTACTACGTCTATATGTAGTGTCCTTGAACAATACACTTTTTCCGCATATGCTAAGAACTGGTTCTACACAGGAAGACTTCGAGCGTGATTTCTAAAAGTTGTAATAACTTGTTTTACAATCGACGTAAAATAAGCAAGTTTAAACTAAGGCCGTTCAAACCCGGCCAATATATGCGTTAGCAAGATTAAAATTAGTTTTTTGAAGAGTTTTAGGACCACACAACACGCGTAAAAAAACAACAACAGTGTAACAGAATGATAGTCCTACCTGGTTCTCTACCTTTATTTTGCCGTCTTCGGTGACCCCTAACCTTTGTGACCGTGTGTTATGTCTTCTGGCTGTAACGACAGTAACAATTGTTGGAGAAGCAGTCAATCTACTAAATGTATGCATTATGCACGAGATAACTGGAACGAAGTCCGTGACGTTTTTGTTTTAAAGGCATTGTAAAAAAAAACGCCATATCTACATAAAAATTTCAATTCAATTTAAAAGTATTACAAAACAACTTATTATCATTGATACCTGAACACGAACAACTTATAAATTCAAAGAAGCCAGAAAATAATTAAAAACAACATTTTAACCAGAGTGGTAAAATTGAACTGGAATTCTCAATTCTAAAAATAGATACCACACACACACACACACAGTGCTTAAAACGACCGACAATTGGTGGTCACGAAACATTTAGTCATGTAACAAATAACAAATTTGCTTCGAAAAAACATCTTTAATTTGATTAAATTATTTTGCAATAATTTTTTTTCTATATCTGTGGACATGACAAGTTCCAGTGGCATATTCTAACTTGCAACATTGTTTACTTACACAATACTTCTTCATATTTGTTCAGGAGACTTGAGCGCAGTTTTTTCATCTTCGGCTTTTTTTCATCTCTTCTTTCATTTCCCATTCTATACACCCTAAATGCGTTTGACCCTTTAGCCTGAGATTTGTCCGTGACCTCCGTGATATCTTTAAGACTGTTCAGGGCGCATCTGAAGTTGGCCTTCCACCGTTTGGGGTCTTTCCTCTCGCAGTATCGACCTGAAAATACAAATTATGATACTCACACGTTTTAATGCTAATGATTTGGAAGACGAATTTCATTTTATTTTAATGTGTCCTTGTTATTCTGATATTCGGAAAAAAATACATACATAATTTTTGTCACCAATACACAAATATGTTTAAGTTAATGGATATACTAAAGTCTGATAATAGAAAACAACATTGTTAATTTAGTCTATTTTATTAAAAATTGCTTTACCTGTAACAAAGATTTTACCTCTATATAAGTATCAATCTGATCATCTCGACCTTTATGCTACGCAATAGACCTCTGACATAATAAGGCGCCATTTTTAAACTACTTTCAGTCACATGATAAAACAAAATGGCGGGCACCTTATGCCATCTTTATGTTGTACATGTTTATATACATGTACGTTGAAAATATAAACGCTGGTTAATCAAGACTAATATTTTAAATTTCCCTATAAACATGACCCATGTCGAGTGCATAAATAAAAAAATCGATATAATAACGCCATATATTCAACTTAATGACGGATACATAATTTGTTACTTTCCCGCGAATGAACACAAGACTTATAACACAGGCGAATAGCGTTGGTGTATTCTAGAGCTATACACGAGGTGTATTATACGGAGAATACGGAAATACCCGATGTTTCATGATTGTATAAGTAACTTCAACACGTGACTGATGTTTATTTCATCCTTATTAATAGCCTAGTTTTCACTTTGAAATTGCAATTTCTATGTCACGTGATTTAAATTGTATTTTGTGTACTGGTATGTTATATGGCGATATACTATGTAAGTCAAATAAAATTTATAGTCTGTTCTGTTCTGTTCTGTTCTAATAGTGAGGACTATCTATTTGTCATGACGTTCGTTATGGTTTGTTTATCATTTCCACAAAAATGGATATGCCTTCTTTTGAACTGTTTGCAGAACTGGATTGGATTAATTTCCCCCCGAAAGGGTAAATATTCTAAAAGCTTTTCTTATGTATAAGAGTTTACATTCGTGGGGCAAATTGGAATAATACACTTTTAATGGTAAAAACTGTCAATTCAGTGAACCAATTTCAAAACTTTATATTTGCGATGGGTTAAAGCAAAACTTCAAGAGCTTGGACTCACCACAGTAACAATGAGTTAGCACGTTAATTTAATATACCACTGCTAGCATCACATTCAGCATTGACGAGTATATTGTTGTCAAAAAACAATATTGGTGTACAAAATAATAAATGGAATTTTACAACCTTTTCTTTGAGATTCATTTCATTAATTACATTCCCGAACTTGTGACATAAAATCACTTCAGAAAATGTGTTGTACATGCCAAAGCGAAACTGAGAATTATTTAGAAAATCTTTGTCATATTCAGAAGCTGTAATCTGAAATTCCATCCCTGCTCTTATTAATCAATCAGTCAGTTTTTTACAGTTTAAACGAAAATGTCTTTAAATGGGCAGGTCATAGAGCACCAGTCATATATGAACATAATACTATTCTATATAGTTTTTGAAAATTAATATATTTGATGTTTATTTGTTGTATATTTAAAGTTTAGCACTGTTCTTGTTTAATATTGTTGTCGAGGACCTCAGGAATGATTGAAATTATTCCAATTGAGTTTTCTTGTAAAATAAAGTCATTGTTATTATAATCTTGTTAAATTGTGTGACTGCGTGTTTTAGCACGTTTATGTAGATACTCTATACATGTTTGAGGTTCACATGAAAGATTGAATTGTTCAAATGAGTTATCTCGATAAAAAAAGACTTTTATTAGTAATAGTATTTGTATACACTCGTTTAACAGTAGTATGGTCGGGTCATCCCTAATATATATATATATTTATTTTCCCATCGAGGATATCAAAACTGGGTCAGTTGCAAGTATATATTGTCTTGGTAATTTGTAACGCTTGCTCCTGCAGAAGACAAACGTCTTCAAACGTGGACCTAAAAATGGTGGGGCTCAAGATCGGATCGGCAGACACACATCCCATAACGCATCAATTGCAAATGTTTTCAATAAATATAAGTAAATAATGTATTGTAAATAATAACTTTTAAAAAAGTGTGCGTGGGTGGGGGTGGGGAATAAGAACACGACAAAACATTTGAATATTTTATTTGGCAAGAATATGTCAGTTCCTTACCTGTGTGTCTTGCCCATCTTTCAAATAAATCTGCATCTTTCAGACTCCATCCATGTCTGGAACCGTGACACCATTTAATCTTAAACTCGCCTCTGTCTCTGTCTGACCAGCTGAGGCTTGGAACTTCCCCGCTATTCAACAAATCCTCTATCCATCCCCGCATCGGTTGGCGTTCTACCGGCCGAATCAGTCGATGAGGTTGCTGGGCGGCGACATCGGCTGAACACCGAGATCGGCGTTCAGAAGGGTGACTCGGACGTCTGGACATTCTGAAACGTATGATTGCAAAGGTAATCGGATTGACTGTCGTGTCACAGCATGCAATCATACGAACCCCAAGCCATTATAAATAAATTGCTAGATTCTCATCCATTTTTTTCTTAAAATGGGGGAGATGGGTGGGGGACATTTTTTTAAAAAATAAAATTATAAATTTTATTATTATTTATTTTTTATGAAAATAAAAAAGAGTAAGGCGGCATGAAAATTAGGGGATTAATTAGCAATTAATGCAGCTATTTTGGAAAGGCGCAAACTGTTAAAAGGCATTCTTATTTCTGTCATGTGTGGGTCGTTTGGCAAAATGTATTACACTTAGTTTTTATCGGCATAATAGAAAACCATTTCAACAAAATAGCAGTTTGTGTTTTTATAAATATTGCTCAACTCCCATTCTCGGCACCAGGCTGTCGTAGCCTGATTAATAAGGCGTGAAATGACAGCTTTTTTATTATCTTGATATCAGATCTGCTGTCTCGGGAGACGCAAAATAAAAATCTTTAAAAGGCTCCATTTAGACGTGCAATATGTAGCACTACAGGCTGTCGCTGCTAGTTTTATATAAAGTTGTACGTGACGATTAATACCGCTATGTAAATATTGATGACACGTGGACATCAGTAAAATCAAATTTCAACATAACCATGCGCCCGTGTATTCTCTATAAATGCAGTTGTGCAAAGCTCTGTTAGGCTATTAAATATTAATTGCGAGATTCTCTTCCAATTTTTTCTTAAAAAATGGTAAGGGGTGGTGCAGGATTTTATTTTACTTAGTTTATTGTTATTTTTTGTTGTTGTTTAAAAAAAAAGTCGGAGTAGCATGAAAATTTGGGGGTGGGCGGGGATGATACTCTAGCAATCTATCAATTAATTAGCTAACACTCTATTAGGTGAAATAATGTATCTTTAAACTGTTAAGACGTGTGTACATCAAGCGCAATTGTTATAGGAGTAGACGGGCATTTTGTTACGATTGCTAGTAAACGTATATCGTGTTTTATCTTCAATATTCGTCTTTCAATATTCATGTTTCTTTTTTTAATATTCCTGTTTCTTCTTTCGATATTCATGTTTCATCTATCAATATTTGTGTTTCATCTTTCAAATTCATCTTCCAATATTCATGTTTCTTCTTTCGATATTCGTGAAACACTTTTTAGATATTCATGTTTCTTCTTTCGATATTTTTGTTTCTTCTTTTGATATTCATCTTTAAATATTCTTGTTTCTTCTTTTGATATCCGTGTTTCTTCGATATTCATGTTTCTTCTTTTGATTTTTGTGTTTCTTCTTCCGATATTCATGTTTCCTCTTTCGATATTTGTTGTTTCGTCTTTTGATATTCATGTTTTTTCTTTTGATATTTGTCTTTTGTTGTTTTTAGTCTTTCAATATTCCTGTTTTGTCTTTTGATATTCGTGTTTTGTCTTTCAATATTCATATTTCTTCTTTCAATATTTGTGTTTCTTCTTTTGATATTTGTCTTTCGATAACGTGTTTCTTCTTTCGATATTTGTTGTTTTGTCTTTTGACATTCATGTTTCTTCTTTCAATATTTGCCTTTTGTTGTCTTTCAATATTCCTGTTTCGGCGTTTTATATTAGTGTTTTGTCTTTCAATATTCATATTTCTTCTTTCAATATTTGTGTTTCTTCTTTTGATATTTGTCTTTCGATATTCGTGTTTTCTTTTTTCTATATTCATGTTTCCTTTTTCGATATTCATCTTTTGATATTCGTGTATCATCTTTCGATATTCGTGTTTCATCTTTCGAAATTCATGTTTTGTTTTTCGATATTCGTGTTGTGTCTTTCTATATTTGTGTTTTGTCTTTCGATATTTGTGTTTCTTTGATATTCGTGTTTTGTCTTTGTTTTGTCTTTGTTTCATCTTTCGATATTCGTTTTTGTATTTCGATATTCTTATTTCTTTCAATATTCGTGTTTTTTTCTTTCGATATTCATGTTTCGTCTTTTGATATTCATGTTTCTTTTTTTGATATTCGTTTTTCTTCTTTCAATAGTCATCTTTCAATATTCGTGTCTCTTCTTTCAATATTCATGTTTCCTCTTTCGATATTCGTGTTTTGTCTTTCGATATTCGTGTTGCTTCTTTCTTTATGTGTGTTTTATCTTTCTTTATTATATATAGTGTTTCGTCTTGATATTCGTGTTTCTTCTTTCAATATTCGTCTTTTGTTTTTTGATATTTGTGTTTAGTCTTTCGATATCCGTGTTTCTTCTTTCGATATTCGTCTTTCATTATTCATCTTCAATATTCCTGTTTTGTCTTTTGATATTCCTGTTTTGTCTTTTGATATTTTTGGCAATACGGGTTCAGTGGGTATATATATATGAGCATGGATTATTTTAGTCAATTTTATTCATGATTTTTTTAATCCTGATTTATTAATGTTATCTAAATGAAGTTGCAACCTTGACAAACACGCAATTACATCAAAATCGTATCTTCGAGAACGCTTTGCTGCATTTAGGAAGATCGTGCACTTTAGTCAGATTTGACAAACACGTTACATGCTATATAATAATAATAAATGATAATGTGACTGTTTTTATTTAACGTGGCAAACTAATTTCAAGATGTCAAACTCTCAAATTCACACCAGAATATTCGTCAATACATCCACCATATCCACCCACATTCCAAACTAGTCCCAACTTGTCACTCATCTGTCCTCCCAACATTCTACATCCATATTCCCAACTTGTCACGCATCCATCCTCCCACCCTTCACATTCCCAACTTGTCACTATTCTATCCTCTCACCCTTCCACATTCCCAACTTGTCACTCATCCAACCATTCAAAATCCCAACATGTCACATAACTATCCTCTCACCGTTCCGCCTTCCCACCTTGTCACTAACCCATCTCTCCATTCTGCCATATCCCAACTTGTCACTCATTCATCATTCCACCTTTCCACACTCTCAACTTGTCACCCATCTTCCCACCTTGTCACTAACCTATCGTCCCACCCTTCCACGTTCCAACCCTTGTCACTAACCTATCCTCCCGCCCTTCCATATCTCAACTTGTCACTCATCCATCCTCCAACCTTTCCACATTCTCAACTTGACACTCACCTATCCTCCATCCAGTCCACATTTCCAACTTGTAACTCATCCGTCCATCCACCCTTCCACATTCCCAACTTGTCACTCACCTATCCTCCCACCCAGCCACATTTCCAACTTGTATCCGTCCTCCGACCCATACACATTCCCAACTTGTCACTCATCCATCTTCCCACCCATCCATATTCCCAACTTGGCACTCCCCTATCCTCCTACCCATCCACATTCCCAACAAGTGCTTTATCCGTCCTTCCACCTTTTCACATTCCCAACTTTTAACGCATCCGTCATCCCATCCTTCAACATTCCCAACTTGTCACTGACCTATCATACCACCTTCCACATTCCCAACTTGTCACTCATCCATCCTCCAACCCATCCACATTCTCAACGTGTCACCCATCCATCCTCCCACATATCCACATTTCCAACTTGTCACCCATCCATCCTCCCACATATCCACATTTCCAACTTGTCACTCAGCCATCCATCCTCCCTCCCTTCCATATTTCAAACTTGTCACTCACCGACCCCCCACCATTCACATTCCCAACCTGTCACCTTGTCATTCACCTATCCTCCCACACATCCACATTCCAATCTTACTTGTCACTTACCTATCCTCTCACCCTTCCACATTCCCAACTTGTCACTCATCCATCCTCCAGCACATCGACATTCCAAACTTGTCACTCATCCATCCTCCCACCTTTCCACATTCCCAACACTTGTCACTCACCGATCCTCCCACCCTTCAACATTCCCAACTTGTCACACAACCATCCTCCCACCCATACATAGTTCCACCTTGAGAACCATCCACACATTCATCTATCCTTATGCCACACTGGCAATCATTTACCTATAGTTCCACCCAGACAACCATCTACACGTATTTACATTCCCACCTTAGCAGATATGCAACCATCTACACACCTTGGTATCCATCCACTCATATTTCCACCTTGACAACCATTCATCTACTTCAAATGAGTAAACAAGTTACAAACAACCCATGTTCAAAACACTATGTTTTCTCAAAAATGCACGTAATCCAGCATTTTTCAGAAAACGTAACCGCAGTCTGCGTTATTTTCTAAAAATGACAAAACCGGGTATGTTGAAGTACTCGGCAGATCGCTGGTCAACCTTCAGACGAGGTCAGAATACACTGTAATCCCGAATAAAGCGGTTCATATGAGCTCTGAGCTTTCTTTGTAGTCGAGTCAAAGTATATTAGTATAAACTAAACATTGCCTGTACATATGAACATATTTGGAAGGCAATGCTGGCTCGGCATCAAAATGGCTTAAAATCATACCCAAACAAGTGTTTACTATTGGTAAACATAGACAATGGCCGCCATCTAGTTTAAACATGACATTTGACGTAAGATACAAAGACAACTATAAAGTATTTTGATGTAAGGCATTGAAGTACTGTATGAACTAGCTCTCTCTCGCTCTCTCGCTCTCTCTCTCTCTCTCTCTCTCTCTATTTTAAACGTTAAATACTTTTTTCATTCAAAGTTAGAAAATATATTGTCATGCAAAAAAACATCGAAAGTAATTCTACTAACATGAAATTGCCTGGGCGAAATAAAAAAAAATGTGTCCATTGCCGTTCTGAAAAAAATATTTGCCGTGCTTCTACCTACTCGCTCAAAATAGCAACTACCCAAAGTTTTTTTATAGACTTTCAAAGAGCTGGGTTTTTTTTCATGATTTCTGATAGGAATCGGATCGCGCTGGGATCGATTCAGCAACCTCAGGCAGTATTACATATCTTTCCATCATAAGGAATTTAAACTACAAAATAATTGAATAATTTTGTATTTTCTAAAATTATAATTACATGCATTGTTTCCGTATTTTGGTTTGATTATTTTCAATCATCTACAGAGATATACGTATTCCGAGGCAAAAACGGTCAATGCATTCTCCAGGAAAATGAGCAAGAACGTCTCACACCACTATTACATTTCCCATAGGGCTCCATTGTAACATTTATGTCCAAAACAGAGTGAAAAATTAAATTCTGCAGCATGTGTCTGGGCTCAAATTCTTCATTGGTTCAAGATATGCAATTATAAAGAAAAAAAAGTATACCTTGACCAGGTTGGTTTTTTTTTAAATTCAATGCTTTTGTGAGACCTATCAATTTCCAGAGTAACGATATGTCAACTATTCGCCCTAGATGCGGTTCGAACCAACAATTCTGAAATGACACAGAATTGTCCAGAAAGCTGGTATCAGCATCAAATTTTTTAGTGGTGATTTCTAAAATACTGACCATTTAACTCATGCTAGCAAAAAACAAAACACTGCAGTACAAAGCCCTGAAAAAAGAAGAAAAAGAGAACTAAAGTTTTATTTCTACCTCCTTCATCTGTAGGTCCGGAGTACTCAAGGGAGATAATAGTGGTGTGAGTCCAGAACGTGATTTCGTGCCTGTTTTTTTTTGTTATACACCTGTTATGGTTCAACATGGGTTATGTGGAGCGCGCAGTTAGTGGTTAGGCATCGGATCCGAGATCAGAGAGTCGTGGGTTCAATCCTCCACGGATATGTGCTGTGGCCTTAAGCAAGACACTTTATCCACATATGCTTAGTACTGGTTAAATTTGTAAGAAGTTCACAATTTATATACTAGTAAATAAGTTTAAAACAATATGGAAATGACTGCCTCGTGTTTATATATATCCATCATAAAGATGATTAATGTCGTTTTTCAGTATGCCTGGTTCTCATATTTATACCAAGACAGAAGTCCCGGTGTGCCTCAGTAGTTGGGTAGTTAGGAGCCGGTTTCTGGCTTTATTAAACATCTCAACTTGAGAAATATTGAACTTTGCATTGATCATTTTGCAAGTTTTCCTTTACTTATGAGTAAAGATTTGTTCCGATTACAATGTTCGCGTGATCAAGCAATCAGCAAAACCGGACATGAACTGTGCTTTTATTATGCACGTGTCTTTTGTTGTCTGTATCCTTGAATATAGACAATTGTTTCAAATCACATTTTTAATTAATTCATCTTTCCAAAGTGCAGTTTCTACTCCAAATGTATTCTTCATTGTCTACTCAAAGTGTATATCTGGATACAAAAAAAACCCACAGTATACTTGAATCTGTTTTGCTTTGTTCCAAGTAGCAATATAGCCAACGTTGTAACAAAACTAGTACTTCAGAAACATGTGACGTTTTAATGAATTATCAGTCATTGTCCAAAAAGAATACCTAAGCTAATAAAAAATAGCTTATTTTAATAATATTTTGCGGAGTGACTGTTAAAAGTATCGAATATGCGTATAACCGACGTCTATTTACGCAATATTAAAAAAGTAATCGAATAACAATAATTGATTTAAACAAATGTTATTCATTCAAATATACATATATACACATAAATTAAGGTATAGATATGGATTAGAACGGAAGATAAAATCTTATAAAGTTCTTTTCCATGACATATATCAATTGTGAACAAAATATGCAGATTACTAACAATATGATTTAGCATTACGAATATAACATAGTTCAAAATATATTTAATAAAAATGTTTAACATACTTTAAGGAATATTGTTTCTGATATATAAAGAAACGTAGAAAATGAAGCGAGTAATTAGAAAAAAAAGAAAGGTGATTAAAATGATTAAAGAAATGGATAATTAGGTGAATTCACATATTAATAATGGATAACATTTTTGGACAAGTTCTGAACGACATGGACGAAATTGGGAGACGGGCTGACTTCACCACGAAAATAGAAATAGCCTTGTTATTTCTTCAGACTTACTTACATGTTCAGGAAAAACGATTAGTGGATAAAATGTATTTGTGAACTTCTTCAAATATTTTAACATTATTGTCATAAGAGAGTTGCGGTTCACCAAAAAGAAGTATATATAAAGAAACTGTAAATAACTCACTGACAGATGTTAGGGAGTGGTATGCGTTGATGCTGGTAAAAGTGACAATTGAGAAAGAAGAGATATGGAACGCCATAGCTGTCTTATGTGGTCCATTTTATATGTATTATGTGCATTCTTTATTATATCGTGTGAATTCATCATTATATTATGTAGATATGTTATTACATTATGTCGATACTTCATTACATTTTGTAGATACTTTATTATATTATGTAGTCTATTATTACATTATGTATAATCTAGGGGAGTTTATCGGAAGAGTCTGTCGCTATGTAACACACCTCCGATGTGTGATCAGCGATAAATTATGTAAATACATAATTACATTATGTGGATACTTAATTATATTCTGTAGATACTTCATTATATTATGTAGATACATAATTACATTATGTGGATACTTTATTATATTCTGTAGATACTTCATTATATTATGTAGATACATAATTACATTATGTGGATACTTAATTATATTCTGTAGATACTTCATTATATTCTGTAGATACTTCATTACATTATGTAGATACATAATTACATTATGTGGATACTTTATTATATTCTGTAGATACTTCATTACATTATGTAGATACGTCATTATATTATGTAAATACGTTATTACATTATGTAGACTGTTTATTACATTATATGGATACTTTATTATATTCTGTAGATTCTACATTAGATTATGTAGATACTTTATTATATTCTGTAGATACTTCATTACATTATGTAGATACTTTTTTACATTATGTAGAAACTTTATTATATTCTGTAGATACTTCATTACATTATGTAGATACTTTATTACATTATGTAGAAACTTTATTATATTATGTAGATACTTTATTACATTATGTAGACTGTTTATTACATTATGTGGGTACTTTATTATATTCTGTAGATACTTCATTACATTATGTAGATATTTTATTACAGTATGTAGAAACTTTATTATATTATGTAGATACTTTATTATATCTTATCGAAACTTTATTATATTATGTAGAAACTTTATTACATTATGTCGAAACTTATTATATCTTATCGAAAGTTTATTATATTGTGTACATTCTTTGTTATATTATGTCGAAACTTCCTTATGATGACGAGATCAGTTTGACTGGGTGATTTCTATATTGACACCACTTTAAACAACCAAGTTTCTTTGAAAGAAAGAATATTGAACATGGCAAAAAGAGAAAATTGAAGTTGTTGAAGAGATATGGATACGCACCGCAGGAAGAGATATGGACACACACCGCAGGAAAAGATATGGACACGCAACGCAGGAAGAGATATGGACAAGCACCGCAGGAAGAGATATGGATACGCACCGCAGGAAGAGATATGGACAAGCACCGCAGGAAGATATATGGACACCCACCGCAGGAAGAGATATGGACAAGCACCGCAGGAAGAGATATGGACACGCACCGCAGGAAGAGATATGGATACGCACTGCAGGAAGAGATATGGACACCCACCACAGGAAGATATATGGACAAGCAAAACACAGGAAGAGATATGGACAAGCACCGCAGGAAGAGATATGGACAAGCATCGCAGGAAGAGATACGGATACGCACCGCAGGAAGAGATAACGACAAGCACCGCAGGAAGAGATATGGACACGCACCGCAGGAAGATATATAGACAAGCAACACAGGAAGAGATATGGACGCGCACCGCAGGAAGAGATATGGACACGCACCACAGGAAGAGATAAGAACACGCACCGCAGAAAGAGATATTGACACGCACCGCAGGGAGAGATATGGACACGCACCACAGGAAGAGATATGGACACGCACCGCAAGAAGAGATAAGGAAGAGATATTGACACGCATCGCAGGAAGAGATATGGACATGCACCACAGGAAGAGATATGGACACGAACCACAGAAAGAGATATGGACACGCACCACAGGAAGAGATATGGATACGCACCGCAGGAATACATATGGACACGCACCGCAGGAATACATATGGACACGCACCCCAGGAAGAGTTATGGCGCGCACCGCAAGAAGCGATATTTTTTCTCGTAGAAAGGAAGGGATGTGTCTATCCATGCTAAGATTTTTAAGAACAACTTCCATTTTTTTCTTCCGCCATATTCAATATTCTTTCTCTCAAAGAAACTTGTCGTTTAAGGCCTTGTGTCAAGATGTTGGGTGAGTATCTTGAGCTTAAAACGGGCTCTTCTGTAAGCGATTGTGTCTTCACTGGATTAAGCTGTAAAAACAGCCTAGCTTGAAACTATGATTCTTATATAGTTTCTTTCTTTACAACTTCTACTATCATTTGTGTAAGGTGGCGAAGATTCATTTGGTTAGTTTTGACATATCAACAAAATGCAGTTCTATAAAAGAAATCTAATTTTACGTTGAGAGTTGTAACCAGTGATATTTCTTGTTTCCTATCATATGAATGCGCTTATAATGATATTCGTTGGGCATAGTGGGGTATCAGTTTACCGGTAATACTACACACCACTATTCCATCTCCGGCTCGGCCCGATGCCTCTCAAAATCAGTATATTTGATGTTCATTTGTTATATAATTAATGTTTTTAAAATTTATCCATAGATGACAGACCGGACAAGAAATGTCAAAATGACTCAAAGTTTTGTCAAAGTTAAATTGTGACCTTGACTTTTGAAGTGGGAGTTTGGGTATTACGTGCAACACGTCGTCATGTTATGTTGATCATTTATAACAAGCATTATAAAAAATCATTTATGCAAGACAAAGTTACAGGCCGGACACGAAATCTCACACAAACTCGAAGTGTTTTCAAACAAACATGTCCAACTTTCGGTACCTAATCAAAAATCAAGGGACATAATTCAAATGTTTGTATCGTTAAAGTTACGCTCCTTATTTGTAATCCTGTGTTGATAATCTTTTAGTGCCGGTCTATAAAACGCAGCGATGCGTGATACATAGCCTGTTAATTAATAAATCGATATTGGTCGAGTTTTATTGCCCTGCCTCGGGGGTATTTTAAATTAGAACTTATAACATAATCAATTTTCTATTCAACATGGTTTATACGTACTATCTGTGACATTGTTGAGAGAGAAGAGAGAGAAAGAGAGAGGGAAAGAGATATAGACAGAGGAGGAATAGAGAGAGAGAGGACAAAAGAGAAAGACTCGATTAGAACATAATACAGAAAGAACACGCAGACAGACGCAATACCTTATTACATAACAGATATTTTGACCTTTCATTAAAGACAATAAACGATTAATGAGATATTAAACCACTATAAATTTACTATTCGTTTATACTTTTATACACACATATCAATGAATACTTTACGATAGGCCAATTAGTGGGAAAGAGAGAAAAAGAATGGGAGAAAGAAAGAGAGAGTCTGAGAGAAAGCGACTGAGTGGGAAAGAGAGAAAAAGAAAGAGAGAAAGAGAGATAGTCTGAGAGAAAGAGACTGAGTGGGAAAGAGAGAAAGAGATATAGACAGAGGAGAAATAAAGAGAGAGAGTGAGAGAGAAAGAGAGGACAAAAGAGAAAAACTCGATTAGAAAATAATACAGGAAGAACACGCAGACAGACGCAATAACATTATTACATAACATAGATATTTTGACCTTTCATTAAAGACAATAAACGTTTAATGAGATATTAAACCACTATAAATTTACTATTCATTTATACTTTTATACACACATATCAATGAATAATTTACGATAGGCCAATTAGTTAAGGATTGATGAAGTGTAATCGGCATAAAAATTGGAAAACCTGAAATACATGTTAAAGTACCATAGCTTCTCGATACTGGAAAATAACGTAGTTATTTCTCTTCGATATCTAGGTTCATACACAGCCGATTGTACCAAATCAATTTGGCATTTTGAGCATACAGTGTTACAAACAGGTACTAAGTTTCAACAACAACAACATGTACCACATATTTGTTTATACAGCAATATGTTTATTCTGCATTGTCGTCTAAAAGAACACCTGCAAAATGCCAATTAACAAATTAGACACTATACATAGTCACCCGACAAAGGTGGTAATTAAACACAATGTTAAAAACAAGTGCTAAGTGTCAAAAAAAAAGGTTAGGTTTGTTTTCATAACGATAACAAAACAGTTACTTCGCTTTAATAAATACTTGACAGTTTACAACAACAAACACGTTTATTTGTTTGTAATCCAAATTAATAAAAACTGTTACAATATATATACTTTTTATGTTTTAATTTATCGAGTAATAAAAAGAGTTTCATACTATGATCTAATACATTTTTTTTTAATTTCGTAGATGTTTACTACATATTTATGAAATTTTAAAATTAAAATTATAGTGAAAAAAACTAAAACTGAAAAATAAAAACCATCAAAACTTTAAAACACAATGATCTCTAAAATAAAACCTATTTTTATAAGCCTATTGGTTTATGACCCTAGAGTTTTATGACCCCAATAAACTAAACTGTAGGAATTGATAAGTTTATATTACATCAATACATATCAATTTTCATGCACAAAAATGTCATGGTACTGTTAAAAAAAGTTAAAAAGGACCAAAATATTTTATATATATTTCATAAAAAAATATATATTCAGAAAGATGAGACATTTTACTGTTTTAATCCACTTGTTGTGAAAGCAAATTTTGTTTAAAAATGTGTTTATTTAGGTAATTAAAAAAATGTTTCATTGATTTTTAACCTTTTTTATATAGAACATATATGGAATACAGGTGACTTACGTTAACTGCAAAAAGGACCAAAATGTTTTTATTTGTAAATTATGAAAAAAAGATCAAAAAATCGGGGAGGGTTTAAGCTTCAATACTTCGTTTGTTGTTAAAGGATGTTGCCATTCTTATTTGAGATATTAGTTATAAAGTAAATTGGTCCTTCTTTTTTCTATATAAAAAATATATCGGCTTTTCTATAGTGGATGAAACTGAAAGTTGGGTATGCTCAAATAGTGACCGTGACCTTTGAGGTACAGGTGTGGGTCTTACTCGCGACACGTCGTCATGTTATGCTGATCATTTGTAGCAAGTATTTATAAAATACATCTATGCATGACAAAGTTACAGGCCGAACACGAAATCTCACACAAACTCGAAGTGTTGTCAAACAAACTCAAATAGTGACCTTGACCTTTGAGTTACGGGTGTGGGTCTTACTCTCGACACGTCGTCATGTTATGTTGATCATTTGTAGCAAGTATCATTAAAATCCATCTATGCATGACCAAGTTGCAGGCCGGACACGAAATCTCACACAGACTCAAGTGTATTCAAATAAACTCATTACCTCAGACGGTTACGCGTCTGACTGTCAATCCAGGGGTCGCGAGTCCGAGTCCCCCGCCCGGCAACAATCTCCGTGATGATTGATATACGACATTGTGTCTCATTATCATTCGTCTTTCATCATTGATTCAAGTGGGAAAGTTATCAGTTACAGCGGAGATGGGGGTGTGCTCGAGTACTGGTTAATCCCAGGACACATTGGTTAGGTTAACTGATTGTCTGTTAGCCGTCGATGGCAAAAAAATTACGATAAATATTCAATCAATCAATCAAATAAACTCAAATTGTGACCTTGACCTTTGAGTTACGGGTGTGTGTCTTACTCGCGACACGTCGTCATGTTATGTTGATCGTTTGTACCAAGTATCAACAAAATCCATCTATGCATGACAAAGATACAGACCGGAAACGAAATACCGGACGGAAGGACGGACGGAGAGACGCTGCGATTACTATATGGGAGGGGGGGGGGGGGATAAAAATGATACATAAAATTAACGCTACAATCAATAAATCAAAGTAGGAAGGCGTGTGAATGTTTATTAACGACCGACTATCCGTACATTCAAGTATTTTATTATAACGTGTTGATTGTTCCACTGTATTAATAAATAATAATAAAATAAAATAAATAATTGTTTAAATCTGAAGCTGAGACAGTAATCTTCTTGATATTAAACACATCTTTGGAAAAAATCTATATTTTTTGTCTGATAATTGATTTTAAAATTTTATTGAATTCACAAAAGTTCATTCTTACGATTGTATTTGCAATTAGCATATGGGTGAAAGTTAGTTGCTTATTATTCAGTTACTATCTGACCATCAATCTATCAAACAAATTGGGAGAAGGGGGATAAAATATTGGGGCAAAAGCTGTTTAGTTATAAATGCCCTTTTTCTTATGTTTGCAATTAGAAACGTCACATATTTTATACCTAAATTGGAATAGATTTAGATTATCTATATATTTTTTATATTATGAGGAAATTTATATATTTTTTTGGCAAAAATCGTGATTTTTTTAACTATTGAATCATATATTTGGCACAGTTCATTCATCAAATATAAACAATTCCATAACCAAATCTCATTAAAGATACAGCTATTAATACAAGTCTTCCGATGAGAAAATAATAAACACAAACTTCAGTCTGTGATCGTCTAAAAGAGAACAAAAAATAATAAAATATTCTGTAATAGAACTTAACGGAAACGTTAATGTAGTTTTACTTATCTATATCAATTTTCGGTAATTAAAACATTTCTATTATACTGTTTGCTTTGTTTCATTAGATTCATAAGAAACAAAATAAATAATTGTTTAAATCCGAAACTGGGAAAAGTAAAACGGAATGACTTTCACCTCCTTGATAAACACATCAGCTGCTAAGAAAAAAATGGTTACATAAGTTTCGCCCAATCCATATTTGATTGTTTTTGAAAATAAGTAAATGTATAAAGCTAATTGCTTATTGTTCAGAATATATTTAGATTAAAAATGATCATACAAATATCAACCTTAAAAAGAATATTTAAGTGTATTATCTATATATCAACACCATTGTGAGGAGAATTTAGATAGTATTTTGGGTAAAACAAAAACGTTATTTAAATAATGCGTATTTTCTCTTTCAAAATTTGCAGCTATTGTATGGCATATATTTGGCACACTTATTCATTAAATAACACAAAAACACCTTAAATTGGATTGTGATCGTTTTAAAAGAATTTTCGTATAAATCTACATCTCCATGACAAAGTCATATTTATATATACACTAATTATACAAGTCTTCCGATGAGAAAATAACTTCTTATGTAATTTTGCGAGGTATAATTTGCGGTCGGTCAATGGAAACCATAAGGAATTGTTGAAGCGGTATTTTATTTAGAACATTTCTGGATTAATATTTAAATATTTTGATATCTTATTAAAGAAATGACGTAAACGACTTAAAAGATCGGCTTAAAATAAACAAAAACATCAATTCGTGACCGTCTAATAGAGAACAAAATATAAAACAATATTCTGTAATAGAACTTAACGGAAACGTTAATGTAGTTTTATTTATCTATATCAATGTTCGGTAATTAAAACATTTCTATTGTACTGTTGGCTTTGTTTCATTAGATGTATAATAGAATAAAATAAATAATTGTTTAAATCTGAAACTGGGAAAAGTAAAACGGAATGTCTTTCACCTTCTTGATAAACACATCTTTGAAAAACAATCTAATTTATAGTTTAAAAATTAATTATATCAGCTTCATTAAATTCATAAATTGTTATTATCTTTGATTGCTTTTGAAAATAAGCATATCGATAAAAGTTTACTGCTTATTGTTCTAAATATATCTGTATTAAAAATGATCCTTTGCATAAAAATATCAACCCAAAATAGAATATTTAAATTTATTATTTATATATCAACACTATTGTTGGGAAAATTTAAATAATATTTTGTATGGGGTGCCATTTTACTATTTAACCTTAATAAGTGATATCACTTATTCGAAAAAGTGATATCACTCATTCATTTCGAATACGTGATAACACTTATTCGAAGAGGTGATATCACTCATTCGAATGAGTGATATCACCTATTCAAAATGAATGAGTGATATGACTTATTCGAATGAGTGATATCACTTATTCTTAATGAATTTAGACAGTGATTTCTTCCAAGGATGATAATATATTTAATAAAATATAGATCATATAGAAATATCAAATATATTGTTTAAAAAAATATTGTTATAAAATAAATATTATTGTGAATATAGAATATATTTTGGCTTATTCTTTAATCATTTTATAAGACCATTAATTTTGGTGGCTGAGGGTCCTCTTCTGTCGGCTGCAATCAAACAAGATGGCTACCGGTTCCATACAAGGCATGGTAAATATAGCCCTCACTGCCATTGGTGATGAAATTAACATCTTTCCGCGAGAAAAATACTTTTTTATGAAATCTAAAATAGGCTCTTTTGCTGCTTCAGCCATATTTCATCATATATTCACTGCTGGATCACATCTATATCTGCTGAATCATTTTCATCATGTCTTCACTGCTGAATCATTTAAGCAGGGATCAGTCTGTTTTTTCTTGCTTGATAAATCGAATGAGTGATATTACCTATTCGAATGAGTGATTTCACTCATTCGTTTCGAACAGGTGATATAACTCATTCGAATAGGTGATATCACTCATTCGAATAAGTGATATCACTTATTGAGGTTAAATAGTAAAACGGCACCCCATAATTTTGGGGCAAAAAAAACAACACAACGTTATTTTAAACAATGGGCAATTTCTCTCTAAAAATTTGCAACTATTTTATGTCATATATTTGGCACATTCATTCATAAAATAACATAAAAACATATTAAATTGGATTTTACTCGTTATAAAAGTATTTTCGTATAGATCTACATCTCCATGACAAAGTCATATTTATATATACACTAATTATACATTCATTCCAATGAGAAAATAACTTCTTAGGTTATTTTGCGAAGTATAATTCGAGGTCGGTCAATGAAAGTCATGAGGAACTGTTGAAGCGATATTCGATATTCTATTTTAGAATATTTCTGGATAAACATTTAAATATTTTTATAATAAATTAAAGAAATGACTCGAACGATTTAAAAGATCGGCTAAAAATAAACAAAAACATCAATTCGTGACCGTCTAAAAAGAACAAAATATGATAAAATATTCTGTAAAAGAACTTAACGGAAACGTTAATGTAGTTTTATTTTTCTATATCAATTTTCGGTAATTAAAACATTTCTATTATACTGTTGGCTTTGTTTCATTAGATGTATAATAGAATAAAATAAATAATTGTTTAAGTCTGAAACTGGGAAAAGTAAAACGGAATGTCTTTCACTTTCTTGATAATCACATCTTTGAAAAAAATCTTAATTATATCAGCTTCATTAAATTCATAAATTGTTATTATCTTTGATTGCTTTTGAAAATAAGCATATGGATAAAAGCTAACTGCTTATTGTTCAGAATATATCTTAATTAAAAATGATCCTTTGCATAAAAATATCAACCCAAAATAGAATATTTAAATTTATTATTTATAAATCAACACTATTGTCGGGAAAATTTAGATAGTATTATGGGGCAAAAAAACACACACACAACGTTATTTAAAACAATGCGCAATTTCTCTCTAAAATTTGCAGCTATTTTATGTCATATATTTGGCACATTCATTTATTAAATAACAAAAAAACATCTTAAATTGGATTTTACTCGTTATAAAGGTATTTTCGTATAGATCTACATCTCCATGACAAAATCATATTTATATATACACTAATTATACAAGCATTCCGATGAGAAAATAACTTCTTAGGTTATTT
The DNA here is from genome assembly GCA_029582155.1 of Panopea generosa. NCBI lineage: Eukaryota > Metazoa > Mollusca > Bivalvia > Adapedonta > Hiatellidae > Panopea > Panopea generosa. The sequence goes on from CM055895.1 coordinate 22,734,403, forward strand.
TGCGAAATATAATTCGAGGTCGGTCATTGAAAGTCATGAGGAACTGTTGAAGCGATATTCGGTATTCTATTTTAGAATATTTCTGGATAAACATTAAAACATTTTTATGATAAATTGAAGAAATGACGCGAACGACTTAAAAGATCGGCTAAAAATAAACAAAAACATTAATTCGTGACCGTCTAAAAGAGAACAAAATATGATAAAATATTCTGTAAAAGAACTTAACGGAAACGTTAATGTAGTTTTATTTTTCTATATCAATTTTCGGTAATTAAAACATTTATATTATACTGTTGGCTTTGTTTCATTAGATGTATAATAGAATAAAATAAATAATTGTTTAAGTCTGAAACTGGGAAAAGTAAAACGGAATGTCTTTCACTTTCTTGATAATCACATCTTTGAAAAAAATCTTAATTATATCAGCTTCATTAAATTCATAAATTGTTATTATCTTTGATTGCTTTTGAAAATAAGCATATGGATAAAAGCTAACTGCTTATTATTCAGAAGATATCTTAATTAAAAATGATCCTTTGCATAAAAATATCAACCCAAAATAGAATATTTAAATTCATTATTTATATATCAACACTATTGTCGGGAATATTACGATAGTATTTTGGGGCAAAAAACACACACACAACGTTATTTAAAACAATGCGCAATTTCTCTCTAAAATTTGCAGCTATTTTATGTCATATATTTGGCAAATTCATTTATTAAATAACAAAAAACATCTTAAATTGGATTTTACTCGTTATAAAGGTATTTTCGTATAGATCTACATCTCCATGACAAAATCATATTTATATATACACTAATTATACAAGCATTCCGATGAGAAAATAACTTCTTAGGTTATTTTGCGAAATATAATTCGGGGTCGGTCATTGAAAGTCATGAGGAACTGTTGAAGCGATATTCGGTTTTCTATTTTAGAATATTTCTGGATAAACATTAAAACATTTTTATGATAAATTGAAGAAATGACGCGAACGACTTAAAAGATCGGCTAAAAATAAACAAAAACATCAATTCGTGACCGTCTAAAAGAGAACAAAATATGATAAAATATTCTGTAAAAGAACTTAACGGAAACGTTAATGTAGTTTTATTTTTTTATATCAATTTTCGGTAATTAAAACATTTCTATTATACTGTTGGCTTTGTTTCATTAGATGTATAATAGAATAAAATAAATAATTGATTAAGTCTGAAACTAGGAAAAGTAAAACGGAATGTCTTTCACCTTCTTGATAAACACATCTTTGAAAAAAATCTAGTTTATAGTTTGAAAAATTAATCATATCAGCTTCATTGAATTCATAATTTTTTATGATCTTTGATTGCTTTTGGAAATAAGCATATGGATAAAAGCTTACTGTTTATTGTTCAGAATATATCTATATTAAAAATGATCCTTTGCATAAAAATATCAACCCAAAATAAAATATTTAAATTCATTATTTATATATCAACACTATTGTTGGGAAAATTTAAATAGTATTTGTATGGGGTGCCGTTTTACTATTTAACATTAATAAGTGATATCACTTATTTGAAACAAATGACTGATATCTCTCATTCGAATAAGTGATATGACTTATTGGAATGAGTGATATCACTCATTCGTTTCGAATAGGTGATAACACGTATTCGAATAGGTTATATCACTCATTCGAAACAAATGAGTGATATGACTTATTGGAATGAGTGATATCACTTATTCTAAATGAATTTAGACAGTGATTTCTCCCTAGGATGTTAATATATTTAATAAAATATAGATGTAGATCTATAACGAGAATAAAATGGAAATATCAAATATATTGTTTAAAAAAATATTATGTTATAAAATAAATATTATTGTGAATGTAGAAAATATTTTGGCTTATTCTTTAATCATTTTATAAGACCATTAATTTTGGCGGCTGAGGGTCCGCTTCTGTCGGCTGCAATCAAACAAGATGGCTACCGGTTCCATACAAGGCATGATAAATATAGCCCTCACTGCCATTGATGATGAAATTAACATCTTTCCGCGAGAATAATACTTTTTTATGAAATCTAAAATAGGCTCTTTTGCTGCTTCAGCCATATTTCATCATATATTCACTGCTGGATCACATCTATATCTGCTGAATCATTTTCATCATGTCTTCACTGCTGAATCATTTAAGCTGGGATCAGTCTGTTTTTTCTTACTTGATAAATCGAATGAGTGATATCACCTATTCGAATGTGTGATTTCACTCATTCGTTTCGAAAAGGTGATATCACTCATTCGAATAGGTGATATCACTCATTCGTTTCGAATAGGTGATATCACTCATTAGAATAGGTGATATCACTCATTCGAATGAGTGATATCACTTATTGAGGTTAAATAGTAAAATGGCACCCCATAATTTTGGGGCAAAAAAAACACACAACGTTATTTTAAACAATGCGCAATTTCTCTCTGAAAATTTGCAGCTATTTTATGTCATATATTTGGCACACTCATTCATAAAATAACATAAAAACATCTTAAATTGGATTTTACTCGTTATAAAAGTATTTTCGTATAGATCTACATCTCCATGACAAAGTCATATTTATATATACACTAATTATACATTCATTCCGATGAGAAAATAACTTCTTAGGTTATTTTGCGAAATATAGTTCGAGGTCGGTCAATGAAAGTCATGAGGAACTGTTGAAGCGATATTCGGTATTCTATTTTAGAATATTTCTGGATAAACATTAAAACATTTTTCATAATAAATTAAAGAAATGACGCGAACGACTTAAAAGATATGCTAACAAAAAACATCAATTCGTGACCGTCTAAAAGAGAACAAAATATGATAAAATATTCTGTAATAGAACTTAACGGAAACGTTTTATGTAGTTTTATTTTTCTATATCAATTTTCGATAATTAAAACATTTTTATTATGCTGTTGGCTTTGTTTCATTAGATGTAAAATAGAATAAAATAAATAATTGTTTAAGTCTGAAACTGGGAAAAGTAAAACGGAATGTCTTTCACCTTCTTGATAAACACATCTTTGAAAAAAAATCTTAATTTAAAGTTTGAAAAATTAATTATATCAGCTTCATTAAATTCATAAATTGTTATTATCTTTGATTGCTTTTGAAAATAAGCATATGGATAAAAGCTTACTGCTTATTGTTCAGAATATATCTATATTAAAAATGATCCTTTGCATAAAAACATCAACCCAAAATAGAATATTTAAATTTATTATTTATATATCAACACTATTGTCGGGAAAATTAAGATAGTATTTTGGGGCAAAATACACACAAACAACGTTATTTAAAACAATGCGCAATTTCTCTCTAAAAATTTGCAGCTATTTTATGTCATATATTTGGCACATTCATTCATAAAATAACATAAACACATCTTAAATTGGATTTTACTCGTTATAAAGGTATTTTTGTATAGATCTACATCTCCATGGCAAAGTCATATTTATACATACACTAATTATACAAGCATTCCGATGAGAAAATAACTTCTAACGTTATTTTGCGAAGTATCATTCGAAGTCGGTCAATGGAAATCATGAGGAATTCGGTATTCTATTTTAGAACATTTCTGGATAAACATTAAAACATTTTGATATTAAATTAAAGAAATTACACAAACGACTTTTAGATCGGCTAAAAATAAACAAAAACATCAATTCGTGACCTTCTAAAACAGAACAAAAGTAAGAAAACTATTGTGCTATAGAACGTAATGGAAACATTAATTTTGATGTAGTTTTATTTATCTTTATTAATATTCGGTAATTGGAATTGTTTTATATCTACTGTTTGCTTTGTTTCATTAGATGTATAATAGATAAAATAAATAAGTGTTTAATATTTGAAAATATTCTAATTTTTAGTTTGAAAAATTGATTATATAAATTTCGTTAAATTCATATTTTCTTATTCTCTTCATTTTTTGAAAACAAGCATATGTATTAAAGCTAATTGCTTAATGGTCACAGAATATCTAGATTTCACATTTTCGTATGCATAACAATATCAACCTAAAATAGAATATCTAGATTAATTATCTACATGTTTAACAATATTGTGGAGAAATTTAGATATTATTGTTTGGGGTGTGGGTAAATAAAACTGTTATTTGAAAAATGCCTATTTCTCTCTCAAATTTGCAAATGGCATGTTATATATTTGTCACGTTCATTGGTTACATAACATAAACAAAATTCTTCATTTGGTTTGTGTTTGTTATAAACTGAATATTTAAATATTTCACGAAAAAAATCAGATAATTGTGCAGAATAACATTAAACCATTTTGATATCAAAATAAAGAAATGGCGCAAACACTTTTCATACACATACTTTAGTCCGTTTAAAAGCGAAAAAAAGTCAGGAACAACTTACTGCACACGTGGATTTAGTTTTATCTATTATTTTTTGGTCATTAGAAACTTTTTTATAAACTGTTTGTTTTGTTTCATTAGATTATTAATAGAATGATATAAACAATTGTTTAAATCTGAAACTTTGGAAAGTACAGCGGCGCTCATATTCTTGATAAACACATCTTTGGAAAAATTCTAATTTTTTGTTTGAAAATTGATTATATAAATTTCATTATATTCATTTTTTATTCTCTTTGATTGATTTTGGAAACTAGCATATGGATGAAAGCTAATTGCTTATTCTTCAGAGAATATATGATTATTTACAGCCAATACCAATATTAAGATTGTCTATATATTAATACAATTGAGGGGAAATTTAGAATTAGATTGTATTTTTTTTAAAGAAAAGGAATCGTTATTCCCTTTTCCCCTTAAAAATAAATTGATTGGCGTGTATTTGGTAAATTCAGTTTATAAAGACTATTCTTCAATTAAGTCGACAAATATTCCATGACAAAAAGTCACATTTATAGATACAGTTTCCGATGAGAAAAAATAATTTCTTAGATAATTTTGCGAGGTATAATTGGAGGCCGGCCCGGTCAATGGAAATCATGGAGACATGTTTAAACGGTATCCGGTATTCTATTTTCGAACACTTCTGGATAAAAATAAAAACATTTTGATATTAAATTAAAGAAATGACACAAACAACTTTTCAAAGATCGGCTAAAACTAAACAAAATTAAGAAGAAATAAATATATCGTGCAGTTCTGTTATAAAAACATGATGTACAAGTGAATATAGTTTTTGTACATTAGTGTACATTATTAATTTTCGGTAATTAACCACTTGCCTTTTTTTCCATTAGATCAATGATAGATTAAAATAAACAATAGTTTAACCCGACTGAGAAAAGAAAAGCGGGTGGCTTTCACCTTCTTGATAAACAAATATTTGAAAAAATTCAAATTTTCTGAAAATTAATCATATTTAAGTTTGTTTTCTTTTGAGAATTAATCTTTAAAAACAGACAGTTTTATTTTGAATCATACAAGTATTTTAATGATGAAATAAAGTTTTAATTTCTTTTTGAAAAGAAGAATATGGATAAAAGTTAAAACCGTGTAGTTACGAGAATTTTCAGTTTATACATTAACCTGTGCATAAAGTTACCATTCTAAAATTGAATGTTTTGTTTATCTATATATGTACAGAAAATGGGGGCGGGAATACAATTGTATTTTTGGATAAAAGCCGTTAATTTAGAATAAATATTTTCTTCTCGTATTTGCAAATTAAATATGTCATGTTTATCAAATATCCTAAAAAAAATGCATAAATTGTGTTCGTTATTAAAGCCTAGAATTCCATTATAAAATCACATTTATATACCGGCACAGTTTTAATACAAGTCTCCCGATCAGAAATAACTTCATAGGGAAATGTTGCTCAAATTCAGTTCTCTACCATTTGCTTTAGTCCATTTTGATTGTATTCAATTCCCATGTATGTGCGTGATATCTTTTTTCTTTAATGTGTGTTCACTGTTAACTCCATTATAATAAAATATGACTATTTGTAACTATGTTCAACTTTTAATAACTTAACACTAACTTATCATTCAATATATTCTGTATACTAGTTTACACACTGATATATCCCATTGACTTAAAAAAGTTCTTTATTAAAGACATGTTCAAAATCATCAAAAAGTGTTTTTGGTTTTATAAAAACTTTATAAAGTAAAAATAAGAGAAAAGTAAATAATGCAGAAGATGACGTGCAAGATATAAAGAACGGAAAAAAGAAGAATTCCCCAAGTTTTCAAGGCTTTCTCAATTTACATATTTTTATTTACACTTCTATATTTTATATCATGTTTATCAAAGTTATCTTTCACGACCTTATTTCACTTTGTACAGGTTTTTTTTCTGGTGAGAAATGTCAGCGCATCTGAAGAAAATAACCCGTAACAAGGTGGAATTTTATTTTGTTGTAAAACAATATTTTGGGGTGACATTTCGTATCTGAGATACGTGGGTATCCATTTGTACGATTTTTCTTCAACACAAATGTTCACGTTGCAATTGTTGCAATATAATTGCCATGTTTCATGATAATAAAAACTTATAATAAAAACTTTCTTAAATATCAAATGACAATCCACATAGTTCGCCATTTCTCGACAAATAGATCTGGTCGAGAAAGCTGCACTATAGACAAGGAGGGAGTTTTGTTTGGGCGTACATTGACTTATAAAATGCATTTTTATTCAGTTTCATAAATAATTATTTCATTGCTATAACAAATAAAAAAAACTTACTGTTGTTATTATTCAAGGCACGACGATGTTCGCTGGCACACACCGGGCGGCCATTTTGAAAGTGACGTTTGAATCACGTGATGTCAACACTTATATCCATCCATCAAACACACGTTAGTGAGGGTAAAGATAAACACGGTAGTATACGTATTTGATCCATGTTTTAATGATATAAAATTCACATTTAGCATCTAATAAAAATAAATATTTCCATTTAGTACCCATTTGACACGAATGGGATCATTTTAATTATCTATGTTAAAAAAAAATTGCTTTTTTTAATTAAAAATAATCCATAATCATGAGCAGACTTTCTTAATTCAATCTTGCTGTCACGCCGAATGAAACAAATGGACTTTAACCACAAAATAAAGAAACTTTCATTTTAATTTACAGGTTCTGGTTTCTTGAAACGCATATTTCTTGAAAATAGGTCATTTTCCATATTTTCACGGGCTCGTTCCCAGAAAGTAGCCTACATTCAACCCCGTATGAGTAATGTCAATGTTAATTTTCCGAAAATGTTAATACCTTCCACTATCCCGTAACGTATTTATTTACATAACAGGGCTTTTTGATAAACACGCCTTTTGCTAGTAAATACAAACGAGTACAGAAATTTACTATGTTTACGCTTTAAACAAAGAAACAAAACTCAAATTCAACCATCTTTATAAAGAAAGTACTGTTTCAATATCATTTTGGCCGACAGGTCCAAGGCGCCGTATCAACATAATTTACCCTCAACGCTCAGGTCGTGGGTTCGAGCCGTGGTCAGACAAAACAAAACAACTTTATGTGATACGGTTGGCTAGTTACTTGCGGAAACACGGTGATTCTACTCAGGTTTATTCTGAGGTCTTCCTCCATCAATAAAACTGGGTACGACACATATAACCTACAATGTTTTGAAAATGGTGTTATACCCTATTTACAAAATATTATAAAATTGTTTTTCATAATAATTCTGTTTCTTCTCGTTATCAAGCCCCGTTTTGCTCAGTCGGTAGCGCATCTGACTATCAATCCAGGGGTACTGAGTTCTAATCCCTGCCCGGCCACAATCGCCGTGATGATTGATATGGCACATTGCGTCTCATTGTCATTCGTCTCTCACCGCTTATTCCATTGGGAAAGGTATCGGTAACTTGCGGAGGTGGGGTGTGTTCGAGTATTGGTTAACAACCCAGGATCCCAGAAAAGACCGGTTAGGTTAACTGATCGTGTTATAGCCCTCGATAGCATAAAATTGACGCTATATATACAAACAAACTCTTTATCGATTATTCTGAAATATACACTATATATCGTTGTGTGTTTGTTTATTCTTTTCAACTGAATTGTGTTTTTTATTTCCGGAAATCGTGCTGAATTCAATTATAATTGTTTTACGAAGTTTGATAAAGATATATTTAGTGTATATTCCGGTCATGCTATCGTTAGCGCCCATATACCGCGTGCATTCATGCAACAGTTCTTAGATTGTATCAGTTGCGTTAAACATGTACAACAGGCACTTAAAATATCATTCCCACATGCACACAACCTTAATTTTAAAGCCCAACTGCGATAAATGTGCTAAGATGGCTCTGGGGGCATGTTTCATATAAATTTATACATGCTTCAAATCAGAGTACCCTTTTCAAAATTTCTGTCAAATTGTTTTTGTTATACTTTTGCATGCCACTTGAATATTGATAATACATCTAATTGTCACAAATTATTTCCCAAAAACGTGTTCGTTTGTTTAAAAAAACTGTAAATAATGTTAAATTCCAGTGCGGAGCTTGTTGGTTCATGCACTCTTAATTGTAAACAAAGCACATGAATCTGTATTAATGTACCTTCAGCAGGTCTTAAGCAGCCGAATAATGGTGTATTTTTAGCACACAGAATCCGCCATTCAGACTCAGGAAATACACGCACATGGTACCACAATAAGCCCCTTTAACTCTTACATGAGCCCCACACTCGACATAGACTTCAAACAAGACACCTATAGATTTGTTGGAAATACAAAACTCTCATTTAGAATCTGAAACACACGCACACATTGGTAACCATGACACATGGAGCAGACACAAATACCACTGATTTGGCGCCTGAAACTCTCATTTTGAGATCACTTGCGCACGAACCACAGTAGACGCCTGGAATAGGCATAAACCACCGAATAAGCACGTGGTGTTCATTCACCAGAAAGAAACACTGGGCCGGCTTCTGGGAGTTCCACATAGGACTCGGACGAACAAGACCAGTTCAGTAGGCACAGGAAACATTACAATTGGTTTCAGTCGAAGAAATAAATAGCAGACACTTACAACTTTAGCAAAGGGCTCAGTCGAACTTCAACAAAAACAAAAAACAACACTAAACAAGCACTGAACATAGTGCTTATATATGGTTCACTCTCATAAAAACACAGATCAGGCCACTGAAAAGCTTGCTTAGGGCTCAGTCAAACGAAATAACTGGACAGACACCTAAAACTTTACATATGACATAGGACTCACTTTCATAAAAGCACGAAACAGGTTCTTATACTTTGTTATTGGGTTCACTCTCACTCTCACACTCACTCTCATTCTTACACTCACTCTCACACTCACTCTCACTCTTACACTCACACTCACTCTCACCCTCACTTTCACCCTCACTCTCATCGTCACTTTCACTCTTACACTCACCCTCACTCTCATCCTCACTTTCACCCTCACTCTTACTCACACTCACTCTCATCCTCACTCTCACTCTTACACTCACCCTCACTCTCATTTTCACTTTCATTCTTACTCTCACTCTCACCCTCACTCTCACTCTCACCCTCACTCTCACTCACACTCTCACAAAAACACTAAGCAGGCGAATTTCACACGGATTCTGAAACTCTTACATAAGGTTCAGTCTAACAAACCCCACTGAGCGGGCTCCTTTACGTATACATAATGCTCAGTCTAACAAACCCCACTGAGCGGGCACCTATTACGTAAGAATATAACTGGCTATCATGCACAGAATATAACTGGTTATCATACACAGAATATAACTAGCTATCATGCACAGAATATAACTGGCTATCATACACAGAATATAACTGGCTATCATGCACAGAATATAACTGACTATCATGCACAGAATATAACTAGCTATCATGCACAGAATATAACTAACTATCATGCACAGAATATAACTGGCTATCATACACATAATATAACTGGCTATCATGCACAGAATATCATGCACAGAATATAACTGGCTATCATGCACAGAATTTAACTGGCTATCGTGCACAGAATATAACTGACTATCATGCACGGAATATAACTAGCTATTATGCACGGAATATAACTGACTATCATGCACGGAATATAACTAGCTATTATGCACGGAATATTACTGACTATCATGCACAGAATATAATTGATTATCATACGTGACTCAGTCGCCAAAAACTAAGTCCCGTACAGGGCTTACTTCAACAACAAACAACTTGGCGGACACTTGGAACTTCCATATAGGGCACAATACAGGTTCTGCTGAGGGGTCTCATGGGAGATTATATCATTCAAACGAATGACCTCGTTTAACTCTTATTATTATGGTGATTATGATGATTATCATCATCATTTTCATCATCATCATTATCATTAACATTTAACAGGCATCACATCAGCAATTATTACATACATTAGCAATGATTCCCTTGGAAAACCCACTGAACAGGCACCTGTAATTGCCACGCCTGTATCACACTAACCTCCAGCAGTCAAGCATATGTTACCCGCTTGCCAACGCCACCAAACATCCGCACAGACACTGCCTCTCTATCGACCTCAGTATCGTAAGAATAGACTTGGGTTTCCACGATGTGTCAATACCGATCATGTTACCCGGGCCCGTCTGCTATTGTGCTGTAATATCGGTTTAAAGCTTAATTATTCGTAAAATTAATCTCCACACAAAACATAGTAAAAAACACACTCGATTTCGCCTCACACTTGAAAACGCCTCTTACATAAAGCAAACAAACCCACACTCCGTGACGCCTCACACTTGAGAACGCCTCTTACATAGCAAACAAAACCAACACTCCGTGACGCCTCACATTCGGGACGCCTCTTACATAGTAAAAAACACACTTGATTACGCCTCACACTTGAGAACGCCTCTTACATAGCAAACAAAACCCACGTGACTCCGTGACGCCTTACTTTCGGTAACGCCTCTTACATAGCAACAAAACCCACACTCGATGGCGTCTGACGCTGGAGAACACCTCTTACACAGTAAACAAAACCCACACTCCACGACGCCTCACATTTGAGAACGCCTCTTACATAGCATACACGTCTCACATTTGAGAACGCCTCTTACATAGCAAACAAAACCCACATTCGATGACGTCTGATGCTCGGGAACGTCTCTTACATAGCAAACAAAACCCACACTCCGTGACGCCTCACACTCGAGAACGCCTCTTACATAGCAAACAAAACCCACACTCGATTACGCCTATGGCTTACTGCCGCAGTTTATATGGCTTACTGCAGCAACAGGCTTAGTGCTCAGGAAGGGGTAACACAGTGCTACTTATGTGTATTTTGTATGGCTAAGTGCAGCAGTTGTTTTTATATTTTCATAGATGTGTTAACAAAATGATACTGTCAAATAACAAATTAACGGTCATTTGACAGTAATTATATTAAAATAGCGTAGGCAGTTGATTTACTTTGCAAAGGACGAGAATAATTCCAGTAATTGGGCATTTTATCTAAAGATTACTATTCAAGAACTTTTCCAACTTTTATTATACAGTTGTATTTTTTAATTAAAATAATAATGAAGTATATTTCGTTGATAATTTTGTTCTTTTATATCATTTTGCAGCATTGTTTTGTATGTCATAGTTTGTATGTTTACTTACCGACCCAATAAGCCATACGAACATTTTCTGTTGGATTTTTTCATATGGCTTACTGTGTTGGGTACTTTTTTGGCTCATTGCACTGCGTCGGTGTGCAAGCAAACGAATTGAGCTTATTTTTATAGGCCCGTTTTGAAACGTTCGTCCGTCATACTTCGTGTCCGGAGCAGAACATAAAGGTATTGACTTGAATCTTGGCATATAGATAGATGACAATTAGACGATGTACAGAGCGCAAAAACAAGGTCGAGGTCAAGGTCACCAAATTGGATTCAAAGTTCAAATCTGTCATACTTCGTGTCTGGAACAGAACATAAAACCCGTTTGAGGTATTGACTTGAAACTTGAGATATAGGTACATGATGATTAGACGGTGTGAAGATCGCAAGAATCCGGTTGGTAGGTCAAAGATCAAGGTCACAAATTAAGAAACTGTCTGTCACTTTTTGTGTCCACAGCATAACTTAAAAACTGTTGAAGGTATTTATTTGAAACTTGGAATATAGGTAGGTGGCGATGAGTCAATGTACAGAGTGCAACACTGGTCACCTCTGCCTAATACCATCACCAACCTTAACACCCCCACCACCAAAAGAATCCCCCCTCTCAATTGTTTTTCATCAAGACGATGTAAAGAAACCCAACCCCCTAACCACAATCCCCACCACCCCCCCCCCCCCCCCCCCCCTCACAAAAAAAATTCCCCTCCTGTTTTGAAACCGAAATTTCTTTTTTTCTCCACACCCCCATCTCATTTTCCCCTCATTCAACATAAACCTTCCGGCGTATAATGCCCCGCTTGGCGGAGCTCTTGTTAAAAAAAATACACAGAGTAAAATTAAGTATACAATTTGTTAAACAATTTATGTAAACTACAAGCTACTTGTGCCAAGATTCGGAGAAATATGAAGGTGCTGTCGTGCCTACAACACTTTCCCTATATAACTCTATTTAAAACAGTGACCCTCGTGGCGACCCCAAAATTGACACCAGGGACCCGACTTCAACAAATCTTTTAGGGAACCTCCATGCAATGCTACCTGTAAAATGTTTCAAAGAAAATGTTATTTTTTAAATTTCTCTTAAAATGTGCGTATAAGCCCTGTGGCGGCTGCATTTGTGGCCGAATCACGCTGGTTCAAAAACCCGTCCGAGATCTTGTGGTTATATAACTGCTGTGCAGGTTTGGTTAAGATTCAATGAAAAATGAAGGTACTATCGATAATCGCGCCTACAACATTTCCCCTATATAACTCTATGTAAAACAGTGATCCTTGTGGCGGCCCCAAATTTGACCCTAGGGACCAGACTTAAACAAATCTTTTAGGGGACTCCCATACAATGCTACATGTAAAATATCTAAGGTCTAGGCCTTGAACTTTCAGAGAAAATGTTTTTTAAAGTTTCGCTTAAAATATGCTTATAGCCCTGTGGCGGTGGCATTTGTGGTCGAATGACACTGGTGCAAGAACTCGTCCGAGATAGTATTGTTATATAACTGTTGTGCAAGTTTGGTTAAGATTCAATAGAAAATGAAGGTATTAGCGCGTCTACAAGAAAAAGGTTAACAGACTGGGCGACGACGGACGACAGACAATTTACCATGACATAAGCCCTGCTGGCCTTCAGCCAGTAGAGATAAAAAAAAACGTCAAACAGTTCCTCAAAGACGCCACATTTACAATGTCAGAACATTTATCCGACGGACTGATTTGATGAATTCGCCGCTTAGACGTGAGAGTGCTCGATAAATAAACTCGGTCAACATCTGGGAAAACCCATCTTATGCAGGCGTGTTTGTTTAGCATTATCGAGTTTGGAATTCCAATGGAAATTCCAAGGTCGCAATGACGCTGCAACAATATTTTACTTTCAGAAATTCGGAATCATGCTGGTACACGATGCTGGCCAACATTATACATCTTATTCTCCTCGGAGACCATTTTCGACACACTACAAATTGTATTATGGCATCTGGTTTTATTGGCGGAGGTAGACCTGATAATGAATCGGAGACGAATCAACGTCATTCAGCAAGTGACTGACAAGCATTCTCACATAAAGTGGAATAAGCTGGTCTTGAACCAACGACCTCATTGGTGAGATAACAGCGACATTTAAACAAAACATGCAAAAGCGACGTATTGACCGATACGCAGAATTTCTCGACAATTGTTTTCAAGCGATAAATTCATTGACATTATACCATACTCTTTTAATCTTGAACATTATCCAAAATTGATTTACAGGTGTCCAAGTGTATCGCAATTAGTTGCACAGTTTAATACTTTTTTGTTACAATTCTTCTCCGGCGGTCAATTATTCGGACAATTCATAGACATGTGAATATTTTTCACACAACTAATCAAAAACAACCGAACATGCATATATTTATTCAGTTTATATTTGCTATATTTTCCAATTATAATTTTGAACAGTCTGTGTTTGTTAATTTCGATAGACATTCTTTGATAACGGCGTGTAACAAAAGAGGATTGAAGCCTGACGTGAGATATAAATAAATGAATTAAACGGAATAAAAAAAAAAGTTTTCACTAACGTCAACTAATATATATCAAAACAAGTATGTGTAAGTATCAACTATACTCTTTATAGTATTAATTTGAATACCAGAAAAATATATCAAAACCGTATACATGTGTTAAAAGTCTAAAAAAAAATATCGCATTCACAAAAGAAATTTAACATATGCAAATTATTGACCCTCTGACAAATCTTAAATGATTCCATGAAAAGAGGGATTAAGTGAGGTCAGTGGCAAAATAGAACAATATTCAATAACACTTCTATAACTATGTCCCCATGTCATTCATTTTAAGGTCATTTTCAATAGATTAAAGTACTATATAGACTGGGCTCAAACCCATGACCTCAACGCCGACGTCTAGGTCTTAAGAAGGCATCCTAGAACACTCGGTCACGTAGAACCCAAGAGTAAATTGAAAAACTGGTGGTTAAATTAAGCTTAAAAGGCGACATGTTTTATTGTTGTTTTCGAGATATTTTATTTTAATGACATTTGTCCAATACTGAAAACCCACATTTTGTTTTATTTTTTGTTTCAGAGTATGTGGTGACGACAAGACCCGATTTATATATCGTCTCATTGTGTGAAGTCGACATATCTCGTCTGATTGTGCGTCTGAAGTTGACAGAATCAACAACAGGTATAATCGTAATGTACGGATAATCATTTTCCATATAAAGTAAAAAAAAAAGTATTCGTAGCATCTTTGGAATATGCTTATTTAAATAAAACTTCTTAAAACAGTTCAGTGCAATCAATTCGTAACCTTGCACATGAATAAACGCTACTTAACTTGTATAATCCGACACTTGGACTTATTGGTATTTTGTCAACACGAGTCTGTAAATTTTATATTATAATCAATAATCTAATGAACAAAACTTTTGTAATGCATTGGGCGCTAATAAAAGACGGTATTGACGGTACCCAGATACGTTATGTACAGTACTTTTTGTAACATGGTTATTGGGGGAATGTTAGACTATTGAGGAAATCGTATATATTCGTCAGTAACTTTCAGTCAAATTCAGACACAAACAATCATATAACAAATTTTTGAAATGCACCACCCTGAATTAAAAAATCCATAACTGTATTTTGCAGCTTGATCGTTAAACAGGCCGGGAATACACTTGCACAGATAAACATTGATTCAAAGAAGCCAAATCGCTGCAAATGGCGTACCTAATTACACATAATATTGATTGATTTAGCCAGTGGTGTATTGCAATATTGCTTTATGAATGCACATGACGTCGTGCAGGTAATGGTACTTATGTTATCAGATTAATACCCGAAACATATAAAAATGTCCCCGAAAACTTGATTGTTAATGGAATTATACTTATTTTATATCAAATTAAAGGTCGTGAAACGATATTTTCAGTTGACGGGTAGAACACGCGCTGTTGACATGATCCATATAATTAATGCGTCCATTACAAACGTGTGTCGACCGAATATCAATAAATCTAAGGGATCGGCTATGACAGCTGAGTAGTGTATATATATATACTTACAGATGTTCACTGTTGGTACTTAAGGCCGGTTGTCACTATCAAAGTTCCATTGTCAAAAACTCTGTCAAATAAACTTTGACGCAGAAAACTTTGACAAAGTAGCAGTCATAATTCAAAGTTTCTTGAATGGTTTCGTCATAATTAAAATATGTAAACAAACAAAATGGCTCCAACAGACAATGATCAATTTGCAGCTCTGGCTTTATGTTTGCTATGCATCACGTTTCTTCGAAGGAGGATACGGAAACGCGCAGTAGTAAGAAGAAAAACTAGGAGTTGGTTTTTGAGGAGAAAATAAAGTAACGTGTAAAATACACTTCTCAAAGAGCTGCAAATGTTTGCAGAAGATCGAGAAGAATACAGGAATTATTTTAGAATAGCATATTTCGTTTATGGCAACTCTTCTCTTGTCTCTATCATGATACTCATTCGATTTCACATTCCAAACTATTTCTCTACTTTAACTAACTCAGTGAGCTCATCCACAGTTTGTTTTCCGAAACAATTTTGTTTTGCATAACATGTTTTTCCCAGTCATTTTACTTTTGTTTTGACGTCATATTGTTTTGACGTCATCAATATCATTACTGAACCTTAAACGCTGATTGGATGATTTCGTCAAAGTTTGACGAAAAGGTCATCAAAGTCAGTCAAAGCTCTTCAAAGTTTTTGATCAAATTTGTTTGAAGCGGTTGTCACTATCATAGTTTCTTTGAGAAAGAAACTTTGACAAGGAAACTTTGATAGTGACAACCGGCCTTAACTTTTAAAAATAAATACATGTTTTGAATTATTGTGTCTAGCATTGCTTGACGATTATCTATAATGCATACGCTGTTATTAAGTGTGTCCTTAGTCACATTGTTATTCTATCATCTAACCTAAATAGTGTTTACATGTTTGACTTCTTCAAATGAACTCTCTCGTAACGAAGACTTTATTTTCATTAAATGTTTAAAGCGACACAACCTAACTTTGAAATTAAATATTACTCGTGCTAGCGCAAAAAAAAAAAACACACAACATTTACAGTTATGAACGTGTAACCATAATTTCATTAAGATATTTATCCCCAGTTATTACCATCGGATATTGCATATTTTAGAATCATTACTGATGTGTTTTACGAAAAGAGTGGGCGTGACTTCCAACAATGTTTCAGTCATATTGCTACGTCGTCTACTTGAGACACTATTCTGAGCACTGCCACGGCACACTGGAGTATCATGCTGCAGACACTCGATATGATAAGATGACCCAGTCATATTATACCGAAACCGAGTCGACCAGACCTAAATATATCCTCTAAATGCTGAGTGCCAAGTGAGAAAAGCTTCTAGTACCATTTTTCAAGTATTTGGTATGATCCGGTCAGGGGTCGAAACAACGACCTTCGGCATGTGAGGCGGGCACTCTTCCACTAGACCACCGCCGTGGTTGAAGATACGAGGTAAAAATTATAGAAATATGTATATATATCTGAAATATATTATATATTATACTGATGAAAATGACAAATTATGTTTCACTTTTTGTCACATACATGTAGGATCCAGATCTGCTAATCAAGATTCCTTTCAACCATTTACAAAACCCCTTTTCAAAACATATAAACGAAATTAGGGGTCTACCTACAAACTGGGGTAATTCAATTTCAAACTGCCTTGTACTCCTTTAATCAAATCACCAGTGTACGTTTAATGATCTATTGACCTCGACCCTAGTCAATTCACAAAGGTACTCCAAACGAATGACATCCCAATTTACCAACCGGAAGTAGATACTTTAATAAAATGTATTAATGATTCCTTAAGTAAGTTAAGTACCTTTTTGGTCATAGTCAGTAGTAAGGAAGTTTAAGGGGACACTCAAGTATAATCCTTCTATATTAGTAAAAGTGTGTATGAAAATGAATAAAGATATATTGTCTCTCGAATGGAGAGTTATTTCAAAAATTTGCTTTTGATATTTGAAATTCATCTTTCGATATCAATACATTAGTATGTAATTTTTCATTATTATGGCCCGAGAATGTTCAATCGGAACATCGCTCGGCCATTTCCGTAAACGTTCGATTTAATAATATTCCGAACGTTTACGGAAATGGTCGAACGATGTTCCGATTGTGAGACTGTCGGGTATCATTCGGAAATTCTCGACGATTATCCTGGTGTGTTTCATGCTGAATATCAGACAAAACACGAATGTCAAAATAAGTTCAGTCTGCATTTTAAATTGGTATAATTAAGCGAAATTATCCTCTACGGAAACGTTTTATTGCCAAATAAATAGTACGTGTACTGTTTATAAGTTTCGTATGTAAAATTGATAAATGGACTGGTGTTTTTCAGAGCGTAGTTTGAGTTCATAAAACACGACACCTTTTATGCATGTTTTCAAGTATTGCATATCCATGTTTTTCAAACCAGAAGCTAGAATTAAATCACCTTAATACACATCTTAGAATCACAGTGACATTAGCTTGTCACAAATGATTACAATTCTGCGAACAGAGGATAC
This sequence comes from Panopea generosa, assembly GCA_029582155.1. Classification (NCBI taxonomy): domain Eukaryota; kingdom Metazoa; phylum Mollusca; class Bivalvia; order Adapedonta; family Hiatellidae; genus Panopea; species Panopea generosa. The sequence continues at coordinate 22,752,649 of CM055895.1, forward strand.
CTTACACGCATTAACAAGAGTTATGGCCTTTTAGAACAGAAACGTAATTAAGCGTCTGAATACTCACTGGGATATTTTAATTTTATATCTGCTAGAAGATATTATATATATTTCAAATACAGTTCTCCTTTAAGATCAGATTATTTTCAAAAAATGCCGTGTATGTACCTTTTAATATATTTTTGCAGAAGATATGCAGGTGCGCGTAAGACAACGTGCTGTTTGCATGATACCGGTAAACAAGCGGTGACCAGCAAACCGGACGTCTGTGGAATGGGGATTTGATCTATGTAGATACTAGGTTACGCAGTCGGACACATTTTAATGAAAGAAGACCCCGCCCTTTAGATGTTTGTCGATACGGTCAGTGTCGGTACTTAAACCTGATAGCGTATCGCAATATTCCATTTTTAATTAAACAGCTGTGAAACCGTGTCATAAATTACGGAGTGTTTTTATGAGATCTAAATTTATAACTTCTGTGGTGCAAAAACATAAAAAGGGATATGGATCTGGAAGATTCGGGGTCGCGGGAAAGAAAATACAATGGCTGAATACGTTTTTATGACAAAAGCGTCATATTCCTGTTTTAACAAGTTTAGTAGCAAAGACCTGTCATATGCTTGTAACATTGTGACTATAGAAAAGTTGTCACACTCTGGTAAAATGGTGACAGTGTCATAGTGGTCACATTCCTGTAACGCGTAGGCGTTACATTTTTCTTACTGTGTCATAGGCGCCACATTCTTGTAACATGGTGACTATTGCATAGGTGTCACATTCTTGTAACATGGTGACTATTGCGTAGGCGCCACATTCTTGTAACATGGTGACTATTGCATAGGTGTCACATTCTGGTAACATGGTGACTATTGCATAGGTGTCACATTCTTGTAACATGGTGACTATTTCATAGGTGCCACATTCTTACGACATTATTAATATAGCATAGGCGCCACATTCTTGTAACATGGTGACTGTGTCATAGGCGCCACATTCTTGTAACATGGTGATATTGCATAGGCGCCACATTCTTGTAACATGGTGACTATAGCATAGGCGCCACATTCTAACTATATTATGACTATAGCATAGGCGCCACATTCTTGTAACATGGTGATTTTTGCATAGGTGTCACATTCTTGTAACATGGTGACTATTGCATAGGTGCCACATTCTTGTAATATGGTGACTATTACATAGTAGTCACATTCTTGTTACATGGTGACTATTGCATAGGTGTCATATTCTTACTATATTAGAACTATAGCATAGGCGTCTTGTTCTTGTTACATTGTGACTATAGGATAGGCGCCACATTCTTACTACATTATAACTATATCATAGGCGCCACATTCTTGTAACATTATGACTATAGCATAGGCATCACATTCTTGTTTCATTGTGATTATAGCATAGGCGTCACATTCTAACTACATTATGACTTTAGCATAGGCTTCACATTTTTACTACATTATGACTATAGCATAGGCGCCACATTCTTGTAACATTATGACTATATCATAGACGTCATACTCTTGTTACATTATGATTATAGCATAGGCGCAACACTGATTCTTGTAACATTGTGACTGTAGCATAGGCATCACATTCTTGTAACATTATTACTATAGCATAGGCGCCACATTCTTGTAACATTGTGACTGTAACATAGGCACCACATTCTTGTTACATTGTGATTATAGCATAGGCGCCACGTTTTTGTTACATTGTGATTAAAGCATATGCATCACATTCTTGTTACATTGTGATTATAGCATAGGCGTCACATTCTTGTAACATAATGACTATAGCATAGGTATCACATTCTTGTTACATTGTGATTATAGCATAGTCGGCACATTGTTACTACATTATGACTTTAGAACAGGCGTCACATTTTTACTACATTATGACTATAGCATAGGCGCCATATTCTTGTAACATTATGACTTTAGCATAGGCGTCACATTCTTGTTACAGTGTGATTATAGCATAGGTGCCACATTCTTGTAATGTTGTGATTGTAGCATAGACCTCACATTCTTGTAACATTGTGACTTTAGAATAGGCGTCACATTCTTGTAACATTGTGATTATAACATAGGCGTCACTTTCTTGTAACATTATCACTGTATCATAGGCATCACATTCTTGTAACATTGTGACTATAGCATAGGCGTCACATTTTTGTAACATTGTGACTATAGCATAGGCATCACATTCTTGTAACATTGTGACTATAGCATAGGCATCACATTCTTGTAACATTGTGACTATAGCATAGGCGTTACATTTTTGTAACATTGTGACTATAGCATGGGCGTCATATTCTTGTTACATTGTGATTATACATGTAGCATGGGCGCCACATTCTTGTTACATTATGACTATAGCATGGGCGCCACATTCTTGTAACATAATGACTGTGGCATAGGCGTCACATTCTTGTCATATTATGACTGTAACATATAGACGCAACATTCTTGTAACACTATGATTATAGCATAGGCGTCACATTCTTGTTAAATTGTGATTATAGCATGTGCGCCCCATTCTTGTAACATGATGACTGTTGCATAAACGTCACATTCTTGTTACGTTATGACTAACATATAGACGCCACATTCTTGTAACATTATGACTATAGCATAGGCACCACTTTCTTGTAACATTATGACGGTAGCATAGGCATAACATTATTGTAACATTATGACTGTAGCATAGGCGTCACATTCTTATAACATGGTGACTGTAGCACAGACGTCGCAGTCATGTAACAATAGAAGTCACATTCTTGTTATGCGATTATTAGTAGTAGATCATTAGTAGAATATTTAGTTAAACAAAAACCCACACATTTCTTCTCTCACGAAAACAGTTCAAATAGCTTTAACAAACAAACAATTCACACATTTGGAATAAATAATAATAGTATTGATATTAACGAGACAAGCGGGCGCGTAACAAAGGTCGTCATTAACACAGGTTTATCGATCAGACGACTTTGTTCGATGAAACACGTAAACTACACACGTTTATTCTTCAAACTTTTTTTTATTTTACATCGTTGCCACAACCGAGACAAGTCACGCTTGAAGTTTTCCAAGGCAGAACCAATACTAAGTATGTGCGAATATGGTATCTTGCTCAAGGACACCACACATAGCCGTGGCAGAGGATCAAACCCACGACCCTCGATCTGGATTAGATACTCTACCACTGGACCACGCCATTCATGCTCACTTCATGCAAAGCAGAATGCAACAACGATACCATAAAGTATTAATAATGTATCCATATATACATGCATGTTCATAGTAATTTCTTAAAAACCGACATACATGTACATAATACAAGTAAATATGTACCTTACAGGGTTATCGAAAAGTGTACTCACCAGCTAGTGATATATCGACAGATAAAACAATTAATGTGGCAAGTAAATCGACAGATAACAAAATATTAATTCTGTAAGTTAATCCGACAACACTGATGCATAAATGTATAAAGTGCACGCGCACGCATGTGGTTTTTGTCGATTAAAATGTAAACACCGCGAAGTTTGGAAAATGGATAGGAGAGCGTAAACCATTCCCGAGGAATAGCATGACCCGATAATTGTGTGGGATCGCGATAAACTTAATACTATAGCCGTGTGATTTATAGTATGTTACACGGGAAAAGTGGGCGGAGTTATGTAGGTAAATTGTTCTGAAATTGCCGAGAACATTCGCACCAGCGTCAGTCATTTTATTGAAGTTTCATTTATATTTTCTATTGCAAGTTGCGGTGACGTATCGTTATGTTTAAGTCAGCAGTAAGCAACCACTTATTAAACTGTGTGTTGTATTCAGAATAGCTCTGCAACATTTTATTTGTTTTTAAAATGTGAAAACCAGATCGCATGCGTGTCAAGGCAGTATTCTGTCGCTCGTGCTGTTTCCAACGGATTATTTTCTTCTTACCAACACCCTAGCCGGTTTTTTTTTTCGTTTAGTGCACATAGAGTCTAGCGCAGTTATTAAAAAACTATTTTTTTCATATCGACGATTTTTGCTTCCGCGTAATAAATCGGAGTACCTCAACATGTGTGTTCGTGTGTGCACGCGTGTGTTTGTACTGAACCGGGATCCACTCTTGCATATATACATAATTTATGTACTAACTGATACTGCAACTACTTTTAACACAGGCTCATAAGCTACGATAGCTTTCTTCTGTACCCTTTACATTTGTTATTAATGTGTATTTCGAAGATATGATCATGTTTATTGTGAATAAAATAGTGTTTAAACTAAACTAATATCAAGCTCTCCAATGCATGAACAATGTACAGGGTTAACACAATCTATATGTGAACCTGGACAATGCAAAGGAGGGTTGTTTATATGTATTTAGTCGTGTGACTAACATTGATTATTATCTATAACATACAAGTATATACTCAAGATTTTTTTCATGTTATTAAGCACTTTGAAGCAAAAATATCAACAGTCAAACCTGTCTTAAGCAGCCAGTCAATGGAAGGGTGGGGGGGGGGGGTGGCCTTTTAAGACGGGTTAATTTGCTCTGAAAGCTTATAAATGGGATATAACAAATGTGGTTATTTAAGACAAGTGGCTGCTTCATTGAGGTGACCGCTTACACAGATTTCACTGTATATAATTGAGGGCCTCATGGACGTTTGACTTTTCAAATAAGTTCTCTTTAAACAAAGCCGGGCCTGATTAGCTCAGTCGGTTACGCGTCTGACTATCAATCCAGGGGTCATGAGTTTGAATCCCCCGCCCGGCAACAGTCTCCGTGATGATTGATATACGACATTGTGTCTCATTATCATTCGTCTCTCACCACTGATTCAAGTGGGAATGTTATCAGTTACTTGCGGAGACGGGGTGTGCTCAAGTACTGGTTAATCCCAGGAAACAGTGTTTAGGTTAACTGATCGTCTGTTAGTCCTCGATGGCATAAAAATGACGCTAAATATTCAATCAATCAATCAATTAAACAAAGACTTTATCAGCGGCGTAGGTGGTAGTGTTAGCATTGGCGGATCCAGAGGGGAAGTGACAGGGGTCCATATCCAACTTTGGATTCCTGAAATATTGGTAAATAACAAATAAAATAAATAAAATTCTAGATCCGCCCATGAATAGTTGGGTATAACGGCAATAGTAGCAGTAATAGTCTTGTTGTTTTTTATTGTGTTTAACACCATTTTCAAAAACATTACAGGTTATATATGGTATGTACATGAAGGCCTCAAAATGAATCTGAGCAGAACCACCCGGTTCTTCCACATGTATTAAAGATATCTCACCTATATCGCCGATTTATTTTCGATCATAGTAGTAAAACTGCACACTTATAGATATAAACAAAGGAATATAGATATTCTGTTCACAAACTTTAATTGTATTTTGTCTCTGTAGTGTAAAACTGATTTTATTGACCAAATACTAAATCACGTCCGGCGATAAAAGTCATTCATTGGCCAGTATCGGGTTATGCTAAAACTTCAACGAATAAAACGGAAAATGCTGACCTGTGTATTAATGAATTTCTCATCAATAAGATAAAAATCAAAGCACTGCAGTGCTGATGGGGGCGGAGCATATAAGATGTAAAATGTCGCTATTGTTTTAGACAAACAGGTCAGTTTGCATACGTTGAAGTAGAATAATCCCGATTTCCTTTGATTCTTATTCAGGGTAGAAAATCTACATGTGCTATGCTTAACGTTGACCCTTTCCTCGAACAAATCAGAGAATGTAACTGAAAGGTTTGCCTTTGAAAAGGTAGTTTCTGCTATAGTAGGAATATCAACTGTTAAATTTGGCAAATGTCCAACTTTAAGATATTATTTTAAGTCAATGATATGAGATTTGTATCTTCAACTCAACTCTTGATATTTTCAGAAATGACAAGCTTTCTATCATATATAAAATATCAAAGTGCTCTGAATCTAGCACGATGAATTCCACTTTCATGTACTATTTTCTTTATTGATTTCTCTAGCGCAACAGTGAAACAATTCGTTTAAAAGACGATAGTAGAGATGTGTTTGTCGACATTAATAACTGATTCTTACAATTATATTTGCTGGGGCCCTATATCACCCCATAAACGGAACTGCGCTAGCCAATATGCTATGGCGCCGATTTTTAGACACATCTGGATGTTTGCGTATTTTTGCTACGGAAACACAAATGCTTACTATGTTTAAATGGAAATTATCTACCGTTCCAATTATTAGAAATATATGAAAGATTTACTAAATAACAAAAAACAGCACTGACATTATTCATAACTCGATCAATCTCGAATTCTTTTTAGGAATACAAGTATATTTTTAAACATTTCGGAGAAACGGCAAATCACGTGATCGACATTAGCATATCTTTATTTTTAGAACGAGTATTGATTGTTTACTGGCATAAGCAAGGCATTTAAAAGTAAAGTTCCTTGGCATAAGGGACAGGTCTAGAAAAGTTTCGTTCCCGTATACAATGAAATATGGTGAATATATTTACGACTAATAGTTAAAAACGCAGTTGTCTGTCTTGAATTGCTGTCCCAGATGGCGTCCTGAAAAAATCTTTTGGTCACGTGACCATAGTTCAGCGCGTCTATACTCATGCGCTTTAATTCCTGTGTGCTGATTAATAGCACGGAATATAAATTTGGAATTTATACGATACACAATTGTTTATAGGTATAAATCGTCGCTGTCTGTTATAATATTAATGTTTTCGTTGAAATAGTCGAATTTACTGTTTATAGTGAGTTCGAAAGCTTATCAGGGGGTCAGTGGAACTATTTGATTGGTGGTTGTCAGGTTAGCATTAACACGATACACAGTTGTAGATTTGCGGTATAGGAAAATAATCATGTTAGCTCTGAGTTGCTGAAACACCGCCCCCAAAAACTGTTTTATAACCCGGGGCCCCCAGGTGTCTCGTAAAAATGGTATATAATCCCGGGGCCCCCAGGTGTCTCGTAAAAATGGTATATAATCCCGGGGCCTCCAGGCGCCTTGTATCTATATTATATAACTCCGGGTACCCATGGAGTCTTGTATAAATGGTATATAATCCCGGGACCCCCAGGTGTCTTGTATAAATGTTATATAAACCCGAGACCTCCAGGTGTCATGTATCACTGTTATATAATCCCGGGGCCCCCAGGACTCTTTTATCAATGTAATATAATCCCGGGGCCTCCAGATGTCTTGTAAAAATGTTATATAACCCCGAGGACTCCTGGTTCTTGTATCAATGTTATATTATCCCGGGGCTTCCAGGTATTTTGTATCAATGTTATATAACCCCGGGGCCTCCACGCATCTTGTATAAATGTTATATAATCCCGGGGCCTCCACGCATCTTGTATAAATGTTATATTATCCCGGGGCCTCCAGGTGTATTGTATAAATGTTTTATAACCCCGAAGCCTTCAGGTGTCTTGTATAAATGTTATATTATCCCGGGGCTTCCAGGTATTTTGTATCAATGTTATATAACCCCGGGGCCTCCACGCATCTTGTATAAATGTTATATAATCCCGGGGCCTCCACGCATCTTGTATAAATGTTATATTATCCCGGGGCCTCCAGGTGTATTGTATAAATGTTTTATAACCCCGAAGCCTTCAGGTGTCTTGTATAAATGTTATATAACCCCGAGGCCTCTAGGTATCTTGTATAAATGTTTTGTAACCCCCGGACCTTCAGTTGTTTTGTGTAAATGTTATATTACTCCGGGGCTTTCAGGTGTCTTTTATTTATGTTATATAATCCCGGGGCCTCTAGGTGTCTTCTTTAAATGTTTTATAACCCCGGGGCCTTCATGCGTCTTGTATGAATGTTTTATAACTCAGGGGCTTCCAGGTGTCTTGTATACAGGTTATATAACCCCGGGGCCTCCAGGCATCTTCTTTACAGGTTATACAACCCCGGGGCTTCCAGGCGTCTTCTTTACAGATAATACAGCCCCGGGGCCTCCAGGTGTCTTGTAGAAATGTTTTATAACTCAGGAGCTTCCATGTGTCTTGTATAAATGTTCTTAAACCCCGATGCCCCCAGGTGTCTTGTATGAATGTTATATAACCCCGGGGCCTCCAGGTGTCTTTTATCAATGTTATATAATCCCAGGGCATCGAGGCGTCTTGTTTCAAAATTTATATTATCCCAGGTCTTCCATGTATCTTGTATAAATGTTATATATCCCCAGGGCTTCCAGGCGTCTTGTGTCAATGTTATATAATCCCGGGGCCTCCAGGTGTTTTGTAAAAATGTTATATAACCCCGAGGACTCCTGGTTCTTGTATCAATGTTATATTATTCCGGGGCTTCCAGGTATTTTGTATCAATGTTATATAACCCCGGGGCCTCAAGGCGTCTTGTATAAATGTTATATAATCCTGGGGCCTCCAGGCATCTTGTATGAATGTTATATTATCCCGGGGCCTCCAGGTGTATTGTTCAAATATTTTTTAACCCCGAGGCCTTCAGGTGTCTTGAATAAATGTTATATAACCCCGGGGCCTCTAGGTATCTTGTATAAATGTTTTGTAACCCCGGGACCTTCAGTTGTTTTGTATAAATGTTAGATAACCCCGGGGCCTTTAGGTGTCTTTTATTAATGTTATATAACCCCGGGGCCTCTATGTATCTTGTATAAATGTTTTGTAACCCCGGGACCTTCAGTTGTTTTGTATAAATGTTAGATAACCCCGGGGCCTTTAGGTGTCTTTTATTAATGTTATATAATCCCGGGGCCTCTAGGTGTCTTCTTTAAATGTTTTATAACCCCGGGGCCTTCATGCATCTTGTATACAGGTTATATAGTCCCGGGGCCTCCAGGCGTCTTGTATCAATGTTTTATAACTCAGGGGCCTCAAGATGTCTTGTATACAGGTTATATAATCCCGGGGCCTCCAGGCGTCTTGTTTACAGGTTATATAAACCCGGGGCTTCCAGGCGTCTTCTTTAGAGGTTATACAACCCCGGGGTCTCAAGGCGTCTTGTATAAATGTTTTATAACTCAGGGGCCTCCAGTTGTCTTGTATACATGTTTTGTCTTGTATAAATGTTTTATAACTCAGGGGCCTCCAGTTGTCTTGTATACATGTTTTATAACCCCGGGACCTCCAGGTGTCTTGTATACAGGTTATATTACCCCGAAACTTCCAGGTATCTTCTATACATGTTATATAACCCCGGGACCTCCAGTTGTCTTGTATACATGTTTTATAACCCCGGGGCCTCCAGGCGTCTTATATAAATGTTACATAAATCCGGGGCCCCCAGGTGTCTGATACAAATATTTTATAACCCCGGGACCTCCTGGTGTCTTGTAACAATATTTAGTAACCGCGGGGCCTCCAGGTGTCTGGTATAAATGTTTTATAACCCTGGGGCCTCCAGGTGTCTGGTATAAATGTTTTATTATCCCGGGGCCTCCAGATATCTTGTATAAATGTTAAGTAACCCCGGGGCCTCCTATCGTCTTTTATAAATGTTTTATAACCCCGGGACCTCCAGGTGTCTTGTATGAATGTTATATTATCCTAGGGCCTGTAGGTGTGTTGTATAGATGTTTTATAGCCCCGGGACATCCAGGTGTCTTGTATAAATGTTATATAATCCCGGAGCCTCCAGGTGTCTTGTATAAATGTTTTATAACTCAGGGGCCTCCAGTTGTCTTGTACACATGTTTTATAACCGCGGGACCTCCAGGTGTCTTGTATACATGTTTTATAACCCCGGGACCTCCAGGTGTCTTGTATACAGGTTATATAACCCCGGGACCTCCAGGTGTCTTGTATACAGGTTATATAACCCCGAGACTTCCAGGTATCTTCTATACATGTTATATAACCCCGGGACTCCAGTTGTCTTGCATACATGTTTTATAACCCCGGGGCCTCCAGGCGTCTTATATAAATGTTACATAACCCCGGGGCCCCCAGGTGTCTGATACGAATATTTTATAACCCCGGGGCCTCCTGGTGTCTTGTAAAAATATTTAGTAACCGCGGGGCCTCCAGGTGTCTGGTATAAATGTTTTATATCCCCGGGGCCTCTAGGTGTCTGGTATAAATGTTTTATAATCCCGGGGCCTCCAGATATCTTGTATAAATGTTAAGTAACCCCGGGGCCTCCTATCGTCTTCTATAAATGTTTTATAACACCGGGGCCCTCAGGTGTCTTGTATTAATGTTTTAAACCCCCTGGTCCAGTATAAATGTTATATAACACCGGGGCCAGTAGGAATCTTGTATAAATGTTATATAACCCCGGGGCCACCAGGTGTCTTGTGTACATGATATATAATCCCGCGGCCTCCAGGCGTCTTGTATAACTGTTATATAACTCCGGGGCCTCCAGGTGTCTGATACAAATGTTTTATAACTCCGGGGCCTCCAGTTGTCTTGTAAAAATATTTAGTAACACCGGGGCCTTAGGTGTCTCGTCTAACCCCGGGACTTCCAGATGTCTTGTATAAATGTTTTCTAACCCCGGGACTTCCAGGTGTCTTGTATAAATGTTTTCTAACCCTCGGGGCCTCCAGGTGTCTTGTATAAATGTTTAGTAAACGATGGGAGGATTCGCCTCATGAAAAAACAACGAGCCCGCTATGAAATTACAGTTCTCTTTGTAGTGAAATAGTTCGAATTCAAAAGTGGATCTTTTTTTTGTGCACACTCGATAAATACATATAGCAATACGTTATACAAAACGCATGAAGCCTGTTTTTTTTATTTAAAATGTTTTCTTTGTAGTATGTTTTGAAAGTGCACTATCGTGCCTTAGAAATGGTGTTGTAAAGTTGTATTGAAATATCAAATCAGAAATAGAGTTATTTTCTCCAAACATTTGCAATTGACGTGTTATCAAAAGACAATGTTTTTTTTTATAGATGAGTTGCAGGACCAAAGAACATCAATGGCATTAAAGCCCAAGTAAAGCCCATTTGTATAAACATAAGCGAGTTAAGAACATGCGTTTCTATCAAAGAGAGTTTTTGCTTTCTTAACAAACCGTTAGAGAAAAATATATTTTAATGGGGTTTAGCGTTAATAATTCATAACATGGCATCGATTATATATATATATATATATATATATATATATATATATATATATATATACACTGAGATATATATTGATACCAGTAATGAAGTCGTCAATGCTATCATCATGTTATACGTAACTTGCATCCAATAAATATATGAAACTTTTGAAAACTGTATGAACTTTTGTGAAATCTCGCGAAAACTCGTTTTCTATTATGTCAACGAAAATTCACAGCAATTTATGTTTAAAATTGGTGATGTACTTCTGATATATAATTACGTATACTGCAACTAAAACACAACAAGCCTACTTGCAGTATATCACATACAGTATGTGAATGTGACTTTACCAGGCCATTCTAAATAGAATTACAACATACTATTTATTAGGTCACCTGAGACTTTGTCTCAAGGGACATTGTGCTATCGCCTTTTGACCGTCGCCGTGCGTCGTCCGTCGTGCGCCCGTCAACAATTCATAATCATAATCGGCCCGGTGAACACGTGCGCGTGAAACCAATGGCCACGTAAAACGCCATCATTGTCAGTGCATTTTCAACATGTCGGCGGATTCTTTTAGGGATAAAAAAGAAGTGAGTAGTGACAAACTACCGGTCGTTGAGGTGGTTCTAGTGGTTCCAGGTTAATGTCTAGGTCAGTGTCGAGGTTATCTTCACCTTAAGGTTATATCCAGATCAACCCTACGTCATCACAGATTGGCGGGCTCTGACTGGTCAAGGCTTTTTGGAAGTGGCGCAATGTCGAACCTTTTTGGCGCATATGTCAGTGGTTCAAGGTCGAACATGTATTTTCATCATTTTAATCCATTTAGAAATACATTTTATCCAGTATATAAAGAGTTGTTGTTAGCGTTATTTTCACAGTATAGTACAAGCATAGCTCCAGTTCACAGAAAACACACTAAATCATTTTAGAGAAAACGGATTTAAATCTGTTGAGTGGTCACGTATTTTACACCATATCCGGTGTGAATTGGATGATTATTTGTTTATTTTTTATTTATTTTTTTTTATGAAAATAAAAGGGCGGGGTGGCATGAAAATAGGTGGCGGGCGGGGATGATAATCTAGCAATTAATTTATTATGACCTTATTGACACTGGGAATACTCCAACAAGTTTATCACTGAGTAAAACTACATTTGCACAACACAGCTGACAAACACAAGTCATCCATCGTTTAATCGGTTTTTTTTTTTCAAAATAAACGAGTACCGAGTATTAGACGTCATGGTTATGAACTCATACTTTGACTTTCTGTATGCGAAAGCACTACACGATTGTTTTTGGTAACACAGTGAAAAAGATGTGCTATGGCTGTGAAGAGGATCACCCATAACAAGTTCAACATTTGTACATCGTGTATGATGACCAGAAACTCATCGAGATGAACCTCGAGTACCTCTTGTCATCTGTGAACGACGATGATATTCTACTCTCCTGGAGCGAGATTGTAGACAACTTGAACATTTTTCCAAAACTTGTTACTGTATAGAAGTTGAAAATATATGATAATGATTGGCTAAACACAATGAAATCTGAACAATGGAAAACCAAAATGAGCAAAATGGTTCTTACTATCTTAAAGATTGAACCTACACTGTTTCAACCTGACATTTAAACATGGAAATGCATATATTGATGTATGTTTGTACATTTAAACATGAAGAAGAAGAATATTTTATTAACTTAAACTGTTACAGTTTCTCGTTTAAAAAACACACACATATATATATATATATATATATATATATATATATATAAAACATATTCACATGCCAGTTATCAGAATATAAATAACATATATAATATTATTTCTGATTGTATATTTTTGTATGTTATTATTATTAGATGTATTAAATATACTGAGGATGAACTTCAAACTATGAGTTACTCAATCATTAATGAGTATTAAAATATTTCCTAGTCGCAAGAAAAATAAAATATATTGGTATTTTATTATTTGTTTATATTATTAGTAATGCCACGTCTAATAGCAAACGCTTCCACAATGAATTTACTTAACTTAACAAGTTCAAATTTATTTATTGTCTGCAGAGTGCTAGAAATTTAAACATACTTGGATGACGTATATAAAAACTGCGAACAAATTTGGCTCTTATGACAGTATATGCAGAACAGATTAGAATAAAATGAAATTCGTCTTATATATCACCAAAATTACATATTTGACAAAAACGTTCATGTCTCTCTACTCGTGTTCTTGCGTATCTGTCGGTTTTCAATCCTTACAAGTCTTCCTGGGAATAACACATACTGTAATAATGCACACATACCATGTGTACGAATGTCTAACTGTCGTCTATTTATCTGTATTCGCGAAACCCAGGACTCCAAAGCGTCTTTTATTTACAACCCGAACAGAGTGTCGTCGTGACGATGATGATATCGATCCATTATTAGAAGTCAGCCAACAATACAAACAATGAACATTTTTGTTTAATAAAGAAGCGGATCTTACTTTTCCCTCATAGTGATAAGCGGCGTGATAAAATATTAGTATCCTTCGTTTGAAATTTATTTCAAAGTAAAAGTTGTCGACCATATGTCTAAACTTGATTAATGTCTCGTTTTGTCCTGATTATTATATTGATAAAAATAGATAACGATGCATTGTTGGAACAATTTCGAGCCTAAGGTTAAGTTCACATCATAGAAATCTAATGGAATCGATAGAGAAAACCGTTTATGTAAATTGTGTAAACAAAATGTAAGGTTTACTGATATTTGGAAAACATGTTAAGCATGTAGCATGGCCTTTCGTAAACAAATTCAACACTTTTATATCAACTAAAAATAAAAACATGTTGAAACATTCAAAATGCACCAAAGAAGCGTTGAAAAACTACTCTCGAAACTGTGACTGTTTCTTAACTTGTATTCTACTTTCTTCATATGTCTATATGCAGAGAGAAGTTTTTTATTATTATTATTATTCAGGAATGCGTTCAGCACCGTTAAACAGCAAACTCGTTTACTGTCTGGTTATCTAAATGTATTGCGTATTGTGTACTAATTTGAGGTTGAATCAGTGTCCAGGAAAATATGTTAGTTAGCGTTAGCAAACGTTGAACCGAACTGAACGCGGCCCTGGCAAGATAAAGCCCTATTGTCGCAATCACAACACATTATTCAGGGCAACTGAACATCTGCTTGGTGTCAGTAACGATGCTGCTCTTGGCACTGTTTGCCATCGTCCAAGAAACTTGCACAGAATTTCAAACTCGGTGTGTAAATTTGTATATGTACAACTCCACAACATTGGTCATTTCAGACGGTACCTACCCAGCGATGCCACGAAATCCCTTGTGAATTGCAAGACTACATCACGATTGGATTATTGTAGTGCACTTCCAATACCATACTGAACAATTAAACTGCAGCGTGTCCAGATCACAGCCGCTCGCATTATAAGCTAACAAGGACTTACAATACCCAATTCTGGCCTACACTTACAAAACCCTACACAATCAATTTCCAGACTTTATTAGACACATAATAAAACTGTACAGAAACTTAAGGCCGCAAGACTCCGTGACAAGAATCGAACTGTGACGTATGGCATTCGACGCTTAATGTTTGCGCCTAACTTACGGAATTCTCTTCCTGCTAACATCACCGATACTCACACAATTGCTGCTTTTAAAAGATTGCAAACTGGCTGCATTTAAAAGGCTGCACACTGGCTGCTTTTAAAAGATCACACACTGGCTGCATTAAAGATCGCACACTGGCTACATTTAAAAGGTCGCACTCCGGCTGCATTTAAAAGGTCGCACACTGGTTTTATTTAAAATATCTTACATTGGCTTCACTTAAAATATTGCTCACTGGCTGCATTTAAAATATCGCACACTGGTTGCATTTAAAATGTCGCATTGGCTTCATTTAAAATATCGCACACTGGCTGCATTTAAAATATCGCACACTGACTGCATCTTAAATATCGCACACTGGCTGCATTTAAAATATCGCACACCGGCTGCATTTAAAAGGTCGCACACCGGCTGCATTTAAAATATCGAACACTGGTTGCATTTAAAAAAGGTCGCACACTGGCCGCATTTAAAATATCGCACACTGGCTGCATGTAAAATATCGCATTTAAAGCATGGTAATAACTTATTTATTTTTGCTGAACTATTTAAACTGATCGAGTAGTTTTTATAACGTTACTAGTGTTTATTTTAATCAGATACGCAGTATTTTACCATAATCTAACAACGTTTTATGTGTGACAATTTGTATAATTTTGTATGTATATGTATAATATATATATATTTTTGTATATGTATGTATACTTTTTTAATTTTATGGTCGTTTTATATTTTAGACATGGTCCTTAACTTTAATAATGCTTGAAGTAAGGAATTTGCACATTTCTAGTTCATTTACGGTTCTCTATGGCAAAAAAAGTTTATCAGTATGGTATATAATATATGTATTATCATAGACTTAATAGTGTTATAATTAAATCTCTGGTATTATTTTACAATGTTTTCATCATGTCTTTAAAACTGGCTGGACACCACTAATTTTATATGTAAAGATTATTAGATATGAATGGGTCCTCCGTGGCCGAGTGGTCTTAAAGTTACCGTTAACTTTTAAAGATCACTTACCTCTCACCGCTAAGGTAGTAGGTTCGAGTCCCGTTCGCTCCAAAAACTTATGTGAGACTGTTTGTCAGTTATTTGCGGGAGGACGGTGGTTATATTCGGATTCATTTTGTGATCTTCCTCCGCCAATTAAACTGGATATGCCATATATAACCTGAACTATGTTGAAAATGGTGTTAACCTCATTCAAAACATAATATGAAGTTTCATATCATACTCGACATCTTCGTAGATTGCTTCAATGTGTTGGAGAGAGAGTTGGATCGGCGGTTAACATTGTCGTGTGTTCCTTTCGGATATATATTACAAAGGACTACATTTCAAGTAATTTTGTTAGTTTTAAATGACAGTATACA